>JAFJYI010000262.1:600000-1109883 GCA_019022655.1 Acacia acuminata | reverse complement strand
AACATAAAGGCTTCAAGTAAAGGGAGTTGATAAACATTTCTTCATAAATTACCTCTTTAAATAATTTTGTTTAATGTAAACCTCTCAAAGAAGGCACGTTCCAAAGAAAAGAAATTCCACCTATGCAAAAAATGCGAGAATATTTGTTTATTGGTAGTAAAAATGCAAAATTTCCTTAATACATGGAATTTTGTTAATTAAAGGCTTAAAATAATAGACTATAATTTAAATGTTATTTGCGGAAATCAATTTAAAAGGACTCTTCCAATATAATATAATTAGTTGGAAATTAAAACTCTTAAAAGATATGCTAAAGAGAGATTATGGAATTAATTTCACCTATATATATAAAATAGTGCTTAGTGTTTATATTTTTTGATAAATCTATTTATTATTTACAGACTCCCAACTTCAAAATGTTGAAATGCTGGCTATGAATTCATCATAGATAGAAAAGATACATTAGTTTTATTTAAAGAGGAAGTTAAATACTTTTGAATTACAATCTTGGAGGTAAAATAGTATACATAAAAATAAGATTTTTGTTGAAGCATAAAATTAAGAGATTTGTAGATTGAATGTACCTGTAAAAAGAATTCCTTAATGTGAGATCCTAATGCTTCGACAATGCTCTGTTACCAATTGATGTGGAAGACTACCATTCAAATTGTTCTTTTAATAAACCTACCACTCTTAAAGAAGAAATGTTGAAGAGATGGTGGAATTTCACTGACGATTTTACAAAGTCAACAAGATATATCAAAGTGAACTAATAGTTAAAGTTTTGGCATTCATCTTTAACATTGCCTATACCACATCAAACATTAACAAGTCATGAAATTCTTTTAGGCCAATTTTTTATAGGGATCCATGTCATTTTTAATTAGTTCAATCATAAAACTAAAAGCCTTGCCTTGAAAACGCTGTTGTCGATCAAGATAAAGGAGTAAATAAGAAAAATTAGTTTTCATGTTTTAAATCTCCACGTGATCCCATCAATCGATATTCTTATCTTTTTCTTTTTTTTTGAGATTATAATCACAATCTATATGTAAGTAACTTTATGATTGAATAATATATGAATGAATGAAATGAAAAAACTAAAAGAAAAGACAAAAAAAAAAAAAACCAAAATCTCGTTTTAGTTTTACTGTGAGTATGGAGGTAATTATATAAAAATATTATAGAACATCATTAGCGTCGATTCATGAATTTTTATTATTTTTGTGATTGTAAATTGCTAGCTACATTTAACCCTATTGCTAATATATATATAAATATTAATGAAAAGAGAAAGAAAATAAAATATCATTTTAAATTATTTTTTACTATAGAAAAATATTAAAAAGAAAAGAAAAGAATGACGATAGAAAATAAGTCTCATGCTTGTAAAGAGTTGACATCGAAATACAATTGATTAACATCAACTAATTGTAAAAAAGCTGAATGGACTTTACAAGAAAAATGAAATGGGTCACAATATTTTCATAATATGTTTAATGTACAATTTTAATATAAAATTGATAGGTAAAATTAAACGTCGTTAATATAAGACTTAGTTGAGTGATTTTAGAATTAAGGAAACTAAGTAAAATTATTTAATTATTATATATATTACTTGATCTATCTAAATGTTGAGTTTGGGCTCTCTTTCATTTGTGGAGAAAAGTTCATGTTTCAACCAACCAAATTTTATATATTTCATATTTTATGTATTTCCCTATTTTATGAAATGAAATGAAATGAATGGAAAGGACAAAATAGGAAAGAAGGAAAAAGTTGAAGAATGCAAAAAAAAAAAAAAGTTTCCTTATTGTTCTTTAGAGGAATAATATTCTCCAGAGTTTTTGATTGAACCATATTGTTATATGACTTTTCATAATTAAATTGATATTTTTAATGCATTTTTCTAGGACATTATTATATGATTAAGCACAAATTTGAGTTAATGACATTTATATTGAATTAAGTATAGTTAGGGGTAAAATGGTCATAATTAGTTAATTATTCATGCAAATAATTTCTTAGACTTTTGATGCTACCTTGTATTTAATTTTTGCATTGTAGGTGTTCTAGAAGAAAATTGGACATTTTGGAGGGTCAAAATTAATATTCGAGGATAGAGAAAATTACAAAATAAAGATGCTTAGGTGTTTTAAACATTTCAATCGATCCCTCCACAAACTTTCAAACTTTTCGAGATGGGTCCCCGGTCAAAATTGGTGTTTTGACCAAGTTTCTTAGGTCGAGATGAGAGGGCGGTTGGAGACGGCTATAGTGTCGCGGAGGGAGTTCGAGCTAGAAGTCGTGGGTGGAGGTGGAGACCTTCATTTTCACCTTCATCTTGGCTCTTCTCTATCGCCAATGACCTTCCCTTCCATCCAACACCATCCATCCTTTTCTTCATCCCAAAATCTAAGTTTTGGCGGACGGAGGAGGGGGAGCACTTATCTTCACCATAATCATTGTCACCAACGGCTTCATCGTCAATTTCACTCTCACCATTGCACTGCCTTCACCCTTATCTCCATCGTCGGCCTTCTCTCCTATCTCGATGGCACGATTCTCTTAAGCGAGTTTGGCCGAGATTTTCAAAAAGGAAGCGATGATTTTCGAATAGAGGAGAGGGAGAGTGAAACCAAAGTTTAGACCACCTATTAATCACTACCGCCGAACATCTTCATATTTACGTGAGCTTCCACTGCCATCACCTTTCATCAACGCTATGAGCCGGTGGGTTTGAGAATATCCAACTTGAAGAACGGAAGCCGTAGCTAGTTCTTGAGCGTTGAGATTCGACACATCTTCCCTCATTCTCCTTTGTTACCTTCTTCATCCACCCATACTTTCATCGGCTCTTCTCTGTGATTTTCGGCAAGTATATGAGTTTTCTGTGAGACTTTGAATTTACCAATGTAACAATTTCCAAACTCCGGTGAGCTTGTGTCCATGGTGATTTGATTCTACAGATTGCGTTGGATGCTTTAATGGCTATCTATAGCTAATTTTCTTACTACTTGTGATGAAGATTTGTGGCTTGAGCATTTGTGCTTCAACGGGGAGTTCACTAATTCAATTTATCTTTGAGACTATGTACACAATTTCCTTTTTTAGGTTTATCTTTCGAGTTGTGAGACTTGGATTGCAGTTATATTGTTTATATGGATTGATCATTGTAATTTTAATTGGATGATGTATTTTGATTTTTAAATTTATCTATGTATTTTAATGTGCTTGATGAAATTATGCTTTTTACTGTTATGTTTATGGTTGTTAGTCATAGTTGATTTTAGCTCTTGAATGGTTTTTTTGGAATATTCTAATTGAGTAGAACAACTTGCACCATGCCAATTTCAATTACACATTAAATGGTATCAAGAGGTAGTAGTTAACTATGTTCTACTATTAATTAGGAATATTGGACTCAAGTGTTATCTTAAGGTTGCATGTTCTTGAGGCTTAATGAAATTTTAACTCCCATAATTTTAATAGCAAAGATAGCCACTTTCTTCTTTACCAAGAGTATCTATCATTCATATCTTTACTTTTAATTTAAACATTTCTTCATTATTTCCAAAAATACCAAAAAAGAAGCGAGAAATAACGTTATTTTCATGAATTTTAATTTAGAGAAAACCAATTTCAAAACTCATTTTGAACCATGTTTTTAGCACTTAGTCCAATCTAGGAAATTCAAAATAAAAGGGCTCATTGATAAGAGAATGATCCTAAGTTGTTTACACTATATTGCATTTTAATTCATGGTAAATAGTGATTTGACCTCAAAGCGACTACGGTTGTATCAAATCAGTTTCATAGTGTCTTACTTATTTAAGTGGAGAGAGAGCATATTAGGTTTTTAGGTGGTAGAGAGGCCTTACCAAGGCTAGATAGGTCAAGGCCGATTTGGAGAGGTCGGAGAAGTCTAATGTTGCAAACATGTCGAGAGAAAGACGTAGCTTCACAGGTCAACATCAGTAAATCGATGTTAGTTTGTGCATCCGTTGTCGGTTGGATTGAGCTGAAATTTGGTCAACAAGTTTAGAACATATGGTTCATCGTTTTCAACGGTGACCATCATTTGCAAGACTAGTGTGAGAGAAAACATATTCATGGTCAGTGACTTTTTTGTTGTTGGTATTTTGGACTTCTTTATTCTCTATTGTAAGCTTGTAGCTTTTGTTATTTGGGCTGGATAATTGCACGTGTTTGTGCGTTTGTTTGAGATTGTCTTGTACCTTTTTTTGATCATAGTTGATCATATTTTCATTGGTTTGGTTGATCCATGGCTTTTACCCTATACTTGAGAGGTTTTCTATGCTAATAATTTTGGTGTCTCTTGTGCCATTTAATTTTTGTTATATATTTGTTTATTTGTTTCCTCATAAAATCTTGCAAGTAATATGAATATTTAACATTTGTTGCACTCCTTCCTAACAAGTGGTATTAGAGCCAGGTTCTCGTGTGTTGTTTAGGTTGGTGGTTGTCATATTGTGATCGTTGAGTTGTTGACTTTGCTTGGTGATGGAGACAAAGCGAATTGTTTCTTTAAATGGCGGTGTATTTGGTAAAAGCTTTGGTGGCTAGAGGCCGTTGGTATAGATTTGAATGCATCAAGTTTGCAGTATCAGAGGCTTAATCATATGAATAAAAAAATTGGGAAGGATTCACTTCCCAGATGATTGATAAACAAGCTAGAGTATCTTTCATGAAGAATGTTTCTTCAAGGAGGTCAAAGTTGCTTCAATGGATGCACTTTGACTTTTGAGAAAGTTTGATGCTTGTCATGTGAGCGACGTTGGCGGTAGCGTCTCCACATAGTCTTAAGGGGGAGATGTTGGTGTTGGATATGACTAGTTTTGATGATGTCTTATATAGATGTCATTATTAAAAGCAAAACGTTTGCATACTATATTTATCTTCTACTTTGACTAAATCTTATATTTAATGTAGATATGAAATTCAATATTGAAGAATGATCAAGAAAGTAGATTGAAGAAAGAAGTTCTTGTCCACAATATAATGGGAATATCAGAATGTCAATGAAGCAAGAACTTATCAAAGGATTTTGGGGGATAATCCAGGAAGAAGAGAAGATTTTGAAGAAGGTAGAACTTGTTGAGAATGATGAGTCCAAGTTGAATGAAGAGAATGGTCAAGAAAAGAAAGAAAGTTGGATTATGAAGAATGATCAAGATGGGAGATTAAAGAAGGAAGAACTTGTTGAATGGAATGAAGATATCATTATTCAAGTTTCTAGATTGATAATATAAGTATCCAAGATCATATGGATGTTGGAATGGCTCAATTCAGAGTTAAAACAAGCATATATGAGGTTCAGGATGAGGAAACTCGAGTCATTAAGTTTAAACTCAAGTTTACTACCTTCTTTGGATGATTTGCTTCTTAGATACAAGGAAACTCAAGTTTAGGACTCTAAACTTGAGTTTGGGACTTCGAAACTTCGAGTTTGTCACTAACTAACTTTCGAGTTAGTAGTGTCTTTAGCGTCTCTAGCATCTTTGGACTAGGCAAAATCGAGTTAGTTAGTACAAACTCAAGTTTATAGCGCTCTTCACACCTGTTCTACTCTGTTTCATGTTTCGGCTTTTGGGCGAGTGCGGTATTTTGATGATATCTCCCAAACCAAAGATCCGATTGTGATGAACCGGTGGCATATGAAACTAGATTCCCAATGCATCATTTTTATATAAAATTGAAGCCCAAGGGAGTTCATATCAAGGAGATATGAATTGTGGAATTTGGAACTGAAATTCAATGCCATACAACGAGACCAAGCTTTGATGTTTTGTATGTACCTCACAAACTACAAATCCAATTGAGCTGAAATTGGTGGGTATGAAACTATACTCAAAATTTTTCCATCAAGATTTGAACCAACCAAAGCGAGTTCAGACCAAGGAGATATGGCCCTCGAAAGTTGACTTTAGAAATTACTGGAACCATTTCAAGCATAGGCTCGGTTTTCTGGATATAGCTCACATTATACTCAACCAAATGAAGTGAAACCAATTCCATATGAATCTAGACTCATCAAAATGTTTGGAAGCAATCTATCAAGATTGCTGAAGTTTGCTGTCAAAAGAAGCAAACTCGAGTTTATTGAAGGCAGAAAGCAAACTCTGGTTTTGGAGAAAACCAAAACTCGAGTCATTAAGTGGGAAACTCGAGTTTCCATCATACAAAGAGCAACTAAGCTATTAAAGACAAATGCAAACTCGAGTTTGTAAGTATTAACTCGAGTTTACATTCTTTGCTTACGAAAATCACTTAGTGTCGAAAATCTCGTTTCTTATCAAGAACATCCAAATGATTACCCAGACTTATAATACTTCTTAACATTATTTATATCATTTGTGTACAAGTTTCAGGTGATTAAATGGATGATTAGATGCAACTATTCAAAATGTCAGATTTGTGTCAGAAACATTGAAAGTCTTTGCGAAGCCCTAACTTGACCCGGTTCAAGCGATCTCCAACGATTACTATTCACAACGGTCATATTCTCAACGGTCGGATGTGTTAGTTCTCCATTTGTGTTTTGATGATGATTAAGGTTGAAAACAATGAAATGTTCAAAATATAATCAAAATAATTTTAACAGTCAAAATCATGTTTTATTAGAGAAAACATTTTGCTATCATGTTGGCTCGAGCCAATGTTGCAGCTCCCGAGCCAAACACTTATGCATCTATCGCCGAGAATAGTGTGTGAGCCGAGCACGACAAAAGGCTGCCTCGATCGACCACTAAGCACAAATACGATGACTCAAGTTAAGTGATCCTTAATTTCAAAATGCCTTTCAGAACATGAAGCAGTGACTCGAGCCTACAAAAGAGCGCCTCGAGTTTGTGGCTTGACTCGAACGGGACTTTTAGTGCCTCGAAGCCCAAAGGTCTTAATTTTGAAATGATTTTCTAAACATAAATTTCTTGCCCTCGAGCTTGTAAGCATGCTCTAGCGAGAATCTTGACGGCACATTCAAAGGTCAATACTAACTCAGCTATGCTTATCTACCTCGAGTCACATACTTCTTTATTGAACTCCAAATGTTTTTCTTTGACTCGAGCCTTTTTACTACCTCGAGTGTGGAAGCTAGAGCCTTATATTGCGCCTCCAAGTCAAGATCTTCATTATCCTTAATCAATCTTCCAAGATAGACTCGAGTGCAGAGTATTAGTGACTCGAGATAAGGCTAGAACTCGAGCCAAGGTATTTTACGCCTCGAGTCGGATAGCATTTTCAAATATTATCCTTGTCTTTAACGATGCCTTGACTCGAGCCTATAAGAATGTTGACTCGAGCCAAGTTCATCTCTGTTTTTGAGAATGTTTATCGTAAATCCTAAAATCTCTACGAGTATGCTTATGGATTCTTCATATCATTTATCATCGGTCTTCTTAGCTTGATTTAATCGGTTTGTTAGTGAGTTACGAGATGATTGGAATGCAGATTGTCTTTGGATTTTGAATAAAGCTTGTCGACATGTCGGAAATGCATTTAATGCACTACCTATTCGAGACCTTGACCAACGAGACAAACCTCGCGTCCAAAGATGTTTTGGGCAGAATATTTCATTTTTTTGGGCTTCAACGGTCATAATTGGAGGAATAAAGAAATTAAAAAAATATTGCAACGGCGATTCTACAGAGACCTTTTTTGCGCTTCAAGCTCTAACGAGACATTTTTTGAAGACCAGACCCAGCGGCTACATTCAAGAACTTATCAACGGTCATTAAATACAACATCTACTCACTGCAATACACAAGCCTTGAATTCACCAGCTATTTGAAACCTTGTGCAATTAATTTGACTCAACTACTTATTGTTGTTTCATTAACTGCGAGCTAATATCTTTGGATATTCTTTTTGTGCCAGTGTTTTATCTTTATCTACTCATAATGAGGAGTCTCAAAACATTATTTGATCATTGTTACATGGAAATCTTAAGGTTGTGGAACCTTAAATGTGGGTGTACAATTACAGCTTGTAAAGAGGGAGTGAGTCTAGAAAGAGGATCATCCAAGTACAATGTAATTGTCTTTGAAAGATATTGAAATCCTAGGTGGTCAGGGACTAGACGTAGCTCGAAGTGTTAGGCGAACCGGTATAAAGCTACGTGTCTATTTCTTTCTGAAATCTACATTTTTAATCATCTAAAAAGTTATTTAATTTTAAGATCCTTTTATTCACCCCCAGGTGATATTCCACCTTGAAGATGATCTTCATCTATAAGTAGAGAACCGCATTCAAGATGGAGAAAAATGATGACATGAGAGCTTGCCTTTGTAAAAATGTCAATATTGATTCCAACATTCATCTCATACGCTCTGATTTCCATGCTTACATAGTTCATCATAGAGAGTGAAATTATTTGTAATGAACTTCAATGTTTATATTATTCACTTGAGAGAAAGATTCATTGTAATCATTTTATCTAAGAGTTACTCAAGATTGGGTGATCTTGAGTGGAAGCGGTGTAACCTTACGTTGTGTAAAGGGAAGTATGTCGATTGAGAGATTTGGCTTCGCAAGTGCCTGGGTGAACTTGTGGGATTGTACGAGCTTCTCTTGTGCTAGGATTAAAAAGAGGATAGTGGATTGAAAATCTCAAGTGGAGCTTGAGAATGCAGACGTAAATTCGAGTTGGATCGAACAAGATAAATCTCAGTTTGCATATTCTCTTCCCTTATCTATTTATTTCCAACATATTCATTTGAATATCGACTATTGGTTTATGTATCATTACTATCATACATACTGCATTTGCGAGATGCGAGTAGATTTTCAAAGTTCCTAAGTTTTTATTATTCATCCAATTCACCCCCCTCTTTAGGGTTGTTGGTTCTTACGGTTGGGTTTGGGCTTCCCTTTCCTATGTGGAGTAAAGCTCGTATTTAGTGCCCAAATTTTATATATCCTTTTTTTTTTAAGAAAAGAAAAGAAAAAAAAAAAATAGGAACGAAGGAAAAGAGTGAGAGAAAGAGAAAAAAAGTTTCATGATTGTTCTTTGTGAGGAAAAACAATGAGGAAACTTTTATTTTTTAAAAAAAAGTTATTGAACATTATTATGAATGAATAAAATGGTGGAAAACAAAGTGAAAGGCATGCAAACTCATTCCAAATTCAAACATGAAATCTCATGGTTACATTAAAAAATTTCAAATAATGATTAATTAGAGTGTTTTGTATTTTTTTTTTTTTCAATGTTTGAAGTTTTTTGTTCCAAATTTTGGGAAGCTAAAATAAATATGCAAATAAAAATATTATTATTATTATTTAACAATATAATTATCATATCCCTAAGCTAAATACAAATGATCAATCAAATAGAGATATCCATGGTAAAAACATACTCCACCCTTTTAATCCAATATTATTTGACTCTGACTAGTGTTATAGAGACCCTTTTATCAGGTTATTTGCCTTTGGGCTCCTTGTTTCTTTAATGATTGAGCAAATATTACCATTTTATTCATATTCCCTTTGGGATTAAAAGAAAGCATCACGTTATATGTCTTTAAAAGTAATCTAACAAATCATTATTCAGTAATGTCTTATGAAATAATGGAATCAAAGTTAGGACAATGATATATATAATTAAAACTCTTACCTTGCAAGTTGATGTTATTAAGATCTAGCCACTGGAGTTTGGTCAAATTTCCAATGTCACTTGGTATTTTTCCTCCGTCGAATCTGTTATTAGCTAATGATAAATTTTTTAATTCTTTGCATTGATGCCAAATGGAGGGTATTTCGCCAGACAAATCATTTCCATGCACGTAAAATAATTCAAGTTTTGGAAGCCCAAAACACACATTTTTTTAAGGAGACTACCGAGATAATTGATTTATATCAAGAGAATCTGTTGTAGCGTTGAATTGTTAAATAATGAAGATGGTATAGAACCACCTGAGTTGATTGCTTCCAAGATACAATATCTTTATTGTGAAAGATCACCAATTTCATTTGGGACGACTCCTTCAAATATTAAGTGGGTGGGAAAGAAAATAATGTTAGTAACAATTTGTTACATGTCACAAATTATTAGGTACGTACATGAGATAAATTAATATTTTATAGAAACACATAAGACTTGCACATTTTTTAAGAAATGACACATAGATTAGTAATAAAACACAATAAAAGGCATAGCCCTTTAATTCGGGTGGCCTAATAACCATAGATTAAATCAACTGGTTATGTTTGGTTGAGAAATTTTGATATGATTAAATGTAAGGGACAAATTGAAATCCAATTGGCCCTTCCCTTTTTATCATTCCTATCAAAACACATGTTTCTTGGGAGACTACGACGAAACATTCTTTTGTTGACTCTACAGACTTTTTACAAAAAAAATTACTAACGAATAATGAAATTAAAATATAAATGTAGATTGTCCAAATCAAAATTAAACATTTGAGACATGTTGGTTGTAAGTTTTATTCAATGGGGAAAAGGACAATAAAAGTTTAATTTATTCTATCCATTATCTTAAGTCATCCAATCACATATGATCATATATCATATTTTTTAAAATATTATCAATTAACTATAAATCCATATGAAATAAATAGGACACATGTTCGTGTGTGATTGAAGAACTTGACATAATGGTAATAATTAAATTGAGCTAAGGTTTTTTCCTATGAAGTACCCTTTGAAAATTTTTTGATGACAGAATAATAAGCATTTATTTTCAAAGACAGATGATGAGCTTTCGATTCACTTGGACTAATTAATATTATAACAATATTTTTCTCCCATGTTGTGACTACATAATTTGTTTCAAAGTTTTTATGATGAATGTTTTTTTCCTTTGAAAAAGAGTAGAAAAAATATGACAAAAAATAAAGAAGAAAATTCAAGAGAGTTTCAAAAGTAAATAAATAAATCAAGACAAATTCATATTCCTCGAGGATAAGATCCTTCTAACCAATTAGACTAGTTTAGAACAAAGACAAATGTAAATATTGAAAATAATCAAAAACATACCGACAAAATGTTATTATACAAACTCAATAACTCAAGCGAAGATAAGTTGGAAACGGTCCAATGAATGAATCCCGAAAGTTTGTTACCGTTTAAGTCATAAAATCTTCAATCGCTTGAGGTCAGCTCCACCTCTAACGGAATTGTTCCTTCAATGAAATTAACGCTCAAATCTAAAGTCTCCAACCTTGATAGGTTGAATAGAGATGGTGGAATAAATCCATTAAAACTATTATTTCAAAACTCAAGTACTCAAGCATAGATAAATCTCCCATATCTGCTAGAACTTGCCCATGAAAGTCATTGTAGCTCAAGTTGAATAGTTTCAATCTACGCAATTGAACCAACTCTTTTGGTATTTGACCATGAAAATTGTTGTCACTGAGATCAAGTTCAACAAGGAATGAGATATTCCCGTTGTGGAGACATGGTGCCCTTAAGACTCATGCCGTCAAGATTCAAGGAATGGACTCGTCCATGACGACCATTGCATGTGACACCGGTCAATTGCATGGAGAAGAAGAGGTAGACCAATGAGCTAAGAAATCATATGGATTTGAAGTGATAAAGGATTTAAGCGGCAAGAAGTGCAGATTTATCAGTACTGATGTTTGTATCAGTCCAAGCTAAGGAGGCCATGAAGCAATGAAGAAAAGAGTAGGAAAGGAAAGGTAGAAGGCTTTCCCATGAGGAGCATACAGACTTATCAAAATTTCAAGTCTTTTGCCTGGCGCAATTAACATAAGTCGTTTTATACTTCGCTGGTTCCAAATCAAGTCATACTAACAAAATGTGGAGTTGCAAATGGACATCTTTTTTGATAAGATTGAAGAAATTAAAAATAATAATAATAAATTAATTAGCATGTCGGGTGTATTAAATTTGTTTTCACATATATTTGAAGATATTTTTTTGCTGCATTATTTTATTAATGGTCAAGTATGGTGGGGAATGAGAAGAAGCTTCGTCCCTTTGTTTGATTACATATTGAACAATTTCACTTCAGCTGGGACCATATTTTCATTTATGGTCAGGTCTAGTAGGCCATAAGGAGTAAACAGTACAAGGACATTTTTTAAATGAAGCTTGCGTGTATGCATTGTCCCTTCAATTATATATGCATTTCCTCTTTTATTTTTTATTTTTTTTGTTATTGGTTAGACAGTTATTCCTTTTTTCGTTACTGGACATTTATAGTCTTGTGGATATCAAAACTAGGCTTAGATCGATGTGCTAACAAGGACACTTGGTTTTAATGGAGTGGAATGTGAAGTCCCACATCGACTGGGGTGAGGAATGAAAGACGTCTTATAAGAATCTGGATATCCTTTCTTGCACATTTTAAAACCATGAGGGGTGGTGAGCCAGAGTGAACAGTATCAAGAGCGAGCCCCTTGTTGGGCCAAAGAGCTAGGATGTTACACAGCTATTAACTGAAAATTTTATTGTTTTTATGGATATAGAAATTTTACCATCTACAGAGTGCTTTGCTATAACTTACTTATATCGAAATCAAACCACCATATTAAGAACTCTTGTAACTCTCTTTAATTTAATAAAAGTACATGGTTAAAATTCTCTGGTTTTCAATTTTTTCAGCTGAGTTTAAGTATGAGGACAATATTATCACTATATTATTCTTACAATATCTATCACTTCTTAACTTATACCGGGTTATGTTTGTAAAGTTAACAAACATACACGGAACAAACATAAATGGAATTGGTGAAAAAGCTTTTTTTTTTTTTTTTTTCCTTTTTTTGGGTAAAAAATATTTTATTCTTACATAAAGGAAGAGAACGAATCTCAGAAAAAGCACTTAATGAAAAAGTTGAAAACCATTTGCGCTCTATCTAAGTCTAGAAAAGGGAAACTTTTGATCAAATAAAAGAAAAGGAGAGACAAATACATTAAAAGAAAATAAAGTTATATATAAGATGATAATTAAATTTAAAGTTTTATAGATAATATTGTGAAATTATTGAGATATTCTATCATATAAATATAAGTTACATCCAATTAGATCTCTCCGGTTATTCCAAAACAAACTTCACTTTCTGCAAAGTATATAACTACATCTTACTATGATGTATAATTATTTTTCATTTTCTCGATAAAAAATAGCTAAAATTATTTCCAAGGTTTAATACTTATTAATATATTTAGATGTTCTTTTTTTATGGATTTTGATGTCATGATTTAAGACCCAAACAATGAAATTTCAAATGCAGCAGAGAAATTTCAAATGCAGCAAAATAATACCCATAGATAATCGAAATACCTCGAACAGACCCCAGACAATGAATTTGAGAGAAATTGCAAGAAATAGTGGTAAACGCATAGAAGAGGAGGAGGAGAAAGAGAATGACTCAACTTAATAGGCTAGAGTCACAATGCTAGAGAATACACCCAGAACGTATCAGTGATGAAGGCAGGTGCGTGAAGGGATGATGATGACAGAGCAAGCCAGAAGATGGTAGAAAGTGTCTTCTTTAGAGACACAGCTGTGATTTACGGGAGAGTAAATGGAAGACTTTTCAAACATTATGTCATCCTCAAAAGTTGATGCAATGAAAGAGAGAGAAAATTACGGTAGCGATGAGAAAAACTTTTAATCGTAAATAGTGATTGATGTGCCATGAAGGACCATATATTCATTATCAACGTATCGTATGGACTATGGATCGTAGAGTAACCCATAAATACGTTAGTAATGAGAAGAATCTTTGTCCCTCTCAAAGAACTACATTTTCATCTTTGTTGAATTATTTCATTTATGGTCACTTTCATAGGCCATATATAGAGAGAGTACTTCCAAAACAACGTTACCAGTGGGAAGAAACTTGCATGCATATGGTGTCGTTACCCTTCACACACACACACAAGAAAGTCTAGGTCTACTCACAAGTTAAGCACGTCATGTACCTATGTATAAGTAAAGGTTGATATGTACTATCTCTGATTCTTAATGTAAGATATACTTTAGTGAAGAAATTGAACTCTAATATGCAGCAATTGGATCCAATGTATTTAAGAAGTAAAATCTACCTGAAGAAAAGTTTTTTAGTCGATAATAATTAAATATATAACTAGATGAGGAGGAACGGAGAGATAAATAAGATTGCTAATATTTTAATTAGTTTTCATATACTAAATGTTGTCTTTTGGCCGAATGCCTGCACGTGTAGTTTATAAGTTTGTTACTAATAAAAGGAGTTGTTTCTACAAATGCCATTACCTCTATCCAAGATTGTTATCACCATTATATTACTTTTACAGTTTTATTTTTATACTTCTTCTGTCCCTTATTGTAAGCTTCAAATAATCAATTTGTATTGATCAAGAAAATAATTAAAATTAGTTAAAAACAATAAATATGTATCTTTCCAAACTATACATTTATTTGTAAAGACGATAAGTGAGAGCGAATATAATATCCGAATATCTCACTCTCAATATTGTCCGCTTTCGGGTCCTATCACCCCTTAGGGTTTTAAAACACGTCGAGAGGGAGGTATCCTGACCCTCATAAGGCGTCTTTTGTTCTTCTCCCCAGCCGATGTGAGATATAACACTCCACCTACCTTTGGGCCCAGCATCCTCGTTGGTACATCAATCTACATTGATTCGAGTTTGATTCTAATACCAATTGTAACATCCAAACGTCACGCTCTTGATACTGTTCGCTTTGGGGCCCTCATCACCCTTCACGGTTTTAAATTATGTCGAGGGGGGACGGTACCCCAAAGCGAACAATATCGAGAGCGTGGCGTTGAGATATTACAATTGGTATCAAAATTAGATTTGAGTTGATGTTGGGTAAGGTACCAGCGAGGACACTAGACCCAAAGGTAGGTGGAATATTATATCTCACATCAGCTAGGGAGGGGAACATGAGATACATTATAAGTGGTCTAGATAACTCCCCCTTTCAATGCATTTTAAGGCTATGAGGGGCGACAAGTTCCAAAGCAAACAATATAGCCCAAAAGTGGATGGAATGTTATATATGTCCCACATCAGTTAGAGAGGAAAACGAAAGATGCTTTGTAAGTGTTTGAACACCTTCCCCTCGATGCATTTTAAAAAAATATATCAACATGCTTGATACTGTACGATGAGGCCTTTGAGTGCGGTTGTTACATGGTAAACTCCGCGTGAAAGTACACGAACATCAATTATGCAGCATAATGATCACACTTCCATATTTTTGTGTCTGGATCCGTTTTTTAATTTAATAACGAAAAACTGCGATAAAAAGAAACTTCTTCGAGGATCTTGCTTACATGTGTGTTGCTCACAAGAAGTCATACCCAAAACAAAGAGAATAAGTAGAATTATTGTTATTTTTTAATGATTCTATGCGTTTAGCGTATATGATGCTTCACTGAGAATTATCATTTTTGCAAGCTGGGAGCATCCATCTATAAATCTATCCACCACCGCATCAGATATTTTTTTAAGAAAAACGTTTAGTTCATTACAGCTCATCACAGCTTAACAGCCCCACGATTAACGTGCTCCAGTGAGAACAACAATGTGTTTGTTTAATATCAATGGATTGAAGTCTTGAAAAGCAATTTTTTAATTATAATTTACAGTATATCACTAGATCATATTTATAAGTCCATTTTAAATTTTTAACTAAAAATTGTGGTCCTTATTATAGTCTAATTTCAGAATAATAAATATATTTTTTACTTTTTTGTCTCCCTTAATTGCAGTAAACAAATTTTTTTTTATATTGATATTGACTTTTAGAACCAATCATAAATAAGGGAAAAATTGGAAATTTAGCCCATAATTAATTAGTTAACTAACTCTCTTTGGTATATAAAAGTTAGTTAAATTGAACTTATAAATAACCGAGTGGTATAAGGTAAGTATGTGAGATGAAACTTGTCTCAATTTACTTTAATAAACACTTTTGGGGTATCCAAAAGGATCCCAAATAATGCAAATCGAATCACCAATTCTGGCACATAGAGCCAGACGTACAAGACAAGTTAGACTTTTAATACATTAAGTTGTCCTCAAAACAAGTTGGTGCAAGGAAAGAGAAAGAAAATGACGTTAGTGATGAGAAAAGCTTTGATTAATGGTGACCGATATGTTATCACATGTACTAGGGACCATAAACTCATTATCATCGTGTTCTATGGATCATAGAGAAACCCCTTAAAGCACGTTAGTAATTAGAAGAATCTTTGTCCCTATAGGAACTACATTTTCATCTTCGTTGCATTATTTCATTTATGGTCACTCTCATAGGCCATGCATAGAGAGAGTACTTCCAAAACAACATTAATAGTGGGAAGAAACTTGCATGAATATATATGTTGTCGTTACCCTTCACATTCATCTTCATAGCATTATTTCATTCAAAGTCTGTAGGTCCACTCACAAATCAAGCACGTCATGCATTGATAAGCTAATCAATTAAAGTCTGAAGACTTTTGATAGATATTTTTCATGCTAGAAGCCGTGAAACAAGAAGTAGTTGGATTTACTGCATTTGAGAAGAAAAATCAGGCTAAACAAGAGTTTTTAGCGGAGAATAATTAAATACTCATTATATCCTATTTATAGGACATTTCTAATCTATTTCACTGAACCCAAGAAAAACCTTAAACTTTATTAACTTTACCTATAAATTTAACAATTTTTTAACTTTATTCCTATTTAATATATGTTATAGTAACCGTACAAGTACAAAATATACATATAATAAATGAAAGGTAAATTTATACATTCATATGAAAAATGTAATGATGTGACTTATAAATAAGATTTAAAAAGATATTCTCTCTCTATCTTATAAATAGGACTTGATGAATATATTTTTGGGTCTTATTTATTTGCATGTTAACAAAGACTATGAACATTAGGAGGGACACACATCATAAGGGTGCTAATATTTTTATTTTTTCCATAATTGTGAGGAAGACGAATATCATACTATGACATATTCAAATACTAAATGCGTCTTTTAGTCTTATGGTTGTGGTTGATAAGTTCGTTATTAATAATTGGAGTTGTGTCTTGGCCAAATAATAATAATAATAATAATAATAATAATAATAATAATAATTAGAGTTATGTCTACCAACACCATTACCTCCATCCAATATTGTTACTGCCATTAAATTACCTTTACAGTTTTACTTTCATACTAATTACCATTGAAATGCTACTAAATTTACTCTTGCATAGATATATTTCGTACATCTCCATGAATAGAAAGGCAATTTTAAAATAGGGTTTACTAGCTATACATGTACTATCCAAATTAATGTTGTTTTGTGCATTGCTAGACACATTATTTGTATTTTGTATGACACTTGCAAAAGTGGGTTATGCTATTTATAATTTCTAAATAATACAGCTTGCCATTAAATTTTTAAAAAAATGCAAGAGGTTCATTTGTTGTGGATGATGGTCGCTTTAGAATTGACAGAAGGTTCTTTCCCCCTTTTTTTCGTGTGTGTATAGTTCTTAACAATTGTATTACATAATTGAACTCATAATAATAAACCTATCAGTATGAAGATTATTACGTTGTCTTTGTGCTAGTGTAGCCTGTCACACCCACCGATTTATTGACAATCGTCAGAGTATTTATACATAGTTCAGTAGGCAAAACATAAATAGAGTTACTTACTAATATTGAATTCTTGATTACATACAGGAAATCTCACAAGATTAAACAAATTTTCTTCGAATTTCAAAATTATAAAATTCAATTACACATTACGAATAACCAACGCTAGGCCTTCATCTCGACCGAAACCTTCATGTACTGGTGATTGTTGTCTTGTCCTGGTAGCCTCATCCAAAACACTATACAATTCACATGTAGGGTGTGCATGACAACCATTCTTTGTCAAAGATCAAGCTTCGAGATGAAAACAGCTTTTTTCGATTCTCGTGCTTTAGAAGAGTTAAGAATCGAATTACGTTTGTTAACCCATTTTATTTTTACTCCAAGAATCGAATTACGTTTGGTAACACATTTTTCCTCCCCTTGTTTGGGAGCTAAAAAAATAGTAAGGGAGGAAGATGAAGGATTAATGAGTTATTTTTACCATTTTGTCCTTTTCTTTAATAATTAATATAATTATTATACTTTACAAATAAAGTTAAATTTAAATTTCATAAAAAAATTATTTATGTGGCGGTGGCGATGGCAAAGTGGTGGTGGTGGGGTGGTGGCGATGGGCGGTGGTGGTGGTGGGGGCGGGGCGGGGCGGTGGTGGTGGGGTGGTGGGGTGGTGGTGGGGCGGTGGTGGGTTGGTGGCGGTGGGGGGCGGCGGTGGGCGGTGTGGGGGTGGCAACGACGGTGGTGGGCGGTGGTGGTGGTGATGAACGAGGGTAATTTTTGCTTCTACTAAGGGAAAAATAAATTCTGATTTTTTGCCCTGGAATAGAGAAGCCAAAATTTTTAGCTTCTTTTTTTTTTTACTCCCCAAAGACACAAAAAAACCGGTTCATCCCGGGGGCCAAAAAAAAAAAAGATTTACCAAACACAATTCCCATCCATTTGTGTTCCGGGGCACAAAAACTAAGAAAAAGGTCATTCTGGGAGTGTTACCATGCACACCCATAGTAACAAGGGCTGGAATCCCGAAAGATCCTAAAGTAACAATTAATCTTATGTACAATGTATAAACAACATATGATAGTCAACCACAATCATAAAAATGAAAAATACAACATTTAGCATATATCACATGCAGTCACATAATGCATACAACGTAACTACGGAACGTAGTAGCACACAACAAGTTTGGGATCCATAGCACTATGAAAACAATTGAGCCTCGAACCCAAAAAATGATCTGTAAGTACATATTATGATTAACGTACAGTTTCAATATTAGGATTGGAAACCGATATTATTTTTGAAAATATTAATTTCGATGTAGTTTCAATTTGCAATTGTTGAGCAATCGAGTGTCTAATCTATTTCATAAAATGTTGACTTTACTTATTTAAATTATATCCTTTTTGCCTAATCATAAGTCTTAGATGCAAAGTGGTGGCATTGTTGAAAATTTCATATAATTAATAATATCTCCATTTAAAAATATTTGATCTCATTTTATTTTTCTATTATACGCTCATTTACTCTAAAAACAACAAAACAAAATGCAATGTAAATGAAATAGGCAAAAAAAGCTTTAAATTTTACTTGGTCATGGTGGAAAGCGAGAATATGTAACTTTATTTTAGATTATTAAATTTTTATATAACTACCAATTTTCAAAAAGTATCCTTAAGTCAACATTTAATTATAAATTAACCAAGAAAAGATAAGACATCAATGGTTGAAGTTTCAACCTTTACAAGGTGTGTTTCAGAATAAGTGTCATTTTCATTTTTCAAAAAGAAATTAAATGATTTGTTTTTTTTTTTACTCATTAAACAATATTTATTTAAAGAGCACTTGCTATATAGACACAAGACATGTTAGACTTTAAAAACATTAAGTTGTCCTCAAAACAAGTTGATGCAACAAAAGAGAAAGAAAATTACGTTAGGGATGAGAAAAAGCCTTGATTCGAATAGTGATCGATATGTTATCACATACACCAAGGACCATACATTTATTATCATTGTATTGTATGGATCATAGAGTAACCCATAAAGCACGTTAGTAATGAGAAGTATCTTTGTCCTTTTAGGAACTACATTTTCATCTTCGTTGCATTACTTCATTTATGGTCACTCTCGTAGGCCATTCATAGAGAGAGTACTTCCAAAACAACGTTAATAGTGGGAAGAAACTTACATGAATATATATGTTGTCGTTACCCTTCACATTCATCTTCATAGCATTATTTCATTCAAAGTCAAAGGTCCACTCACAAGTCAAACAAATCAATTAAAGGCTGGGGACTTTTGATAGATATCTTTTCACGCTAGTTGCCGTGAAACAAGTAGTAGTTGGACTTACTGCATTTGAGAAGAAAAATCTTGCTAAAGAAGAATCACTAAAAAAGGTAGTTTTTGCGACAGAAAAAATCCGTCGCAAAAAAGGGATTTTCCGTCGCAAAAGTCGTTTGCAACGGATTTCATCCGTCGCAAAAACCACTGTCGCAATTGCGATGGAATCCAAATTTCCGTCGCAAAAATCCTAAATTTGTGACGGATTTTAAATCCGTCGCAAATTTTGATTTTTTTATAAAAAAATAATTTTTTAAAAATATAAAAATTACATAAAAATTACACTTTTTTAAAAAAATATAAAAATTAAATTAAAAAATAAAAAATTAGCACGATAAATATTAAAATTAAATACGTAACAATTTATTTTTCCCATTTTAATCTATTTAATAACATAATCGACCAATAAAAATAGAATACTCATATTATTATTTAATAGTATATATTTAACAATATAATCCTATCACGACATCAACATATCAACCTACATAGAATGATTAAAGATAATGAGTTTATAAGAATTAGAATAACTGTTACATTTTTTTATAAAAAAATCAAGAAATATCCAAATTAATCACTTCCCGAGAAATTAAAAACGCACTAGGAATTTCATTTTGTAGGTGGCAAACTATATAATATTAAAATGTACAAAGGTCCCAACTCCCAACCGTGTCAAAATCTATAAACATGTAATCAATTATTTTTTAATACAAAAAATTATTTAGAGCGATTAAATGAAGAAAATTTATTTTTTGCAACATCCAAATCCAGAAATCTGCACGTTTGGCATTTGTAAAAAGTCTTATTTTGTATCCATATGAAAATGCAAGATACATGCTTTTTCTACTAACACACAATTCATACAAGTGCTTCAAAGTTTCCTACGTGATTTGAAAAAAAAACTAATATTAATAACAACAAGGTTATAAACTAAATATTAACTAATATTGTTTAATGAGTTCTTATTGTAGATATTAATAACAACATCTATCAAGCTTATTGGAGTTCTTAATGGGGGCAAAAAACTACATCTAATGCAAAAAAAACTAAAAAAAGGCGTAGAGACTTACCAGATGATGCCAATGGAGAGGAGGCTGGAGGTGAGAGGAGAAGAGGCCACCGGTGAGAGGATGAGGTCGACACCTGCGGTGAGACGAGAGGAGGCCTGAAAAAAGGAGGAGGAGGATGGAAGGAGGAGGAGGAGGACGAAACCAAAGGGAGAGGAGGCTGGAAGGAGGCTGCATGGCGGTCTGAAGGTTAGCCGGACGGAGGAACGAAGAGAATAGGGTGGAGGGAGAGTAAAATGCAAAAAATGGGGGAGGATGAGCACTTAAGCCCGATTTTGGGGTTAAGTGTTTGCGACGGAATCCTTTTCCGTCGCAAATCCCAAGGACGGAATTCTTTCCCCGATTTGCGACGGAATCCATTTCCATCTAGGGATTTGCGACATAATCATTTTCCAAACGGAATACTTTTCCATCGCAAACTGGCCTTTTTTGCGACGGAATTTTATAATCCATCGTAAAATTTTTAAATTTGCGACGGAATTTTAAATCTGTCACAAATATCGTAAAATTTCCGTTGCAATTTTACTCTTTTCTAGTAGTGAATTTTTAGTGGAGAATAATTAAGTACTCGTCAGATCTATTGATAGGACATTTCTAATCTATTTCACTGAAACCAAGAAAAATCTTAAACTTTATCAACTTTATCTATAAATTTAATAATTTTTTAAAATTTGTCCTTATTTAATATATATTATAGTAACCGTACAAGTACAAAGTCTATACAATAATAAATGAAAGGTAAAGTTGTACCTTCATATGAAAAATATAACGATGTGACTCATAAATAAGACTAAAAAGAATATTCTCTCTCCATCTTATTGATATGACCTGATGAGTATATTTTGATTCGCATGTTAATAAAGACTATCAACATTAGGAGGGACACACATCATAAGGGTGCTAATATTTTTATTTTTTTCCATAATGTTGAGGAAGAAAAATATCATACTATGACATTCAAATACTAAATGCGTCTAATTTGGTCTTATGGTTGTGGTTTATGAGTCTGTTATTAATAGATGGGATAAGGGTCTTGTTTTCCCTGGAAGTTTTCACTTAGGAGCACTCAACACCCGGAAGTTTTTTTTTTGAAGTAAAATTGTCTCGGAAGTTTAAAAACGTAGCAATCTTACTCTTCCGTTAATCTTGATCGTTAAATTGTTGCTCCAATTTGTAAACTTTCAGGGTAAAATTGCTCCTAAAAAAACTTTGGAGGAAAAATTGCTCCATTTTGTTAACTTCTAGAGCAATTTTGCTCCAAAAAAAACTTCCAGGTGTTGAGTGCTCCTAAGCGAAAACTTCCGGGGCAAATAAGATGCTTATCCCTTAATAAATTTACTCTTGAATAGATATATTTCGTACATCTCCATGAACGGAAAGGCAATTTTAAACTAGTGTTTGCTAGCTATAAATGTACTATCCAAATTAATGTTGTTCTGTGCATTGCTAGACACATTATTTGTATTTTGTATTGCACTTGCAACAGTGGGTTATGATATTTATAGTTTCTAAATAATACAGCTTGTCATTAAATTTATATAAATAAATAAATAAGGCAAGAGGTTCATTTGTTGCGGATGATGGTCACTTTAGAATTGACAGTAGGTTCTTTCCTTTTTGTGTGTGTGTGTGTGTATAATTCTTAACAATTGTATCAAATAATTGAACTCAAAATAATAAAGCTATTGGTATGAAGATTACTACGTTGTCTTTTCCAGTGCAGCCCACTCAATTTTCAAGGGTTTTCCTATTTTAAATGGGCTTATGATATAGAGGGGTCCTCTGGTTCGAGCCTACAAAATTCTCTTGGCATTTTAAAATAATGAATGAGTAAAAGGAGGGCATTGTGAGAGGGGGAAAAAAACCAACTTTATGTTAATTTTTTTAGTATGCGCGCACACACACATGTTAATTTTTTGACCTAATACATGCATTATTAATTTAAGGAAAAATTAATCTATTTCGTCTTTCAACTTTTGATTCAATTGTAACTTAGCCTTTCAACTATGACTTGACACTACTCTCTTTCCTGAACTTTTGATTTGCTTATGACTTAGTCCCTTATCTTCTTATTTTTTATATTATTACCCTTTTCTTCTATAACCATGGTTATTAAACTGGACCGACCGACCAATTTGACCAAAAACCGGCAACCGGTCACCTAACCGATATGGTCCGAACAGTTTGATTGGTTCAATGTTTATTCATAATTTTCTGACTTCAAAAATTCACATCTAATTTTACATATTTTAACAAATTACGAATTAAGACTTTATAGAAAGTTTGGAATGTCTACTTTCTAATTCAAAATATTATCATTTGATCTTTGAAAATTATCAAATTTCAAAACTATTTCAAAATATATTCGTTTAAGTTCACTTCCTCACCAATTTGACCCCGTGTTAGCTCCAGTTTGATTTCTATCGACCCACTATACACTGGGTTTAGTGGTCAAATTTGGGTTTAATAACTTTGTTTATAACTCGCTTTTAAGTTATCCCATTTGGCAAAAATTAATTCTATCTCAACTCCACATGGTCCTTATTTTTATATCAAATTTATTTATTTTATATTTTTTTAAGAAAAAGAAGGACTAGATGACCAAGAATTCGAAAAGGAGGCATTGGTCGGAGAAGGGACTGAGCAAGGGCGGATCCACATGTATCACTAGGGGGCACGTGCCCCCCTTGATTTTTTTTTTGTTACTTTTTTTGTTTAAAAAAAAAAATTTTAATTTTAATTTTTTTTTCCTCTTCTATCTCTTCCCGAACACATCCACCACTCGCTCCTTGCTCTTCTTTCCCCTATAAAAATACTTGCGGACATATTTTAGCATTGTGACCTCAATTGGGAAAGATTTGCTTCCTTTTTTGAGATACTTTCCTAGAATTTTATTGTCTTTTCTCTGTATTTTAAGTGGATATTCCAAAAAAAAAATTGCTTGGAGCATGTAGGTTGCTAATTTTCGCCATGGGCATTTTATAGCTAACACTCGCTCTTTTTCTTATTGATGATGATAAAACTTGCAACCGATGATAAGTGAAAACCTTCGAATCCCGTATTATTTTTTGTGCTTTTGATGACAAGTGCAAAAAAAAAAAAATTAGGGGCGCCGCCCCGTACCCCCGCATCCCTCACCAGTAGTGCCCCCCCTTCTATAAATTTCTGGATCCACCATTGGGACTGAGTATATATAGAGGCAGTCAATAGTCTGCTCAACGCCTCTTTCTGAATTCTTAGTCATCTTGTCCTTCTTTTTGTAATTTAAATTTTATATGAAAAAAGGAAAATGTGGAGCTGAGGTGGAATTAATTTTTGCCACATGGTATAACTTAAAATTGAGTTGTAGAAGAAAATGGTAATAATATTAAAAAAATGAAAAGATAAGGGACCGGATTATAAGCAAGTCAAAAGTTCAAGGATTGAGTTGCCCCAAGTCATATTTGAAGGACTGAGTTACAACTAAGTCAAAAGTTGAAGGATTTAAAAATTAATTTTCCCTTAAATTATTTTTTTAATGTTTATCATAACTTTTATAATGACTAAAAATAAAAAATATTTATGGAAAGTTAAACCATATATTAATATCTAACATATTATTTTTGAGATAAAAATAAATTATATTAAAAAATATAAACACTAAGTAAAAATGGTCTATCTTCAACATGTTTGCAGTCCATCGTATATATGATTGATAGTTGTAAAAAATAAAGTTAAATCAGGATTACATTTTAATAATTTAATACATGTGGAGAGTAGCTTGGCTCAACTGACAGAGTTGTACTAATTTTAATTTGTAGATCTCGAGTTTGAGTCCTGAAAATGTACCCATTTTAGATAATTGGTGGGAGAACTTTAATTACTGCCTTTGCAGCTTACTAAATAATCCATATATTAATATTGGGAGAGTATTCTCCGAACTTACTAAATAATCCATATATTAATATCACCATCAGGACCTCAATGCAACTTGACTGTAGACTTTCAAATAACTCAATGCAATCTGATTCAGAATAACTATCGACATGCCTCCAATGTCAAAGTAGTGTTTTAAGTAGCACTTTTATTCATAATAAATCTTATAAAAAATCCTTTTACATGCATGTTTCATAATAAGTGCCATTCTCATATTTTAAGAACATATTAAATTCGAGTAATTGTCCTTTAATTGAGGTTTCATAATAAAATTCTCCAAAGGCACAAGAAGGTAGAGTATAATTCCCCAGATTATACTTGAGGTTTGATTGAGGTTTAAAGGAGAAAATTACCTCAAAAAAGAATTTTAAAGTATTATTAGAATTTTGGTTAATTAAAGGACAATTTGTCAAATTTAATCATGAAAAATACAATGAGGCCTCAAAGAATTGGGAAAAATGGGGGAAGTTATTTTAAGGTTAATGTGAGCTTATTAAATGGTTTCATTCCCTATAAATGGAAATTTTACCTTAAAGAATATTTTATGGGCATTTTATTCAAGATTTAGGCAATTTATTGAAAATTATGGGGAAAATAGTTAAGGATTAAATTTGAGTTTGAGAAAAATTATGGAATTACTCCCTAATAAATTTGAATTGTTGATGGTTTCAAATTGATCATATGATTCAAGAATCTCCAAAAAGTATTTTTGGAAGATTGATCTCATTTCAACAAATAAGTGAAAATTACGAGGATGATTTTGCTTTCGGGGATGCAATTCATGTTCCTTCAAAAGTATAAAGGTGGTGAGCTTTTAAAGTGGGAAGAAAGCTGGATGAAATGTTTATCATTAGATCAAAATGGAGCAATAAAATAATCATTTTGATGGAGGTGGACATAAAATTTTATTAATTTAAGAGATCAGTTTGAGACCACATGAGCTCTCTTTTCTACCATTCACATTCGAAAGTCTGCAGCCACAAGTAAATAAAGAGAAAAACGAAAGTGAGGGAAAGAGAGAGAAAAGAGGGGAAGGAGGAAGGGCAAGTGATAATAGGTAAGAACTTGTTCCAAATTAATCATCTCTTCTAGTTTTTCCATCCAAGATAATCTACATATGGTCTCTAAAACTTTTCTTTATGGTGTGTTTTTAGCCAGGAGAAGTTGAAGCCTAGGGTTCAAGAGAGGAATTTCAAGGCAATCAAGTTAAGGCTTAGGTAAGTGATGATTTTGGTTGTTGTAATGAGACTATGGATATTGTTGTTGATGATGGATTGCTCTGTTCTTGGATTTTTGTAATTTTAGAAAGCAAGAAAATCAAGGGGAAATGCCGTCCAATCTTTTGGAAAATTTGGAAAGGATGATTTAATGTTGAGAAAGTTATAAAGGATAGGAATTAACTAGTTGATGAAATGAGAATTGAAAAATCACTTTGCTTCCCTTGGATTAAAATCCACAGCCAGAATATGAGTGAGAAGGAGTTGTTTTGAGATTATCAATTGTTATAGTTTTGTTGTTGTATTTTAGTAGTGTATTATTAGTCATGTACATAGGTGTAGTTACCTAATAGATTAGGTTATTGCTAGGGACAATACCATTGGGCCTTAAAGCTATTAAACCCATATGGTATTGCCCAATAAACAGATTATTACATTGTATTGGATTTTGCTCATTACTTCAATATACAAAAAAAGGGTTTTGTATGTATCCCAAAAAAAAAAAAAAAGGTTTTGTGGGTCAAATGTTATTAGGTTGAGTTTTTGTGTATTTTGATACTTCCAAGGTATCCAAACGGAAAATTTGTTGAAGGTACAAGTGAGAAAGTAAGTTTGGAAGCATTAAAAAATAAAGTTGAATAATTTAGCATGAATTAAATATTGAGCAAGATCTCCAAAATCGGGGTAAGTAGCACTTTTTTACCCTTCGTCCTTGAGTTTAACTGACAAAAATGTCGGATACTCTCATCAAAGGGAGAAGGTTCAATCCTGGAGTTGGTCAAGGCGCTGAGGAAGACATCCTAGCTCCTGGGTGCCTAGGTAAACGCCTAAAGATAATAGACGGCTCACCCTGCTCAACATTGGTATCACCTAGGATGAAGGAAGACTTCGCCCTGCCCTTAGACTGTTGGAGAACCCAACCCATTTCCTAAAATTTTGATATCAAAAAAAAAAAAAAAAAAAAAAGTAGCACTTTTGTGATACTTAGTTAGTCCTTCCGTTTCATAATAAATTTCTCAAAAACCTCTTTTACATGTTCTATAGTAAGTGTCATTCTCATATTTCAATAACATATATTAAATTATTTGTTTCATGTTAAGAAAGTACGTAATAGATTGATTTCATTAAAACTTAGATTATTTAATAATTTCCCTGATCCATGTGAACAAATTTTTTGTAACACTTTTATGTAATGGAGAGAGTATATAATTAAGCATAATTAATAAAACAGGAATTGTACAGAATTCAGGTATCATACATAAATTCATATTTTTCGTTTGTTTTATTCATTCATCGTCCAGCTGAACGAGATCAACCCACGCAATTATATCTGCAAATGATAAATTCTTTTAGTTTTTTTTTTTTTTTTCATTTTTCCCACTTTTATTTTTTTTATTTTTCAATATAATATCCTTGAAGTCATTCCCAAGGTCTCTTAAAACCTTTCAAGCAAACTCATAACTAAGAGATAAAACTTCTACCAGCCTGATATTAAGTTCCGTCAATGCTTAAACGAGCACGGGCATTACCAAATTGACAATATCAAAAAGTACAAAAGGTACGAGTCCATATTATATGCACATATCTTATATGCTCATATCTCTATTAGAGGTATGAGCATATCTCTTTAATTTTTTATATATTGTATTATTTAAATTTAAATTATATCTTTCTTTAAAAGGCTTTTTTTTCCTATTTGCCACCTTTTTAATAATTAATTACCATTTTGCCACTTTCTTTTCAAAATATTTCGATGTGCCCCATTTAATCGACTAAACCAAGATTTAGTCGACTAAATCGCGGGTGGCTGATTTTTTTAAAAATGGCCTCGATATTTAGTCGACTAACTCATTGAGTTAGTCGACTAAATCCCGGCGGGGTTTTTTTTTAAAAAAAAACCTCGATATTTAGTCGATTAACTCACTTGGGTTAGTCGACTAAATCCGACATTTAGTCGACTAACCCAAGTGAGTTAGTCGACTAAATATCGGGGAATTTTAAAAAATCAACCACCAAGCGATTTAGTCGACTAAACCTTGGTTTAGTCGACAAATAGTGGCACATTGAGAAATATTTTGAAAAGAGTGGCAAAATGGTAATTAATTATTAAAAAGGTAGCAAATAAGGAAAAAAGCCGCTTTCTGACATGTTTTTTGTACCCAGTATCTCAAATTAATTAGTTTACAGTTCTACATTCGTTAATATTTGTCCGTAACACTAGTATCATGAAAATTAATTAATTTGAGATAATTTTACAAAAAATATGTCGAAAAAGCAAAGATATAATTTAAATCTAAATAAATACGATATATAATAAAAAATATTTTTTTAAAAAAATATGCTCATAGCACATAAGATATGTGCATATAATGTGGACTTCAAAAAGTACGATGACATCAAAGTCGTTTGTCTTTTATACACAACTCTACAAAATTAAAATTATTGGTTGAGTGTTGTTTAAAAGTTTAACCTATTTACTTTCACTTAATCTATGAATATTTTCATCACAACATAATATTATTATTTCATTGTTAATGTGAAAAACACACGATCCTACAGCATTACTTGGTTTACCTCTGTTTTTCAATTCCAAGAAACATATATCTCAACATCTACCATTTGATGAGAATCAGTCGTCTTCATATCTGAAGAATCTCATAACTAAAAAATAGATGACCCTCTAGTCATTATCAATTTTACAAAGTACACAAATATCACTATAATTTTTCTTAATAATTTATTATTTAAAAGCTAAAGTACATACTTGGCCCTTTATGATAACTTCCTTAACGACTAGTCATTCAACCTTTCTAACCAATGGTTCTCATAAAGACTCAAGTGAAATACATGAACGGTTTCTCTCGCTTAATGCGTCGCAACAACATTGGCTTTACTTGGGATGATACTTTAGTTTGAACTCATAATCTTTTAGAAACTCCATCCACCTCCTCTGCCTATTGTTAAGCTCATTTTAATCCACCAGATACTTCAAAGTTCAAACTCTTATGATCACTAAAAATTTCAAACCGTGAACTATAGAGGTAGTGTCTCCCGATCTTTAGTGCAAATACAACTCGCTACCAATTCTAAGTCATTGATCGGGTAATTCTCTTTGTGTGGCCTTAACTATCTCGAAGCATAAGCAACAACTTTTCCTTCTTGCACCAATACGCATCACAAACCCTTCAAAAAATGCAACAATGTACAAGGTGTACAATAAATCAAGATTAAGAATAACCAATAATGGCGCAGAGGTCAACTTCCTTTTCAATTCTTAAAGAGCAGCTTCACACTTGTCTGTCTAAATGAAAGGTTGATCCTTCCCCGGTCAACTTAGTAAGCGAAGCATTGCTAACTGGGAAAATCCTTGTATGAGCTTCTATAGTATCCAGTTAATCCCAAGAAACTTTTAATCTCAGTCACAAACTTTGGTTGTTTCCACTGAAGAACTGTATCAACTTTGGTAGGGTCCATCACAACCCCTTCAGTTGAAACTACGTAGCCAAGGAACTTCACCTCTCTATGCCAAAACCCGCACTTGCTCAATTTCGCATAAAACTTGTGCTTTCTCAACACTTGCAATACTATTCTAAGGTGTTCTCGGTGTTCCTCTTAATTTTGAGAGTATATGAGAATATCATCTAAGAAAACCACCACAAACTCATCTAAAATATGGTCTGAAGATCCAGTTCATGTAGTCCATGAATGCCGCTGGAGCATTAGTCAAACTAAACGGTATTACTAGAAACTCATAGTGGTCATAACATGTACAAAAGGCTGTCTTAGAGACATCCCCTACTTTAACTCTCAACTTATGATATCCTAACCTTAAGTTCATTTTGGAAAATACTGTTGACCCCACAAGCTGATCTAGCAAGTCATCAATCCTTGGTAGAGAGTATTTGTTTTTTATGGTGATTTTGTTTAGTTGGTGGTAATCAATGTCCAATCGCAAGGTCCCATCCTTTTTTTCAAAAATACAATAGGTGATACACTTGGTCTAGTAAATCCCTTCTCAAGTAGTTCTTCCGGTTGCTTCATCAATTCTGCTAACTTTGCTGGAGCCATTCGATAGGGAGCCTCAGAGACAGGCTCTGTCCTAGGTACCAGATCAATCAAGAATTCTACTTCCTACTTAGGGTGTAATCCAGACACTTTCTTTGGGAATACATTAGGGAACTCATTCACAATTTCAAATTTATCAATCCCTTCTATCTCAACTTGAATAGAAGAGAAAACTATATAGGCTTAACATCCTTGTTTGATGTAAATTTCAACTTGAACATCCGGTAACAATGGAGGGGCACTAGGCACAACTACAGGCACAGAATACCCACACAAAGAAACATTTTTTGTTTTCCACTCAAGTATAGCACTATTAGCTATAAGCCAATCCATACCCACAATCACGTCAAGACTCTTAAGAGGCAAACAAATAAGATCAATCTTTCTTTTACGACTCTCAAACTCTAACACAAGATTCAAACATGCATTAGAAGTTTTCACTTCTAGCAGGTTTTGTTACATTTATATCAAAAGGTGACTCACAAACATGTAAGTTTAACCCTCTTTCTCATGATTCTCTCTATCCTTCCCTTCGGCATTCTTCATTTTCCTCTCCATAATTTGATGTATTGGTTTTAAAGGTTTTGAAGGTTATGAATTTGATGCAGTTAAGAATCAAAAGGATACCATAGATGTCTCTCAGAGACGAATGCGATTAATGATGGTGATATCTCTTTGTCCGATCAAGTTCACAAGTCTTTTTGAGTCAATAAGGGTTCCTTTTCATTTTGAGGTCTACGCAAATGAGAAAAAAATGAGGGAAGGCAAGTGGGTAAGCTTTTGTAAAACTTTGGGCCTATTTGGAAGGCGGCGGCGGCTGAAAAAGCACGATAGAAAAGGAAAAAGCATGATGGTAGTAAAATGAGGTGTTTGGGTTGGTATTTTTTCGAATGGGTTTTTAGGCAAAAAGCTGCTTTTAAGAAGAAGCCACTAAGACCTGCTTTTCACAATGCAGATGGGCTTCTTCCACCGCCAATTCAAACATAGATCACATTTACAATTTGACTTTTATCCTATCTTAAGTTTGCAAAAGTCAGATTAGAAAAAAGTCACTTCTACCACCGCTAATTCAAATGGGCCTTTTATCTTATTTAATTTAGATTTCCCTTTTACTCTTGTGTTCGTTGTACCGTTTAGCTGGGTTGAAGATGATTTTCCTACTCTACTTTTATGGATTTTATGGATAATGGATGATTTATGTTTGGGTCTGTGAGCGTATAGTAATGGCCCTTTTATGGATTTATTTACTAACCAATATCTTTTCGTGGCTAAAAGTAATAAGAAAAAGTAATGGCCCTTTTATGTGATTTAACAAAGACACAATGTTCGTTTAGTGGCGCCTCAAAGAACCCCATTGTCGCGTTCTGGATTATGGCCATTTTATCTCAACATGTTTCATAACTATTAGTTACTCAAAGTGTTTCCTCTCTTCATGTTAATTATTATTTAGCACATGTTGGTCTGATATATTACTCCATTAGCTATCTTTAGCACTTGCGATGACATTTTTTGAGGTGTGAAGTATTTCCCTTAGGCCCCATTTGGTATGAGGAAGATTTAAGGAAGGAAAGGAACTTAGAAGAGGGAAATGAATAGAAGAGAAGATTAAGAGGGAACTTAAAAAGTTGAGCTGTTTGGTAGACATGAGAATGAAACTTAAGTTGAGGGAAAATAAAATATTTGGTAAGAAGAAAAGGAAATTGGTTAAGTGGGAAGGAGAAGCAAAATACTTATAATGCCCCTAAAAAATAAAACAACTACACATTCTTCATCGCTCTCATCTGTGACCTTCCTTGCTCTCATACGCGACCTTCGCTTCTATCAATGGTTGCTGGTGCCCTCTCCTTCTTGCTAAATAGCAGTATGTTGCTAAAATATGCATTTTTGTGGTATTATTCTTTTAAAAATAGTCAGTACAAGTCAAGCAATCTTATGCACACAAATGCCTAATTGGTTCCACTTGAAGCAATATGACCTTAATTTTCATTCAATGCAAGATGGGTGAAAGCAATTACAATAATGCAATTTGGCCTTCTCATATGTTGCATAACAATGAAGGAAAGCTTGGATGCAAGCACCACGACGCACCCCACAAATGGTGCATAAAATCCACAGACAAAAAATAAATGGTGCTATCAACATTCAAACTTTGCTTACTTGGTTCGAACAAAATATTTATGTTCTAATGTAACATGCAAGAAAACGCCTTCATTCGAATGCAAAATCTCATGGTGGCTTAAGTTATGCAGTGAGAAAGGCTCCATGTTCAGAGCCACAGCCTGGTCGTTCAACATTTCATAACCCTATACATAGACTACCAAAACACCAGAACACAGAAACTGGTTGAAAATTGTTTCATACATAACATTGACACATAGCAAATTAAAGATGTTCTTGTTTTGACATAACAAAGTTCTTCCAAATTTTTCATAACAAAATTGTTCCTGACAAAGAATTAATTAAAAATCACCTAACGCATGAGTTAATTAAAAATCCAGCACAAGCAAATCCCATGTCTATGCCATTTCCATTTCCTTCCTCACCATTACCCAACCCACATACAGACGGCTTACCAACGCATGAATTAATTAAAAATCACCCAACTTGCTTCCCAAATTGTAAATGTGCCTGAGTCCCCAACTGGAATAAATAGGGTGTCGGCAATTTTTAGAGCTCAGAGAAAGAAAAATAACCCATTCTCTCTTACCTTGATTCGACCTTCGTTGCCTCTTTGCTTCGCTTCTAGCTTCAACTGTCGTCACTAGCTTGTTCGCAACCTCTTTCTTCCAAATGCCGTCGCTCGCATTTGATTTATAACTTTTCAAAGGGGCTTTTATGTCCCAAAAATTCACTTTATCCCGAAAGATTTTGATGATCCCGCCAATTTTGGAGGGATTTCAATTTCCCACGTTTGTGGGAAGATGGCACCATGGGAATTCGGTTTGATCGGAAGTTTGCACGCCAAACGTGTTTTGCCCATGGGAACTCTATTGTAACAAATCGGTCCTTAGTTTCTTATTGAATTCAAAGTATGTCTCTTTAGCACTTGTGTTGACATTTTCTCGATAAATTATCAATTCGTTTGCGGGTGAATGAAAAGGATGGGAATCTGAATAGAAAAATAAATCTGTTAAAAGGATGGAGAGAGAGACCCAAACAAAGGAAAAGACATTAAATATGTGAAAGGGTTTTTTTTTTAATCAAAATAAAATAAAAGGTTTGCATTCTTACTCCCTACTTCCCATTATTTTCGTTCTCTCCCCTTATTCTCATTCCTTCTGTTTTCATTTTAGAATGGTAAGTCAATTAAAGAACATGTTATGACAGTTTCTTCTTTGTATATCTGCAAGCTTCTTTGGTTTATGGCAAATAGGTCAGGGACTATCTACAAAGGAGACTATTAGCATGAGAAGTTGTAATGCTCTCTTGCACAACTCAAGAGACGTTGGATTTATCTCAAGAAGACTTCAGATAAGCCTTTCCTTGTAATTTCGCGTGGGAAGTGACCAACCATATATATAACTGGGCTTTTGACACACTGGGCTTTTGACACACTGGGCTTCTCTAAATAAGCTTATTTTTGGAAGCCGGATCCCTGAGCGTTAAGCGTTGGGCATGAAGCTGACCTAGTCTCTCACTCCTCTTCCCATTGTTCTCGAAGCTCCCATCGTCCTCAAAGCTCACACATCTTCGGTTGGTGATTTTATCGAGGTGGAACGTAGATTCGGCGATGGTGCGGAGCTCGGAGGAATGGTCATGGGTCAGCAGAGGAATAGTGGACGAGTGTTATTCGTGAACGGGAGAGTTCTCCCTCCGGCCACTGATATCGACGACGGAGCTTCGACAGCAGGGAGTCTTTGCAATAGATTCCCGGTTTCACTCTGTGGGATCTGTAGCGGTGGTACATAATAGATAGGATAGGATCCAACTCTGAATTTTGAATTTTCAATCAAATAAAAAAATGAAAAAAGAAAGGGGGGGACTTTGGGTTGTTTGGCTGATGACTAAATACTAATTAGTAATTAGATTACTTTTCAGCATTCATTTGTCGGAGGAGGAGAAGAAGGACGAGCATGGTCAGATCTATTATGTGTATGAGATCGATGGTGCTGGAACTCATAGTTTGATTTCTGTGACGTGTGCGAAGAACGAGCTTTATGCCCATTTTGTGAATGCTCCGACGCCGGAGTAAAACAGAGATAAGAAGATTCTGAGGCATGTTCATGAGTCTTTTAAGACTGTGGGGTCCTTTTGATCTTTTGATTCTTGATTTTGTCTCTGGTAATGCTTGATTTTCTGTATGATCAACATGTTTGTTGCTTGCAATTCTGCTATGTCTTAGTTTCAATCTGAAATTGAAATTAGCATAGCCCCTGTTTATGCCGCTGTCCATATGTAATTTATGAGAAGTTTCAGCTATTATATCACTGTTCTGACTATCGCCTGAGAGATATTCACTTTAATTATTCTGTATTTCTCTAAAGCAAGTTTGAGCGACTAATGCAGATTTAACTATCTAATAATTATTCTCACGCATATTGGTATGATTACTTATGTCATATATTCGAACGACACAGGGATCTTGTTACTTTTCTGATGGCTGCTATTAATCTTAATGGCATGGATTAGATAAGAAGAACCACACTGATCGTCTTTAGTTTTTTTTGGTCAATCTCATTTTTTTTTTTTTTTTTTTTTTTGGGGCAAAAAAATCTCACTGATCATTGCATGGCTCTCAACATTCAAAGTTTGTTGATGGACGTTGAAGCGGTTGTTCCTTTTGATTCATATTTTTTATTAAAAAATAAAACGTCACATAAAAAAGTTAAATCATAAGAAAAGATGGTTATGCGCCAAGCCGCCAACAAACAAGTGAGGGATAGATAATCCAATTAACAATGCACTGTTACTTAGGATCAATATATAAAAATATATTTGTATGTCTTCTACTTTATATACAATTTTATCCATTAAATATATTTAATTAAGACTTTATTGCCTTTTAATTTTTTTAAAAATAATTTAACTTTTTTATCAAATTTAAATATTTACCTTCAACTATCGCAATATATATAACTAAAATTAATATATGTAGTATTTAATAAAATTCATGTCTTTTTTAGTCATTTTCCATCTCAATTAACTTTTCAAATAATAATTCAAACACGTTTTTATTTGGAAAGAAAAGTCACTTCTATCACCAACAATCCAAACACAAATCTCATTTACAATTTGACTTTTATCCTATCTTAGTTCTATAAAAGTCAAATGAAAAATAACTCACTTCTCTCACCGCTAACCCAAACGGACTCATGTAATTCTGTAATAAAATTTCCTTTCCCACTGAAAAAAGTGAATGATGGCCAAAATCAGCATGCTTGATTCATTGTGCACACTGTATTAGAATATAAAAATTTGGTATTCAGCATAAGGTACTTTATAAAAGAAAGGAAATAATTTCATTCTACCCAGCAAAAGCATCAGCTGCTATAAGAAGATATAAGATGATTAATAATATATTGTAAAAGGCAAAAATGATGCAGAAACTTGCCAGAAAAATTAATCACATTCTGTAAAAAACAATTAGTTTATTATCCCTAGGTTATGACTGTGTGTAAAGCTATCATGGTTTGAAGAATAATATGCATAGAATAGGAAACTGTTTTCTGAAATTGGAGAAAGATGCGCAAGTGTGGTTTGAATTTATATTAACAAATGTGAAGTTGACTCATAACACTAATTGGTACATCTGATCATCTGAGAACAAGATTCTTAGGGTCACAGAATCATAAAATAACACTTCATAGCATTTAAGGAAAGGAACCTAATCGTCTGACAGCCCAACTTTAGAAAAAATAAATAAATATCTTCATCTTACCTTGAAGCCTCCAACTCTATAAAAGTTCTTGGTATATGCTTACCTGGTTCATGATATCTGATGAAGATATTTTGGTACAGAAACATAATACTAGAAGACTCAACACTGAACAAAGCAGATTGCATCATGCATCATCTTCTAAGTGCTATATCTTACAGACAACAAAAGGCTTGTGAAAACATCACCAATCAAAAATCAAAATTTATACGAAATGTATGGGAATGACACCCAACTCTTAATTATGAACAAAATGATGACAAAATAAAGATTATCTATACCAATGTCAAAGGTTGACTTTTTAAACGCAAAGTCAAATATGTATTGGCTACTGTTAATTAGGGAAAGATGTAAGCAATTATCCACAGTTTAATACTAAATCACTATGAAGTAGAATCTGGACTCAAGTGAGTGCCAGTTTGATACATATATCCAAAAATAGAATAATACGAAAATCCCACACCCCAAAAGCGACTTTAAATCCTATCATCCAACAATCTAATAACTTTATATGCATATCTTCTTGCAGGGATAATTTTGTGATATATATGCTTCTCATGAGTTATGAGATGTGCAGTCAGTGATTCATTAGTTCTTTTTCCCCTTTATAAGAGGGAAGGAAACTGGAATGGAATAAAAATTATGAATATAAGAAACTATTAACAGAGGAGGGAAGGGTTGGAGGATAATGTGATAGAGTATGAGATTAGCGTGAGATAATTGAAGTTGTGGAAAGTTAAAGATTTTAGGAATAAATATTTATTAATATAATTTTAGATATTGTTTATTTTATTTAGGATCTTTTCTTATTTATTAGTGGTCCTTAAGTTTAAGATTAGTGGGTTGGTTAGTTGCAGATTAAAATAATATTTATTTAGGTATTTACTTCCATTATTTGCATCGTGGATTAATGTGATAAATTTAGGAGTATTTTTAGGGAGTCATTATTATATCTTTTATCTATAAATATGGAGTCTCAACTCATGTAAAAGTAAGTATGAAATATATATGGAAAATTATTAGGGAATTACTTCTCTAATTATGGGAGATTCTCTCGAGTTTTAGTAGTCCGATGAGTTACGTATTCCGACTCATATTTTTATTAAGGATTTACTCTATTCTTTATTATATTATGATATTAGATTCTGATTTCATAATCTCATCAAGATTCATCCTTTTAATTTTTATCCTTTTATTCTTTTATGTTTCCTAAAAAAAAATGGGTGTCTGTCATTTGTGATATTGGTTTTTTGGCCTTTAGGCCCTTCTGGTGTTTTTATTTGTGACTCAAATTCTTTTTATTGAACAAACTCTTATAATAACTTGTCTACAAATGTTCGTTTGCTTTCTTGTAGAATTTGAGTTTTCTCCATCTAATCCATTTTGAGACAATTTAGAGCTCATGGACTTGGTTTTCTCAACCTTCACATTGAGTGGTTGGACAGGGAGTGCTCTTGCAATTCACATATTTTGATTATTACCAAATTTTATGAATGGCACAAAGGCCAAAAGGGATAGGCGGAACTTATTTGCTAACTAAAGTAAGGTCTTTCTACTTAAAATTTACTTGTGTTTTTATGCAGCTTTAGTTGCTTGATAGCTCCATACGAGATAGAATAGAAAATATCTTGCTGCCTTCTGCTTTGTGTCCTATTTTAGAAAGATCCTTAGGCTATAGTAGAAAAATATGTGTCTTCATCTTAACTTGCGGCCTCCAACTTTTTAAAAGTTAATGGTATATGCTTACCTGGTTCATGATATCTGATGAAGATACTTTGGTGCAGAAACATAATAGTAGAAATATCCCTTTTGTTAAGTTCATGGCAACAAAAGATGAAAAGCAGACATGGAAAAGTGGGCAGCAATATTAAATTGTCTTATTTAATATACTAAAACGGAAAGCATTCTGCACATGGCTACCATAGATTAAATAAAGTTCATAGTTGTATATGCTTGGGTAATTTCATTCTGTCATGATAAACCTTCAAGCTACATATAAATTATATGCCTGTTTATATAACATAAGAGAGGCACAGAACCTTATAGCTGCATATAACAGAGGAGAGTCAAAAAAAACTTACACAATAAACATGCTAAATGACTCTGAAATTAAACTTTATGTCTGTTTTTATACCTATTGGTTCCATATGGCAGTCCTATGCAATAGTTGTCTGTATAAAAATGAAGCATTTTTATACCTATGCAATGGTTGTATAAACGGTATCGTGAGTTCAATGTCACAAGGAGTTTTTTTATCTTCTCTAATACTCTCTTCGATCCTAATTATAAGACATATTTACCAAACTTTGAAGAAATTAATAATATTAGTTAATTATACTTATTTTCCTAAAATGCCCTTATTTAAAATTTAAAATGTCTTTAGGAAAATATTATTGAATCAATGGCTCTATGCGCTTATGCCTCTTTAACCTCACATGACTTCTCCGAATCTGGCATTGTCGACTTCAAGGGCGGATCCACTTGTAGTACAAGGGGGCACGTGCCCCCCTTGATTTTCATTTTTCCTTTTTTTTTTTTTTTTTTTTTTTTTTTTTTTTTAAAAAAAAAAATTTTCCCCCTCTTTTATGTCTTTCTCAACACCGGCTCACTTTGCTTTTCTTTCCTCTATAAAAATACTTACGTACATATTTTAGCATTGTGACCTCAACTGGAAAAAGATCTCCTCTTTTTTGAGATACTTTCTTAGCATTTTGTTGTCTTTTCTCTGTATTTTAGATGGATATTCCCAAAGACAAAAAATTGTTTGGAGGATGTAGGTTTCTAATTTTCTGCCATGGGCATTTTATGGCTAACACTTGCTCTTTTTCTTATTGATGATGATAAAAATTACAACTGATAACAAGTGAAAACCTTATGAATCATGTATTATTTTTTTGTGCTTTTGATGACAAGTGAAAAAAAAATTTCGAAAGCGCCGCCCGAACCCCGTCCCCACCCGAGGCGGATCTACCTATTAGATAAGCAGGGCACGTGCCCCCTTGATTTTTTTTTCAAGTTTTTTTAATTTTTTTTTTAAATTTTGTAATTATTTTTTCCCCTTTTCTATATCTTCCTCAACAAGCCCAGCTCACTCTACTCCTTGCTCTTCTTTTCCTTGTAAAAATACTTGCGACATAATTGAGCATTGTGACCTCAACTGGAAAAGATCTACTTCCTTTTTTGAGATACTTTCCTAGTATTTTGTTGCATTTTCTCTGTATTTTAGGTGGATATTCCCAGCACAAAAAATTGCTTGGAGCATGTAGGTTGCTAATTTTCTGCCATGGGCATTTTATAGCTAACACTTGCTCTTTTTCTTATTGATGATGATTAAACTTGCAACTGATGACAAGTGAAAACCTTCTCGAATCCCGTATTATTTTTTTGTGCTTTTGATTACAAGTGGAAAAAAAAAAAAAATTTGGGCGCCGCCCCAACCCCCGCACCCCCGACCGCAGTGCCCCCTTCCATAAATTCCCGGATCCGCCCCGGTCGACTTCTCCAAGCTCTTACATAGTCTAAAGATTATCTATAAATCCATGAGGTGTAGGTCTTTTTTTTTTTCCTTAATGTGTGTGTGTGTGTGTAAGCGCGCGCGCACACATATATATCTATATATACACATATGTACATATCTATATATACACATACGTGTATACACACACATATATCTATATATACACATGTGTATACGTATTGTGCGCATACATGTACACACGCGTGCGCACACACACAATCACACACACACACACATATCGTAGACTTCTTTGTCACAAAAAAATAATAGAATTGAGTTATATAAGGTATTAATGAGTTGCAAGTATTACTTACTTTGTAGAATATATAGGTGCATTATTAAATTATCATTATATTTAATTATTATTGAGAAAGTATCAATAGGGATATTTTAGGAAGAAATTGATAAAAAAAAATAGAATATTGTCCTATAAATAAGACTAAGATCAACTCTAAAACGTTATCCTATAATTAGAACCGAAGGAAATAGATTCTTTCAAATCTTGGTTGTGGGAAAGTTTCATAACTGCATTGTCTCAAGTGTTTGTCCATATCTTCCTCTATAGCTTTTTATACAACTATTGGATATTGTACAATAGCCTACGATTTACTTTCTGTTATGTTGTTGTATATTCTACCAATCTGCCATGTGTAGCCATCAAGTCAAGCAGAGGGGTACGGTTTTATAAATAAAGATAGGATGAGATATCTCTTTCAAGGTTTAAAAATGTTATTCTTTGTGCAGGCATTTACTTTAAATTGAAATCAATAAATATGTTATTTATGCCTTTCATTTACCTCTTTATGACAAAACCACACCATGGATCATAAATTATGAACATACGGTCTGCAAACAGAGCAACATGTCACGACCGTGGAGTGTTGTGGCAAGTCCCACATCGAGGGAGTTTCTGGGGTATATTATTTGTGGGGTAAATGAGCAAAAATACACATGTCTTTTCCCTTTCAAGTCAGCACCATATCTTTGTTTTTGGGAAGCAAAATACACACGAACTTTCAAAAGTGGAGCAAATATACACATCTTCATTAATTAGACTGGATGCCGTTACTTTTTGGTTTGTGTGGACCCCACCTGTCATCTTTTTGTCCCTCTCTCCCCCTTATCTCTATGCTCCATGCAAACCACCGAACCATACCCAGATAATTCCTTCAATTTGCAAAATTCGTATTCTATGGGGAAGTTGAAGGTAATGACGCTGAACAGTCCTTGCTTGCACTCATCATTACGGAAGTCAGCTCTTGAAGGCATACTGAACTAGTTTAGCCTTATTATAATCAATATTTCATTATCATTCCGGTTTCTTTCTTCCCCCTCTTGATATCCTCTCGTTTATAATGCTTAAAACAGGGTCACACACATATATACATATACAGAAGCAAACAAATTTTGAAACTTTAACATCTCGTTTATTTGATATTTTAAGTTGATGTCTAATTCTCTTTGAACCAGATTAAATATAACTTAAAACATCAAATAAACGAGATGCTAAAGATTCAAAATTTATTTGCTTCTGTATATGTATATATGTGTGTGACCGTTTAAGTATTATAAACAGAGGATATCAAGAGAGGGAAGAAAGAAAACGGAATGTATAATGAAATATTGATTATAATAAGGCTAAACTAGTTCGTATGCTTTCAAGAGCTGATCGACAAAGTGCAAGCAACACTGTTCGTCTGTCACCTTCAGCTTCCCCAGAGAATACGAATTTTGCAAATTGAAGGAATTATCTGGGTATGGTTCGGTGGTTTGCATGGAGCATAGAGATAAGGGGGAGAGAGGGACAAAAAGACGACAGGTGGGGTCCAAACAAACCAAAAAGTAACAGCATCCAGTCTGATTAACGAAGATGTTTATATTTGCTCCACTTTTGAAAGTTCGTGTGTATTTTTGCTCCCAATAAAAGCATATGGTGCTGGGCGCTCCTGAAAATAAAGCACATGTGTATTTTTGCTCCTTTACCCTTATTTGTGTGTGCATGTAAATGAAAAAGAAGCAGGGGAAGGAGAATGTATTAACCTCTTTCTTTAAAAAAGATTGCATATGCCCTTCCTATTATGCCCCTCATGTACACAGTATCCTGTACGTGCTGCAAGTGAATGCCATGGGATGAGACTGAGATAGAACTATGGAGAGAGGAAATGAAATGGGATTAGAGTGGAAATAAGTATGGAAACGATGCATGGTATATGTGTGAAAGGAAACAAAATTTCTTACCGAGTTATGTTTGGTAAAATTTAAAATAATAATAATAATAAGAAGAAGAAAGAATGGAGATAATTTAAGTAAGAAGAAAGAATGGAGATAATTTAAGCATTAGACTAGACTTTCCTCTTTAATCAGAAAATAACATGTCAGAGGCATTTTGAATTCTTCATCTTGATTCCGTATTATACAGTGGATTTCCTTCTGTACATCTTTGGATACGTCGTATGTTTTCATCATGCTGGAATCCCATGTTCCCTCATATGTCATGGAAGCATAACCTTGCCAATATCTTTCCTTTCCTTTGCCACATACCAAATGCGCCTGAAGTGAATGCAGAACCATTTGAATTCTTTATTGCCATGCCCTTTTCTGGAAGAAAGAAGTTGGAAATCTTTAGCAGGGCGCTGCCTAACTCGCAGAATATAATATATCGCTGACGCAAAAAGACTCTAGTGGTAAATTTATATGCCCTCATAGCACCTTAAACGCAGGAAAGCCAATAATTTGTCTTATAAGCTATGTGCCGTTTGAGGGTAGATAAACAAGAACAGAATCATGAAAGTATTGTTGAATCAAATAGCGTTTGTTTATCAAATAGGGTTCGTCAACTTTTCAACTCACATATCCACCTAATGCTTTCCCAAAATGGCTAAGCTGTAGTGTTTAGAAAGTGCTTCTTGTCCATGTCCATATAGTTTACTGTCACGCTGATTTTCTTAATTGATGGGAACTCATTCTTAATATTCTTTTTCTACTTGAGTGTTTTTATCACCTTTGTTAATGCCTCTTGTTTTGCAGACTACCTATGAAAACTTCTGGTACAGATCTGACAGCAGAGTTAACGTTTATAATCAAGGCTGTTTAAATAATTTTCTTGAAGTATTCTGCACCAAGGTAAAGCCGTCAAGAAACAATTTCCGGGCATTTGTTTCCGAGGAGGTACAGAGGCCACCCCAGCAGTCACTCCCCGGGAACCTGAACCAGATGAGCTGGGTGGAGATCCCCGTCGTAAGGTTAAAGATGATCTGGATATTGGTGAAGATTTATTGAAGATTTTACAACGGAGGAACATTGAACAAATAGATAAGGATATTCGCAGCAGAGGAAGCAATGGAGTTCCCCACAATTCATCTGAAGTTGATTCAGCTTTTGGTCCTGATCATCGAGCCCCTTCAATCCGATCTGACATCCTTCACTCAAGTTGGGGAAGGAGAAGTGAGAGCTGGGAAATTGCACCAGAGATCCTTGCCAATTCAAATGTCTCTGAAAGCAGAAGCTACGCTGCTGCAGAGGAGGTGAGATGATGACAAATGGTTCGCCTTAAGGAATCAACATAGAAAAGAAAATGTAAGATCATTTGAATTAGAGGGAGTTGAATTGATTGGTCCTTTTAGTAAAAAAACTTAGTTTCGCCATTTTGGTTCTAGTCTTAGCCCCTGTGGAAAAGCATAGAAATGTGTGCTTGAAATTGTTTGAGATATATTGGCCTTGGAGAGAACTTTAAGTAGCTTAAAGCCAGAAAAAAGTTCCAATAGAAAAAAAAAAAAAAAAAAACCTTAAGTGAAGTGTTGTGTTGAGTTTTAAGTTTACCTTGACTTTTTAAAAAAAAAAAGCTCATAAAAGTCAGTTAAGAAAAAAACTCTTAGCTTTTAAAAGTGAGGCTCTGCCACTTCTACCACCATCAATCCAAATACAAATTATATTTACAACTACCAACAGGTGGTTGGTTCAGTGGAATATGGTGTTGGATTCCCTTAAGAGATCTAGGGTTCGAGCTGTGGTAACGCAATACATTTGTAATCCACCTTGCATGGAGCTATCATTTTGTTGGGAGGGTCGTCTTTGCCACTGCAGAACCCAAATCCGAATTAGTTAGAACCGAAGATTATGATGAATCGGGGTGGGATACCAAAAGAAAAAAAAAAAATTATATTTACAACCTGACTTTTTTTTTTTTTTTTTTTCTATCGTGCTTTTACAGAATTTAGATAGAAAATAAGTCACCACTCCCACTGCTACCCTAAATAGGCCCATTGTCTTATTCAATTTCTTTATTTTTTCTTCTTTTTTCCTCCACCAACTGTCAAGTATGTGTATGGCATCTCAGTACTGCAGGCTTATTCTTTTGTGTGTAAATACTTGATAGCTAGTAGTTGTGATTCTGAGAAATTTCCCCGACTGTAAAAACTAGGTCACATGTCCGTGGAGATTAGTGAGGCCTCTTTTTCTACCATAAAGATGTGACCTTCTCAAAAGAAAAGGTGGGGAGTGAATTGATTAGATGGACTATTTAAGTAAATTCATACCTCTTGTGGGCATGATTTTTTCTTTTTTGGGTCCTTGCAATGATTGAGAGTAGTTTTATGGCTTGTGTTTTATTAATTATATCAATTAGTGGTCTATTAATTAGCTTACCAAAGAAACATAGAGAGACCAAGAAAGCAAAAGTTGCTGACAAAGGATTGGTATTAAGTTTGATTCCTAAGTTAATTCAGGTTTGATTTGATTGAATACTATTTATTCATTATAACGGTGTCCATAGTAGTGAAAACGTAGTTTTTACGTGAAAACGGAAGGAAAATGAAAAATCGTAAAACGTAAAATCGTAATACAAAACGTAGTTTTTACCTGCATATATATATATATATATATATATATATATATATATAAATTCAAGAAAAGTAAGGCACCTGTCATCATCCACACATATACTGATCAATGCAATATCAATCAAAATATCCAACATTGTCATTGATCAAACTATATTTTTTATATGATTTTACATGATTAAATTGGGATTTTTAATGCATTTTCTGGGACATTATTGCATGATTAAGTACTAAGTTGAGTTAGGGACATTTGTATTGAATTAAGTGTAATTAGGGGCAAAATGATCTTTATTTATTAATTACAGAAAAGGACCCAGATGTTTTTGAAATTTCAGTTCTGCCCCAAAATAGTTTGAAAATTCTCACTTTAGTCCCTCTCTAGAACTTTTAAAACTTTCACTTAAGTCCCTTAGTAAACTCTGCGTTTTTACGTTGAAACGCGGCGTTTTTTACCGTTTTTACGTTGAAACGCGGCGTTTTTACCGTTTTTACTCTGGAACAGTTTTTTTCAACACAAAACACGTTTAAGCGAAAAAAAAAAAAAGTAAAATCGGCGTTTTTAACCTTTTAAACGCGTTTTTGACTACCATGACCGTGTCAATATTATTAGTGGATTTGAAATATATACCTTGATTACTTGAGATGTTGCCCTTATCCCTTTGTTTTCGGTGCTGGAAGACGATAGGAAAGACCTTGGAAGTCATCGAATGCAACGTGCCCCTCAGCCCAGAAATATGGAGCCTGATTGATCTAAATCTGATCTTTTTCTGGGGTTTATTAGGAGCAGCTAACTCCATTCTGTTTTTGGTTCTAGATGTCTTATGTTTTGTTATGTTTAATTTCCCCTTGCTTTTAGTTGCGTGTCTTGAATTTGTGTTGGCTTGTCTCTACGTGTTCGCTTGAGCGCTGATGTACATGATGTTTTCTCAGTAATGAAATACTTCTAGAATTGTTCAAAAAAATATTACTTGAGATGTTGATATTATGTGTCGGATTTATTACATATAAGGCTCTCAATCTTCTCAGATTTGATTTGATTGGAAAATTTTTCAAGATTGACTGCTCACTGGTTAGAGTCATGGTTATATGGGTCTAACCAAATTTGAGACAACATCAATTCAGATGGTAATTATACTACTATATTACAAAGTTTGATGATAAGACTTTTTTTAATAAAAATAAAATTCCATATCAATATTATTTATAAATGTTTCTCATCCCCAAAATATTATTAAATTATTTGTTTTCTTTAAAATATCTTAAACATAAGTTACTAACTTGAGTCTTTTTATAAGAATCTAAAATTTAAATTATCTTAGTTATTTGTATACGTCCTACTTGGAGTTGTACGTGCATTTAATGTATTTTTAACATTTTCCCCCTAATTAATTCTATTATATCTCCACTTATTTTGCCACATTACTTTCTCTTTGATACATCTTCTCATTATTATTCTATTTTTCTCTTTTACGTGCTTTTTTTTTTTTTTATAATTAAGGACATACTTGGAAAAAAATTCATTTATTATATATTTATTACTTTTAGCTAATTTTAATTATTTTCTTAAACCGTGTAATTCGATTATTAAACCTATATAAAAACCACAAGAGGGAGTAAATGGTTATAGGGTTATGAATATTAATTTTTATTTTGATGACTGGATTCTAGTTTCTGTTTAAAAGACATATTTTAACTCCCGAATTGAATTAAATTGACTCCAAAAGCAATCAAACTCACCTGATCTTAAATGAAATAGGTTAAAAAAAATTTTTTAAAAAGGAAATAGGTTGATACTTGACTTTTTAGCTCAATTTTTGAAAGAAAAAAAAAAAAAAACGAAAAAGCCCTCCTCACCGGGTTTTTGGTCAAAATAATGTTTTTAAAAAAATATTTAGGGATTTACTTCTTTGTTCGAAAGATATTTAGGGATGTAATGCGTCAATGGCGTGGTTTGACCAACGCCATTGATCTAGCCCGTCATTGCACGCCACGTGGAGATGGCGTCCGTGGGCGAACGCCCGGCTCGGTTGGCGTCACGTGCGCACGCCATGAGTGGCGTGCGTTGACCCACGCCATTGATGGCGTGGGTTCGTGCACGCCGATCGGGAATCCCGACACGCCTCGGATTCCCGACCGGATTCCCGATCGGACCCGGGACCCCCCCCATCCACACGCAACCCCCTCACCTCACCCCACCCCACAAATAGGCCCCCTCCCCCAAAAGTCCCTATGATGCCACGCCACCCCCTCCCCAAATTCCTCATCACCTACACGCCCCCCATCCCCATCCCCACCCCCAAAACACACACACACACACTTCACCCCATCTCCATTCCCATCCCCATCCCCCTTCGCGAGCACACACACACACTTCACCTCTCATCTTCATCCCCAAGCACCCCAACCCCCAAAACACACACACAGATTGAGCAACCCCTTCCCTCTATTTTCGCATTCTTTTTCAATCATCTCATTTTCTTCATTCAAAAACTCCCTCCGTCCTCCATTTTCTTCATTCTTTTCCACTCTCCATTCGTTCTCCTTCCCGGGAGCCGAGAAAACGTTGGACGAGACCGAGAAAGGAGGCTCAAATTCACTCTCTCACTCCCGACTTCAAGTTTGCACCGTATTCTTTAATTTTTTTTTGTTATGTTTAATGTTTAGTAATTTTTTTTGTTATGTTTATTGTTTAGTAATTTGATTTAACTTGTAATGATATACATTTATTTATTAATTATTTATTTTGATTTGTATATTATAAACCTTAAGATAGATGACTAATTATTTAATATTTTGTAAAGTAATAATTTAGGGAAAATCCCTATAAAAGACTGATGAATTATTCAAATTATAATTTGGGTTGTTAAATTCAATAAATTATAAATTAGGTCATATGACCTAAAATAGGATTTTAAAATTCGATAATTTTACCTTACTATCCCTCATTATTTATTTATTTTAATAAAAATACAGAATTATTAATTACACCCCCACACCAGTTTTCATTTTCCAAAAGTTCTCCTTCTCTCCACCTCTGTTGTGGCACTTATTCCATCTCTCCCCCACCTCCACACCTCTCTCTTTTATTAAAGCTAACGTTGTTCTTCATTTGCAGATTTGTGAGGTTTTGGATTTTGGTTCCCACGCTTGATTTATTCTTTAAGTGGGATCGTAATCATCATAATACCAACATTGTTCAAGAGCATCGCTAGGGGGCAGCCCCGCACCTGCTTTTGAAGCAGCAAAAATTGCACTCCAATTTCAAACCCTTTGTTATAGTTTCATGGAGCACATAAGTGTGAGACTCCAAGACAAGTTATAAACTTTATTCAGATCTTCGTCAAATAGATTCGAACAACCAATTGCGATTAACTGGTCGCGTTTGGCATTCTTGCTCTTTATATAATATTTTTCTTTCTTTTTCTTTTTTTCTTCTTTATTTTTATTTTTATTTTTTTACCTGATTCCACAACGAGGTGGGGAGAGGAAGGACTTTTGAAAAATGAAAATCGTCATGCGGAGGGAGGGTGTAATTAATAGTTCCGTATTTTTGTTATATATATTCAACTTAAATGAGGGATAGTAAGGTAAAATTATTGAATTCTAAAATCCTACTTTAGGTTATATGACCTGATTTAGAATTTGTTAAATTTAACAACCTAAATTAGAATTTCAATAATTCAACGTCTTTTGTAGGGATTTTCCCAATAATTTAATATATAAAATGTACAATATTATGGTTTGCTAAATTTGATTTAAGAAATTTATGAGAATAATAATTAGTGAATTAAAAAAAAAAAAAGAGCTTGTGAAATATATTGTATGTAATTGTTAGCGAAAAATAATAATTACCCAAATAATTAATTTAGTAATTAATAATTGTTGACTTAATAATGTGCTGTGTTATGGTAAATTTTCTATTAGCCAAATGGATGACCAACAACCCCGCAATATTGAGCCCGGCCCCAAAGAGTGGGGAGTTCTTAAAGAGGAGGTCCAAAGAATCACATCGATCACAAGTTGTTTGGAACACAGAGACCGCAATTGTTTGAGGGTAAGGCGAGCCTCACACGGGTCTTTGGGAGATATCGAGGACCCAAACCTCATCCCCGTAGAGTTGCAAAGCGGCACCTTATGCGTGCGAGGTTTAAAGCACGTGTCTCGCATGAAGAGACTCCGGTATGTTTTAAAATTCTCTATGTAATTAATTATACGCATTTAGTTGTTTGTACATGATACAGATAATATAGAACCCTTACATATTTGTTATCTACTTCTATGTCGATGCATATTGACAAACAACTTATTTCTGCTTTGGTTGAGAGGTGGAGGCCTGAGACGCACACCTTCCATATGCCGGTTGGTGAGATGACAATCACTCTACAGGATGTAGAGGGCATTTTAGGTTTGTCCACTGAGGGTCAAGTAGTTTCTGGTTGGACGCACGCCAACTAGACAGTAGTTATTCAACAGTACATGGGTCGGTCTCCACTCCCAACTCATTTGATTGGCGGAAACATCGGGTTGAGCCGGTTTGAAACTTATTGGGCCCACCGGGAGGAGCACTCGGCCTACCGTTGAGGGCCGCCTTTTCTACACACGTGCTTACCTCATGCGCCTATTCGGTGGATTTTTGTTGTGTGACAAGTCCGGCGCAGGTCCCTTGCCGATATATTCAATTACGGGGGTGACCTTGCGTAGACCGCTACATACGGTTGGGGGTCTGCGTACTCGCTATCTTGTTTCGCGAGCTATGTCAGGTCACGTTGGCTTCAGCTAAAGACATTGGGGGTTGTTTGTTGTTATTGCGAATATGGGCATGGTCCAGATTTCCTGCCAACCAATTGCCTCATCGGATACTGCTGATATTATGCTCTTGTGACGATCGAAATAAGACATAGACCAACCTTACTTGTAACATACAAATGTATGGAAGCCAAAAAATACTCCCATGCTTCCTTAGTTTCACCTTCAACAATTGCAAATGCAATAGGAAGGATCTCATTATTTCCATCTTGGGCGGTGGCAATCAATAATGTCGCCTTATACTTTCCGTATAAATGCGTACCGTCCACTGTATGACTGGTTTGCACCATTGGAAGGCCTCACACCATTGCACGAATGTCCAAAATGTACGTTGAAAAACCCGAACCCCATTAACAACCTGCTGATCAACAATGTACGGTCCATGTTGAATATGGTAAACAGATCCCGGAGAAAATTTCAACATGTGATCGAACCATCTTGGCAAGAACGCATATGACTCCTCCCAATCACCGTAAATCTTAGCAATTGCCTTTTGTTTTGCCTTCCATGCCTTCCAATAAGAAACATGATAACCAAACATTCCAGTCACCCTTTCTTGTATCATGACCACAGGTACCGAAGGTGTTTCTTTGACCATGTCTGCAAAACCAATCGCAAAAATTACACATTAGGAATGTTATTTATGTTCACTAACACTCACAAATTATCAAAGGATATTGTGTATCATACCTATTATGGCCTCGGAAATAATTTCAGAATCAAGTTGTTTGTGATCTTGGGAAAGAACCTGGCTCACGCAACTACGATTTCCAACCCATTTAGTTATCACCCAAGTGTTGCTACTCTTCGGTTTAATTGCTCTTACTCTCCAATTGCAACCTTGTACATCATTCTTACATTTCATTACGTACTTGGCGTAGTACTCTCAACCACTTGAGCTTCATGATGTTCCTTCATGCAATAATGTTTTATTGCGGCTTGGGCATCATTCTTGGACCCAAACTCTTGTTTCAAATATAGTCCATCTCCTCTTTGCCCACAGACCCCCGACCCAAGCCTTCCACATCCAGTATATCCTCATGCAGGTAATCTTCATGAACAGCCTCATAATGCGGAATGTTATTCCAAAACGGTGTAACATCTGTATATTCACACATAATACAGTTATGCGAAAACATGCAAACTAATAAAAAATTAATTTAAATATTAATAAAACTCCGTAACTAACTTAATTGTAACATACCAAATCTGTTGTGACATGGGATTATGATGATATTCGATGTCGTATCACTATCATTCGATCATGTTCATTAAACAATAATGTTTCCTCATCTTCTTCCTCTTCCTCCTCCTCATTGTCGGGTTCTTCATCTAGCATATAGTCAAATCCTTCTCCATGCACAACGGTTGATTGTGTTGGTTGAGGTGTGCTTAGGTCGAGCACGAGTCGGTATTTGTACACCCTCCTCTAACGTCTCAATATCCACATACAACTCGAAAAATTCGGACGCGAGTTTTCCTTGAATGTTTGAAAAAAAACATTCACATCCTCATCATCGGATATCTCAAAACCCGCATAGTGGTTTCCATAAGGCACTCTATCGATCTTTTCATATAAATCTTCAATGGACATGTCTCGACTAATAAACATTGCTTTATTTTCACCTTCAAAGCTCAATCCGTTTGCAACAATATTTTTAGAACCATTATAATATATAAATGAACGAATTTGGTTCATTTTTTACAAAAATAGAAAGGAAGAAATAGAATAAGGGATATGGACGACGGAGGGAATTTTACAGATGAGTGAAGGAGTGAATGATAAGAGGGAGAAGGAAGGACTCACGAATGAGGAAGTTTTGCAGCGTATGATGAGAGAATGAAGGAGTTAAATAGGAGGGAGTCACGGGGAAATAGTATTTTTCTTACACATAATTTGCAAACTCTAATAGTGTAGTCAATAGTTGTATCATATATGCATGTACGGTACTAAAACATTGTCAGATAAAGTAGAACATATTTGTGTTGTTATTCACGTGTTGGGGAGGGCCACGGGTTGGGGGAGGGGGAGGGTAGTGTTGCGAAGGTGGGGGGGGTCACGGGTTTTGGAAAGCCGACACCTTGATGGCGTCGCGAGGCCACGCCCGGTTGTGGCGTCGATCAAGACACGCCACAACTGGCGTGGACTTTTGTACGCCAGCCAGTGTGGCGTTCCCACGTGGACGCCATCTCCACGTGGCGTGCAATGACTGGCGCAGTCAATGGCGTTGGTCAAACCACGCCATTGACTGCATTACTTCACTAAATACCTTCTGAATAGCAGTAAATCCCTAAATATTTTTTAAAAAAACATTATTTTTGTAAAAAACCCTCATTCCTCACCCAAAAAATCTCTTTCAAAACAGAACTCGTGTCATTGATTGCGTACTTAAATGCGAGTCTCTTCCAACGGCTATAATGTGATTCTGTGCACAAAAGTTAAACTCTCAACAATTCGTAGAAGCCTTTTTTTTTTTTTTTTTTTTTTTTTTTTTTGCTCGAAGTAGAAGCCTATTTCAATTCCGGAGAAATACGCTCCCAACGGCACAGTCAGAGGCCTATAAATAAACTTGGTCTTCTCCGATTTTCTGATTTTGTCAAATCAAATTCCGATAGCTTCAAAGCGATGGCTCGGAGAGGAGGCTTTGGTCGGAGCAGTTCTCCATCTTCTTCTTCATCGTGACTGAGCCTAACTACATATCGCCGTAATCTGATTCACTCATGGAAAGCTATATCTTCCAGAGGTGAGTGAGATGTGGTAATTTACGAAACGTGATCCTATTTTTTATCTCCAAAAATCTGATCCTCTTCGTAATTTTATGGTTTCATTTCTTTACCTCTCCATAAGATTTACAAGTTAGATTGTTAATTCAATGGCTTCTCATTCTGATTCCATCGAATGTGTTGAGTTTGCACCGAGGTATGTACTAAGATGGACAGGTATATCTCTTGAATAGTCGTTGTGCTCATATTTGCTTGACACAAGTTCTGCGTACTTTATATGCCCGCTTGATGGAAGTCTTATTGGCTATGTTTTTGGAATATGTAGTGTTTTTTTAGAGGTTCATGCCCCTGTTTTTGTCATATCATATTGTGCGGCAAACTCATTTCTTTCTGAATAGATTTACTGTGATATTACGAAGAGAGTTCATATTGGAGAAGCTCAGTCCTTTTACTGTTACTAAGAACTTCTTATCTCATGTTTCTTTTACTCTCTTCCTCTTTTGCAATTGCTTCTTATATTGGTCAGTGGTCACAGAAGAAGGGCATTAGTAACACTTTTGTGCCTTGAAATTGTACACTATAGTGACTCTTGGTTGGCAGTTGGGAGCTTGGATGATAGGTTTGTGATATGGGATTTAGAGCATTCATTAATCTGAATCTTTTATGTTGAAATATTGTTATGCATAAATCTTCCATTCCTCTGTATTTTAACTAGTCATAAACTATTGATTTTTGTTTAGCTACAATTATATGCTAACTTATAAGATTCCTCTGTATTTTCGTTTGACTTTAGCATTTTGCTGATGCATGAGAGCACAATTTTGGAGATGGTACAAGTACTAACGGTTCAAAGATTATGATGGTTGCACACAGGTATTTGGAATCTTTTGGATTGCCCATGGTTTAGAGTGAAAATGCTTTCATGACTCGTTTCAGGCTCCTTACACACTCACATAGTCACATATGCACACACAACCATATGATCAGACCAAGAGGACATCAATATAGAAATATGATCAGATTTGGATTTAAAAAAAATTGTCGTATGATGATGTCTGCTTTATTCTTCAATTAGTATGAAAAAACTTTGTAATATTAAAGTGCATACTCGTATCATTATGATTCCACCTATATTTTTCAAACCATGTAATGCATAAGAAAATCTACATCTAGTTTTAATTACAAGTTATGACTCTTGACATGCAGAAAATTTTAGAGGTTAGTGTTGAGTTGAAGTTGACTAAACTGGATTGAGTATTCATGTCTGCAACACCTCTCTGCCTCAGTTGGGGGTGGGGATAATATGTACGAGGTATCAATTAAAAATAACTTTGTTGTCTTTCCACGTTGCCCATTAAGTGACGAGACAATTCTGCAAATTATATGGTTTCTTGCCTAGTTTTTTTTTTTTTTTTTTTTTTGGGCTGAATTATCTTCCTATCACTCTTTTCACTTGAAAGAAAGTGGCTTACGAAAGCAATCATTATTTATGTTTCGCTATATTATGATTTGCTAAAGATCAATTGTCTATTTATAAACTTCATCTTGCATTGAAGGTTTGAGGCATCAATTAAAAATAACTTTGTTGCCTTTTCACTTTGCCCATTCTGTTCGGTTTGAGGGAAGGGGAAGGGAGGGATTTTGGCCCTCCCCTTGTTTGGTATATAATATTATTTAGGAGGGGAGGGGAAAATCCTCTCAAAAACCTCCACCCCAAATCGAACGGATTTAGAGGGGAGGACAAAAATTATTTGGTCGGTGGACTTAAATGCCCTTGGTCTTTTGTTGTTAATTAGAAAATATCCTGACACCATATCCTGACACCCCCTTTTACTCAATGTTGCGCTATGAATTAGCAGCTGATCTACTTGGGTGAGGTGAGAGAGTTTGAAGAGCGACGACGATTGAAGGCGGAGACGATTTTAATGGAGAGCACCGCTACAAAAAAATCCGGAATTTGCGACGGATCAACGTCCGTCACAAAATATGTTGCCATAAATCAAATTTTGCAACAAATGGAATTTTGCAACTGGAAAAAAATTCCGTCACAAATTTCGAATTTTGCGGATAAAAAATATTTATTACATCTCTTCCTCGGCGGAACTAGAAAAAAAATTACGAAATAAAAAAGAAGTGTATACTTACTCGTACGAGCCTCATCCAGAATCTTCCGCCTTAATTCATCAACCTAAGTGGTATATAAATCCGCTTCTTTTACCCGACAAATCCACTAGGTTTGGTCATAGTCTTGAGTCTCACCCTGAGAGATCACCTCTCGTATTGTACTTGCCCATTCATCTCGCTTTTGAGCTTCTTCGATTTCAGCTCTTAGATCTCTTCTTGACTAACAAGAAGACTTGCAATATAGGCTTCATTGGGCGCATTCAGACTCATGCAAACCTGATTCGACAGGTTCAAATCTCTAAAATCTTCAAGCAGCCTCTGCTCTTGAATCATCATGTATGCTACCTACAGCACCTTTATGCTTAGAGCATCTACAACGACATTCGCTTTACCTGGATGATACTTTGTAACATCCCAAATTTTGGGATTCTTAAGTTTGAATAATGTATGGAGATTAATTATGAAATTTTGTTTAAAATAATTATGAGAATAATTATTTGGAAATTAAGGTCCATTTTTCCTTAAATTTATTTTAAGAAAAGATTAAGGAATATTCAAAAAGGATAATTTTAGGGCTAAAACATTTATGAAATTAAGGATTTAATGTTATCATTATTCTAATATTTGCAATTAAATGAGTTAAGTACCTAATTGCAAATAAATGTATGGAAGAGGATCACTTAGGTATTAAAATGGGCCTCATAACATAATATTCACCATAAGCCCATTATCTCCAATAACTCCCTCAGCTGAAGCATGTGGCAGTGGAGAGCTGTCAGTAAAAGTCATTAGCCATACTTCTTCAGCGTGATTAACTCAGCACGCAATAGCAAAAGCACCATACTCTTCCAGTGCCTTAAACGCTCACGACAACGAGACTCTCTATACCTTCTTATTAAACATTGCTACTTGATTTTCATTCATTCACATTGCTCACTCAAGTGAAACTGAGAACAAGATAGAAACGTGAGAAAGAGAGAAAAAGAGAAGAGAGCCACAGCTGGAGAAAAACAAAGTAGTTGATCGTGAAGCTTGAGGAATCAACTAAGGTGAGTTCCTTGAGATCCTTCTTATTTTCGTGGCTTTAATCTGCTGTAAGTGGTTTAGTTAGAGGAAAAACGTGGTCATGCTCTGTTTTTCTTATCTGAAACAGAGAATATTGTGTGATTCTGTTTCATAGTCAAATCTTTGAGTTTTCCCACAAAATTTTTGCAGTAGATGGTAGACTCAATAAGGTTTAAGACGAGCAAAAGAACAGCCAAAACGGATTTGTAGGTTGGGAGTTATGATTTTTCAAAGTTTGACAGTAAAACTGGAAAACTGTCATTTTCCAAAAATGAACAGTGATTTTCGTGTTAAGTTTTGAAGTAGTAAATGATCAAGTTTTGACATGAAATTTTCCACAAACAAAGTGGACACAACAAGGTTTAATTTGATAGGTCGCAAGTTTTATTCCGAAATTCTCCAGAGAGATACCAATTTTTGAAATTGACCTATTAAATTTGGGGTTTTTCTGGAATGTATGTCGGAGTATATATATATATATATATATATACATGGCGCGAATGTGTTTAAGTGCAGGGAAAACTTGGCATTAACCGGGATCTCGGACTACCCATCTCGGATCTCGGACACCATACCCCTCCACTCTCAACCACTCACCTTATCTCAGATTCTGATACCCTATCTCAGATTCTGATACCCTATCTCAGATTTTGAGACCCCTTATCTCGGACTCTGATACCTCATCTCCGATTTTGATACCTCGGATTCGATACCCCATCTCGATTCCAACACCCTATCTCGACTCGATACTCTATCTTGGATTCGATACCTCGGATTCTGATATCCCATCTCAGATTCCAACACCCTATCTCAGACTCTGATACCCCATCTCAGACTCTGATACCTCAAATTCTGATACCCGATCTCAGATCCCAACACCCTATCTCAGACTCTGATACCCCATCTCGGATTCTGATAAGCCATATTAGATTCCAACACCCTATCTCGGATTCTGATACCCCATTTCGGATTTTGATACCCTATCTTAGATCCCAACACCCCCATCCCAGCATTCCATTCTAGCAACCCCAACTCGAAACCCCTTAACCCAACCTCCCCCCCTCAATCGGGAGAAATGATTACGAGAGAAAATAATAATAAATTACTATTATTATTATTAGGAAGAGGAAAAATATTATTATTTCTTAAAAAGGATATTATTAATTAGGGGTTAATAACAACTTTTAATCTTTCAAAATAATTCGTGTAGTTAGTTACTTTGGGACGCAAGAAGTGACTAATGACAATCGTTTATATGCATACTTTGACACTCTTCTGATCCCAGCATCTTCGGACAAAGTTAAGGATTCAAGTTTGAGGTGGGTAACTGTTATCTTATTAGCTTATAGGTATGTATTCATGTATGACTGATCATGGTTGCTAGATAATTTTGCATATGTGTATCCTAGCTAGGGATTGAGGCTGCATGTTTCATAGGGTCAATTTGCGTGTCCTAAAGGACTGCGGTCCTTGGCTGATAACTGTGGTTATCGTGTGACTTATTTACTGTAAATTATTCTATGCTTAACATGTGTTGTACTGTTGTTTATATTTCATATGAGATTAACTGTTACCCCTGGGTTCGTTCATTTGAACTCCAGACCGCATGAAAGAGACAGGTAGTAGACGAACTTTTTGGAAAATATTACAGCGGAAGGATTACAGCAGAAGGAACTTTTTAGAAAATATTAGTAGACGAACTGTATTAAATTGTTTATCATTTGTCTATTTTTGGATTAATGTTATCCTACAATGGGATAGATATCGAATCGCGAAAAATTCATTCTCATCTTTTCAAACTAAGTCATTTTATGAAAGTTTTATTCCACAATTAAGTCGTCCAAAATCATTTCAATGCCTGTGCGCTATAATTCTGATAAGAAAGGCATATTTAGAACGGGCGTCACATACTTGATCTCCAGGTCGTAATCTTTTTAGCAACTTCATCTAGTGACGTTGTCTCATATTGAGTTCTTTCTTATCAAACAGATACTTGAGACTCTTGTGGTCTCAATATAGTTCTATTGTTGTACCATATAGGTAGTGCCTCCATATCTTCAAAGCAAACACGATAGCTACAAACTCTAAATCATGCGTAGGATAATTCAACTTGTGTGGCTTCAACTGAGTAGAGGCGTAAGCCGCTACTCTGCCCTACTGCATAAGGTCACATCCCAATCCTTGCCCATTGTCACTGTAGACTCCATTCGTCATGCATTCCTCTTCTCGTTCATCTTCTTCCTCAGTATTAACTTGCTCTGCATTACCTTGTTGGTCAGCCTCAGTTTGTTGCCCTTCTACTTGCTGTCTTTCCTGCATATCTGCATGGAGTTCTTCAATAAATCCTCTATGCTCTTGCAGCATTGTCATCACATTCTGGTCACGTTGGTGCGGTTCTTGGCCTAGCTGATCGGGTTGTTGTACTTGGTACTTGTATCATTCGAGGTTGTATGCCTCTTCCTCTGTCTCTACCTCTACCTCTGCCACTAGGAGTTCCTACTCCTCTTAGATTTGCCATTCTTAATTTTTTCTATAATCCATTAAGAACAACAAACATAAATATCATGAAGAAGTAGTCATTAAGAATATACTGCAAACATATTTATATTTATCATATCATCAACTTGTTACAGTACTTAGTACATACTTGTCAAACTAGTCTATATATTATAGACCCTTCTTGGTCATATCAGTTATTTTACAACTTCTCAGGGGTTTTAGAGAAGTGAATTCATACATACCAATTACATTAGTCATTCTACTACAGTACAGATCCTACTACTATTCTTAACAGATTCCTTTCACTGTCGCCGATCCTGTTTCCCATCTACATATGGTTGTCCACCAGCAGTTTAAGACATCGTAGAAAAGGGTGGAAATGGGCTATAGGTTCACCGTCCAACGACTCGTTTGTCTTTTCTATCTAAAAGTGACTTCTGGGGAAATGGTATAGTGTGGATTTAATCCAGTCCCCACGAGGGTAGGGAAGTTGATAGTGTCTTCATCTCATAAGTTCTTCTGACATGATCCAGGTAAAGAAGATACTTCCTCTGAGTAGTCTTCAAGTGTAGTCCAGCTAGCGTCAAGTGCATCTCTAGTGCGTTAATTAGTACTCTGTTCGCATACAGGACGTGTTGCGACATGTCGCAGGTACACAGGTTCAACAAAGGCTTCATTCCCAAGGTATTCTAGGTTGTTTATCTAGGGGTAATCAAAATTATCTCCTACTGACGAATGGACCGACCCATCGGGCTCCTCTAGCTCCGGCGAAAGTGGTACAATGTTTAGGGGTACAACATTCAAGGGTTCGGGGCCATAGTTTGGGTTCAAAGGGATACTCCAGTTTAGGATGGCACGGGTTCATAGATGCTTAAAGAAAACAAAATATATGTAAATCAATCAAAAATCGTAAAGTAAACATGCTCTGCCCCTTGCTGTAGATAAGTAGGAGTGGTAGGCATACATGTATCGCCCATAACGGAGTTGGTAGTAGACGGTGAAGATGACAAATTAAGTGGAGGCAGATCTGGGGAAGAGGTAAGCCCTCTACCTACAGAGGGGGTAGATGATGTCGTCCTACCCCCTCTGATAGGTCGGCCCCAGGCTCTACCACCACGATCACAACTTCCCCCAGCTAAATGCTCCATCTGTCAACACTTGTAAACATTATGTCAAAATATATATAAATATAAGAAATATACTTAATATGTCAATAGCAAAATAAAACATATCTAGTATAACAAATCGCCATAAACAAAGAACTAACACAAATCAACCGGACAATTCCTGGTCTTCGTTCTCTACTTGCACACCTTCTTCTGGAGTCTCATAGTCATTGAATTCAGATTCACTACCAGAATAAATCTCTTGTGCCTCATCGTCTAATTCCACATTGTCAATCTGGATAGGAATCAACTCTAACTCTGTAGTAGAATCAAAGAGATTGCTTGGTACATCATCCTCGGCAATATTTATGGGCAGTACTTGTTCCACATCAGCTTGGAACGGTTCAGTCATATTGTCATTTGTTTCTGGCTCTTTTGACTTGGCACTTTGGTTTTGATAACTCCCCTCCACCCTTGGCGAGATATTGCATATGATGTATAATAAACTTATTCTGCTTGTTGAGTAAGTATGAAAGGGTCATAACCAACTGTATATCTCATTGCCCAATAGATCTCAATATTTCCATATTTGTTCACTTTTGTCCCACGCGGAGTGTTATCAAACCACTCAAATTTAAACAGAGTCATCGACTTGTCCCACTGGTAATCTAGTTGAATTATGTTAATCAACTTCTCGTAGTAGTCGCCCTCGACCCCGTCAACTTGGCCACCTCGACAACATACACTGTAATTGCAACTTGACATATTTTCCTTTGCTTCAAAAGATGCAAACTGATACCCATTGATTACATATTTTTTGAAGAGTAAATACCCTATTTGGTCCCTGGAAAAAAACACGGACCCCTTTTTCGTCCCCATGGACTAAAATGAAGCATTTTTATGGACTAAAAAGGGGTTTTTGGAAATTTTTGAGGGACCACAATGGGTCCGTTTTTTGGAAATTCGTCCTTTTCAGGGACTAAAAAGGGGTTTTCGTTGTTTGAGGGACCAAAATGGGGTCCGTATTTTTTTCAGGGACCAAATAGGGTATTTACTCTTTTTTGAACTAGGTAACAACTCTTGCAGCTCCATAAGATAAACTCCACACAACATCATGGGGAGCTTATTGGTTTTACACGAAGTAGTTTCGAAACCATTTCGGAAACTTAGCGTTCATGAAGTGATCAACTTCAAAATCGACCTTGAAGGATTTCTCGATTGGAACTAATAAAACAAGTAACGTAACAAAAAAAAAAATTGAAATCTTACTTTAAGTACAAGGCGGCCTCTTCATAATTATTTAGAATGTACCACTCTGCTACTTATTTATCTCTTCCTTCTAGAGTTGACCTACATTGCCATGCTACGACTCAGCCTGAAAAATTAAATATTGATATATGACCACTCATATCAGCGCCATCATTGTTGTGAGGTACCCCTCTCCATCTTGATATAATGTGAGGGGGATAATAGTATAATGCAAATTTAGTGGCCTCTTTGACTAGATACGCTTCAGGGATAGATCCTTGAATGTACCTTTGACTTTTTATCTTGTACTTAAGTGTGCATAAAGACCTATAACAGACAATCAAAGGGTATTTATAAACTATAGCACCATGTGGGTCAATTAATAACTGCACGAAAAAAATATATATATTACCTATCAAACGTATTCATCCACCTATATTGTTGTGGACCTCCCACCCTTGCTTCATAGGCCAAATGAATAGGCAAATGGTCCATTGAGTCAAATAAGCTAGGAGGAAACATCATCTCTAACTTACATAGCATTATTGGCATGCTCGCTTCTAGATGCTGTAACTTTTCAACATTAAGCTTAGAAGCATAAATTTCTCTAAAGAACATGGAAAATTCTATCAGAATAGTCCTTGTATGCTTCGGTAGTGCTTTGAAGGCCCACCACAATCTTTGAAAGAAAACATGACAATCACGACTCTTCATCCCAAATAACTTCCCCTCATTCATATCGACAAATCTTGACAAGTTAACGCAAGACGGGACATAGAAGCAATTTACAGAAGGCCTGATTTGCATTTGGTGGAGTATGCCATGGGCCGAACTTCCAAACCTAGAGCATCGTACACATTGAACAAATAGTAGAATTTAGAATTGTTACGATAGGTTAAAGATCTTAAACTCCTGGACGGTTTTGCATCAAACTTGTCAAGATATGTTGACATGAACAAGGGGAAGTTTTTCGGGATGAAGAGTCATGATTGTCATGTTTTGTTTCAAAGATTGTTGTCGTGGGCCTTCAAAGCACTACTAAAGCATATATGGACTATTCTGACAAAATTTTCCATGTTCTTTAGAGAAATTTGTGCTTCTGAGCTTAATGTTGAAAAGTTGTGGCATCTAGAGACGAGCGTACCAATAATGCTATGCAAGTTAGAAATGGTGTTTCCTCCTAGCTTATTTGACTCAATGGAACATTTGCCTATTCACTTGGCTTATGAAGCAAGGGTGAGAGGTCCACAACAATATAGGTGAGTGTATCTGTTTGAGAGGTTATATATATATATATATATATATATATATTCCCACTATTATTAATTGACTCACATGGTGCTATAGTTTATAAATACCCTCTAATTGTCTCATTATAGGTTTTTACGCACACTTAAGTACCAGATAAAAAATCAAAGGTACGTTGAAAGTTGAAAGATCTATCACTAAAGCGTATCTAGTAGAAGAGGCCACTAAATTTGCATCATACTATTATCCCCGTGACATTATATCAAGATGGAGAGGGGTACCTTGCAATGATGATAGCGGTGATACGAGTGGTCAGATATCAATATTTAATTTCCCAAGCCGAGTCGTGGGAATGCAATGTAAGCGGAGTGGTACATTCTAAACAATTGTGAAGATGCCGCCCATTTAGAGTAAGATTTCCTTTATTTTTACTATTTGATAAGTATTAAAATATTAATTTCATTTTTTTGTTACACTTCTCAAATTGGTTTCGATCGAGAAATCCTTCAAGGTCAGATTCTGAAGTTGATCACTTCATGAATGTTGAGTTTCCTCAATGGTTCCGGACTACTTCGTGCAAAACCAATCAGCTCCCTATGATGTTGTGTGGAGTTTATCTTATGGAGCTGCAAGAGTTGTTACCCGATTTAGAAAATATGTAATTGATGGGTATCAGTTTGCAACTTTTGAAGCAAATGAAAATATACCAAGTTGCAATTACAGCGTATGTTTTCGAGGTGCTCAAGTTGACGGGGTCGAGGGCGACTACTATGGGAAGTTAATTGACATAATTCAACTGGATTACCAGTAGGACAAGTCGGTGACTCTGTTTAAATGTGAGTGGTTTTGAAAGTTAGGAAATATATGTTTTAGGAAATATATATTTTAGGAAGTATATTATATTAGGAAGTATATTATATTAGGAAAGATATTATAGAGACAATCGGGATTATAGTAATTAGGGAATCAATCTACATAATGAGTCATTATGTCTCATTAACTCTCTTATTCCCTCTCTTGTGTATAAATACCCTATACTATGTACATGAATAGACAAGCAATTCAGATTATATTTCTCCTTTCTCTCTCTAATTCTACATGGCATCGAGCAAAACGGGTTACTTTTTTTATTTTATTTTGCATGTCTCGATTCACGTTACGGTGAGAGAGAGAGTGAACATACGGCTTGTGTTTGGTGTCTCCTCGATACACGCGCCATACCAACGGTGTCTCCTCCCTCCGATCGGCATTTCCCCGGTGGTCCGTCGGTTTCGACTGCGCGTGGTCCTCGCGCGCGTCGACAATTTGGCGTGTTTTCACGCGCCGCGCGTGAGTCAAATTTCCGGCGAGTTCTCGGTGTTTTCTCACTTTCCGGCGTCGACTTGCTTTCCTTGGCATCTTCCTGCGTTTCGTGGTGTGGGTCTCTCCGGTTAAGGATTGAGGGTATTTGTGGCGTTCTTAACTGCTGTTTTTCGTCTTGCTTGACCTCCGGTGATCGTTATTTCTGCTGTTTGGTGGTTGGTGGAGTTGCTTTGCCTTGTTTCTGCTTGTTTGGTAGCCGGTGGGGCTACTAGGATTTGTGTTTTTGGTCGTCTTCCAATCTTGATTTGCCTTTAGTTGGTATTTGGGCTCTAGTTGCTGTTTGGTCAACAGACCAGCAAGGTGATTTGAAAGGTTCAAGGTGTCCCTTGGTTTTGTGTGAGATTTTTTTTTCGGTGAAGGAGTTAGTATTTGGCTTCCTTTGAGTTGTTTCACGGTTCATTGGTCTTTCTTTTCTTCACTCTTGATATTTGTTGTTTGGAACTTCACCTATTATTTGTTGTGGAACTCAACCTACTTCTAGTACGGCTTGATGGCATCTACGTCTAGTTCTTAGGTGCTCTTGGTACGGGTAATCTTGCTTCTAGTCTTGCTACTTCTTCCTTGAAGTGGATCATCGATTCGGTGCTCGATCATATGACGGGTAACCACCATTTGTTTTCCTCGTATGCGCCTTATGCCAATCCCTCCCTCCGAGGTATAACAATTGCCAACGGCTCTTATTCTCGTGTTATTGGCTCGCACGGTTGAACCTACCCGTCTGTTCCCTTATCCCATGTCCTCAATGTCCACGACCTTACATTTAATCTTTTGTCTCCTAGTAAGCTTACGCGCCAATCAAATTGTTTCATTACTTTATTTCGACCATTGTTTGATTCGGGATCTTACGACGAAGAGAGTTATTGGTAGGGGCTATGAATCGGTGGCCATTACTTTCTTGAGGATCGAGTGCAGGTGCTCGGTTGCTTGCTCTGGTGGTTCCTCCCTCTTTGATATTCATTGTCGTTTAGGTCATGTGTCTTTGTCTTCTTTGAAGAGGATGTATCCTCAATTCCGTAATGTGTCTTCTTTAGAATGTGAGTCATGTCAGTTTGCTAAGCATCATCGTGTTCACTTAGCACCTCGGGTTCATAAACGAGCTGCATCTCCATTTGATTTAGTCCATTCGACGTTTGGGGTCCATGTCTGTCGAGTCTAAACCTGGTTTTAGGTACTTTGTTACTTTTGTCGATGATTTCTCTCGTACCACCTGGCTTTATTTGATGAAAACTCGTTCGAGTTGTTTTCTCACTTTTGCAATTTTTGTCTTTGAAATCAAAACTCGGTTTGGTGTGTCTGTCAAAACCTTACGGAGTGACAATGCTAAAGAATACTTTTACGCCCAATTTCAAACCTATATGCTCCGGCGTATGGCATGCTTCATCGATCCTCCACTGTCCCGGATACACCGGCTCAAAATGGTGTTGCTGAACGTAAGAACCAACACTTATTAGAAGTCGCTCGGGCTCTCATGTTTCAAATGAATGTTCCTAAACCTTTTTGGGCTGACGCCGTGTCTCTTTTGCATGCTTCCTTATTAATCGTATGTCCCCTCTTGTCCTCAATGGTGCCACTCCATACACTACCTTGTTTCCTTCCAAACCCCATTTTCTGTTGACCCTAAAATCTTTGGTTGTGTCTGTTTTGTTCGCGATGTTCGGCCCATTTGTTACCAAACTTGATCCCAAGTCTCTTAGGTGTGTCTTCCTTGGGTATTCTAGGGTTCGAAGGGTTATCGGTGCTATTCTCCCACTCTTCGGCGTTACCTTGTGTCCAGCGATGTCACGTTCCACGAGTCAACTTCGTTTTTTCTGTCTCTACTCCACCCCCATCTCTTGTCTCTACGAGATGCCACTTAGATAGTCTGATGATCTCTTGGTCTATAAGGTTCAGTTCCCACCGGTGCAAGCATCGACTTGGCCCCCGCTGCTCTATCATGTTTATCGGCAAGTAATGTTGTCGACCGGTTCATGACCCACCGATGACTGCTTCGACGTCTGATCCGGCATTAGTTCTTCCTGCTCCTACTTCTGACCCAGCACCAGTGCCTGCTATCCTTGATACTCCTGATCCTTCCCTTTCTACCACTGAATCTGACATAGTGTTTGATCCTCCTGATGATTTGCCTATTGCCTTACGTAAAGGTAAGCGTACTTGCACCTATCCTATTTCTTCCTTTGTTTCCTATAATCATTTGTCTCCTCCATCATGTTCCTTCATAGCATCCTTAGACTCTCTCACAATTCCCACTAGCCTCCAACAAGCCTTGACCCATCCGGTTGGCGTCTTTGCGATGGAAGACGAAATGGTGGCCCTTGATAAAGCTGGTACACGGAATCTCGTTGATTTGCCTCTTGGCAAGAAGGCTATCGGATGTAAGTGGGTGTTCACGATCAAAATGAAAGTGGATGGCTCCTTGGAACGTTTGAAAGCTCGGTTGCCAAGGGTTATGCTCGGACCTATGGTGTTGACTATTCGGAAACCTTCTCTCCTGTGGCAAAAGCTGTCCTCTGTTCGCCTCTTCATTTCTATGGCGACCAATTATGGTTGGGATCTTCATCGGTTGGATGTTAAGAATGCGTTCTTGAATGGCGATCTTCTTGAGGAAGTATACATGGAGCAACCACTGGTTTTGTTGCTCGGGGGAGCGTGCGAAGGTATGTCATCTTCAAAAGTCTTTGTATGGCTGAAGCAAAGCCCTCGTGCTTGGTTTGACGGGTTTAGCTACGTGGTTAAGAAGTTTGGTCTAAGTCAAAGTAAGTGTGACCATTACGTGTTTTATCGGCGGAGACAGATCTTTGGAATGATTTTGTTAGTGGTATATGTTGATGATATTGTTATTACGGGTAGCAATGCTTTGGGAATCTCATCACTTAAGGCCTTCCTCAATTCTCATTTCCAAACAAAGGATTTGGGTCCTTTGAAGTACTTTCTTGGGATAGAAGTTATGAGAAGTAAGAAAGGCATCCTTTTGACACGAGAGGAAGTATGTTCTTGATCTTAAAAAAAGCTGGGAAACTCGGAGCAGCACCGAGTAGCGTTCCCATGATTCCTAATCCCTTCTTGGACATGGATGACCGCATACCGTTTGATGAGCTACACGAGGATGTACGAAAGAAAGTTGATCCGAAAAAGATCAAGCCGTTTGCCTATCTGAGAGATATCGTAGGCTAGTTGGGAAATTGAACTATCTTACGGTAACCCGCCACGATGTGACCTTTCCCGTTAGTGTGCTTAGTCAATTCATGGCTTGCACCAACCGTTGCTCGGTGGGAAGCTTTGGAACATGTCTTATATTATTTGAAGGGCTCACCCGGTCGTGGTATTCTCTATACGAATCATGGCCACAACAAGATTGAGTGTTTACGTGATGCGAGATCATGCGGGGTCACGGGCTACCGAAAGATCCACCACGGGATATTGTGTGTTTGTTGGTGGAAATTTAGTATCGTGGAAGAGTAAGAAGCAAGATGTGGTTTCAAAGTCGAGTGCGAGAAAGCGAGTATAGAGCCATGTCTCAATCTACACAAGAGATTGTGTGGCTTCACCGATTAATGAAGGAGGTTGGTCTTGCCACGTCGTTACCCGCGAAGTTGTGGTGTGATAATAAAGCTGCTCTACACATAGCCTCCAACTCCGTGTTTCATGAACGTACGAAACACATTGAGATTGATTGTCACTTTGTACGCGATAAGATCAAGGAGAACTTTGTGTCCACCGGGCATGTGCGATCTAGTGACCAATTGGGTGACCTTCTAACAAAAGCTTTAAGTGGGACTCGGGTTGAATATCTTTGTAACAAGTTGGGCTTGATTAATATCTATGCTCCAACTTGAGGGGGAGTGTTAGGAAATATATGTTTTAGGAAATATATATTTTAGGAAGTATATTATATTAGGAAGTATATTATATTAGGAAAGATATTATAGAGACAATCGGGATTATAGTAATTAGGGAATCAATCTACATAATGAGTCATTATGTCTCATTAACTCTCTTATTCCCTCTCTTGTGTATAAATACCCTATACTATGTACATGAATAGACAAGCAATTCAGATTATATTTCTCCTTTCTCTCTCTAATTCTACAAGTCAAAGAACAAGAATCGGCTGGTTGATTTGTGTTAGTTCTTTGTTTATGGTGATTTATTATATTATATACGTTTTGTTAGTTCTCTATGTGTTTTGAAGATAACTGACAATTGTAAACTTGAAATTTAGTTTGTCTTTGTTAAGTTGAAAAGTTTACTATCAAAGAAAAACTCGAGTTTAGAGTTGTCAAACTTGATTTGGACTTGACAAAGAGTAGCTCAAGTTATTTAAACCTAGACAAACTTGAGTTTATATTGGTAAACTCAAGTTTATGTCATATCTAGAGCACTTTAAGTTTTTCAAGTTAAAGCAAACTCAAGTTAGTCATGGCAAACTCAAGTTTGTGTTAGACAGAGAGCTTTCAAAGATTTATGAAGTTAACTAAACTCGAGTTAGTGCTTGGCCGAGAGCTTTTAAGGTTTTTCGTCTTTTAAGCACACTCGAGTTTACCATAGTAAACTCCGAGTTTACACTTGGTTGAGAGTTTTCTAAGTTTCCAATCTTTTTAAGGAAACTCAAGTTTGTTTTATCAAACTCTAGTTTGTGTCAAGCCGAGAACTTCTCACTATTTTGAACTTAAGAAAACTCGAGTTTGGGTTTGGAAACTCCAGTTTGAGCTTTGAAAACTCGAGTTTGTATTTTTATTTCAAAAAGTCTCAAACTCGAGCTTCTCACTTAATGACTTGAGTTTGCTCCTGTTTCAAAATGTTCTTCAAAGCTCCATTGCGATGTTTCACTGAGGAAGAACTAAACTCAAGTTTATGTTTCTAAATTTGAGTTTGTTGTTTGAAAAATTTTGCAAACTCCAGTTTACTTGAACAAACTCCAGTTTAAGACGCTCTGTTTGAAAATCAGCTTTCTCGAATTTGCAAAATCTTCATGTTTGATTTAGATACTTTTTATCATTACTTATTACTATTCTTAACTATGTTTAATTAGTTTGTTAGTGAGTTTCAGATGACCAAATGAGTATTAGAATGAAGATTGAGGTTAAACCAAAGGTGATGTCAAAACATTTATTGCTGGTCCAAAAATCATAGCACCCTTTTGGCAAATCATTCCCTAGACTTTGCAAAGGTTTAATTTTTTTTCTTTCCCTTTATGGAAGCCACATCATCCAACGGATCTATTTCAAAAAAAGTCAACAAGATTAACTGAGCAACTAGATTAACACAAGAAAGAGAGAGAATGGACCAAGTTACAACCTAATTGGCCAACGATTACATTAATGTTTCCAATGGTCATTTAATATTTTCTTCATATATAAACTATAGCATTCAAGTCTCTACAACAACCAACATTTAGAAAACAAAAAGCTATAAAGTGTTATCTGCATTTAGTGTTTTCTATCTACTTGTAAAGTATCTTTTGATATATTAAACTTCAGTGTTTATTATATCTACTCTTTTAGAGAGTTTTTCATTGATTATCAATAATTGTAAAAATCTCAAAGTTGTGAGACTTTGAGGTTCGATTTATCAGTTTACAACTTGTAGGGGGAGTGTATCTTAGTAAGAGGATAACTTCAAGTACAGAGTGTGTAACTGATTTGAGTGATAGTGAAAATCCCAGAGTGTCTTGGAACTAGACGTAGGTCAAGGATTTAGCTGAACCAGTATAAATCCTGTTGTGTCAAGCTTTCTTTTCTCCTCTGTTTTACCCTATTTTGATGTCTGTTTATTTGGGTGTTAGAAAAGAATTTTTAAAATCCCCAATTCACCCCCTCTTGGTGATTTCCTCCATTTACGTTTGGTATCAGATCAAGGTCTTCTCAAAAGAGCCTAACATCTCGAGAAGGATCAACATGGACAGAATTCTACCTGATGGAGCTTCAATCAACAGACCACCGAGTTTCAACGATGAACATTACTCCTTTTGGAAGGCTAAGTTCAGAGTCTTCGTAATGGCCACTGAATATGGTCTGTGTAGAGTGTTCGGGAGAGGAGACTATATTCCATCATCAGTCGAAGACGGTCTTAGAATTCCAAAACTAGAAGAAGACTATGATGAGAATGACAAAAGGCAAGTCACTCTCAACAGCAGGGCAATTCTCATGCTTCAAAGTGCATTAAGTCAAAGCGAATATTTTCATATTTGCACTTTGACATCTGCAAAAGCTATGTGGGATGCCTTGGAGATTGCTCATAAAGGAACAACTGGAATCAAGGAGAATCGAGTAAATACCCTCATGACTGAGTATGATTTACTTCGTATGAAGTCTGGGGAATCCATTGGCGAATTCCAACTCAGATTCACTCATCTGACCAACTAACTTGCTGCCTTAGGCAAACATTATGATCAACCTGTCCAAGTGAGGAAAATTCTAAATATCCTCAGCAAGGAATGGGAAGCCAAAGCCACTGCGATTGAAGAAGCTCGTGGAGAATCAATGGCTTCGATAGCAGCTCTATTTGGCAATCTCTCTGAATATGTAGGAAAGATCAAGTTCGGAAAGGGACTTGATGAGATTGGTGGCAAGAGTAAGGGAATTGCTCTCAAGATTGTCAAAGAGGCTAGAGAATCAGATGATGATGAAGATAAGGATGAAGATGAAGAGCTAGGCATGATGGTCCGAAAATTCAAGAAATTCTACAAGAAGGACCAAGGGTTCAAAAAGTTTCACAAGGTATCTTCAGCATTGAGCCAAAGAAGCCAATCATTTGCTACAAATGTGAAAAGCCTGGCCACATCAAGTCGAATGTCCCCAACCGAAGAACAAAGAGAAAGAAAAGGAGAAATTCAATAAGTTCAAGGAGAAAGATTTTGTCATAGCTATATGGGAGACAGCTCATTCGATGAAGATGAAGTTGATGAGGAAGAAAGAGCCAACATCTGTCTTGTGGCTCAAGAAGAGGAATCTAAAAATGAAGAGGTAAATGATTCTAAACCATCTTTGATGAGTTACTATCTGAATATAACTCTCTTCATACTGAATTTCGAAAGATTGCAAAAGAGCTTCTTGTTTCAAAAAGGAAAATAAAATCTTTGGAAGAACAAGTTCAAAAACTTCTTCTCCTATTTCTACTTGTGAAAATATTTCGAAAAAATTTGTGAAATGGTTGCGAGAAAAGATTTGTGACACTTGTTGTGTTTTGGAGAAAAGAAATGCATACCTTACGAAAACACTTGAGAAGTTCACTTAAGGTACTGAAATGCTCAATGTCATTTTAAAACAGTTAAGGTTCACAAATGACAAATCAGGAATTGGTTATAAACCTGATTTTGATAAAAAGAAAGGCAAAAAGAAATCTAGAGAAAAGTATTATATAAACTATTTTCAAAAAATGGTTCATTCTTCTAACCCTTTTGCTCATTGCAATTATTGCAATCGTAAATGTCATACTACTTCCTCTTGTTTTCATAAAAAGGAAAGAAAGAGTAAATTGGTAGGCAATTATCATTGGGTGCCTAAAGGTTCCTAAGACACAAATTAACCTAAAAGGACCCAAGAAAAGATGGGTACCTAAGACTTGATCTTTTATGTCTTGCAGGTTTGTCTTGTAAGAACCGGCTGAACCCAAGAGGGGGGTGAATTGGGTGAAGTATAAAAATTTAGGAACTTTGAAAATCTTTTTGCAATGAGTTTGTATGACAGTAAAGAGTTATAAAACAATAGATAGTCATTCAAACATATATGCTTTGGAAATATAAGAGATAAGGGAAGAGAATATGCAACCGAGATTTATCCTGGTTCGGTCCAATCCTTGGCCTACGTCCAGTCCTCAAGCTCCACTTGAGATTTTCAATCCACTATCCGCTTGTTTAATCCGGGCACAAGAGAAGCCTTTACAAACCACAAGTTCACCCAGGCACTTGTGAAGCCAAATCTCTCACCGAGATACTCCCCCTTACACAATGTAAGGTTACAATGTGTTTCTCTCTCAAGATCACCCAATCTTGAGTAACTCTCGAAAAAATAGAATAATTACAATAAATCTTCTTTCTTAGAAATGAATAGATAAACACCGAGGATCAAATACAAATCACTTCACTCTCTAAGTTATCTAAACATGAAAAACAGAGTGCAAATGATATGAGAGCGAGTATCGCATGTTGGAAGTATAAGCTTGTTTCTCCACGTTTTTACTGCTTGAATATGTCCTCTTTTATAGGTAGGGAACTTCATATGACTGTTTATAGCCGTTGCCTATCTCGGACAAGGTTTGGGTTGAGCTTTGGTCTTCTTCTCTCTCTAGTTTTTGCTTATTCCAAATTTGATTAATTGATCCGAGGTGGCTCTGGAAATTTGCCCGTTGGAGAAGAGTTTGCTTGATGAAGAAAGTATTTTTGAACGTTGAGAATGCGTGCTCGGATGGATTAACCAAAAGGAGGTTGGTTTGCGAAGTGCAATAAATGCACCGAGCACCTTTTGCTTTTTGCCTTGATCTTCATTAATCTTCATCTCGTGCTAACTGAAATTCACTCAATAAACTTGTTAAACATATCCGGGAACATAAGTGAATGATTTATGAAAGCAATAGGATCAAACAAGAGTGATTTGCAAATTCGTGTAATTCAAAAATCAGTTTTTACCGTTGTATACTCGAGTATGTTCATATATACTCGAGTCTGGCACTGTGTACAAGTGACCATACTGCATTATCCAATGGGATACTTGAGTATGTAGCTTTCAGAGGCAAACCAACGTGACTTGTGTTTGAAAAACAAGATCTATACTCGAGTATGTAAGTGGCTTACTCGAGTATGGCACTGTTTGTGTGAAAAATTCTAAGTTCAAAATGCCTCTATACTGGAGTATCCATTGGTATACTTGAGTACACAAGAACAAGTGTCAAGTTGAAAAATAATTTAAGAGCTCAATACTCGAGTATGCAAACCCTTACTCGAGTATGCATTAGTTATAAAATGTTTGGAGCTCTCTAAACACTCTATACTCGAGTATGCACTCCTTTACTCGAGTAAGCAACTTTGTTTGAAAAATCCTTTTGCTCTCTGGAAGTCCAATACTCGAGTATGGCTACCCATACTGCAGTATTGACTTAGTTTGAAAATCCTGGTTGCTCTCTGGATGGCCTTTACTCGAGTATGGATACCTATACTCGAGTATGCACTTAAGTTCAACAAATTTGATTGCTTTCTTGAAATTATCTGTCAACTTTCGAGGGCCATATCTCCCTGGTCTGAACTCTGTTTTGGTCCATTCAACTCTTGATGGAAATCTCTTTGAGTCTATTTTCATATGCCACTGATTTTAGCTCAATCGGATTTGTAGTTTGTGAGATACACTCAAAACATTGAAGCTTGGTTTGCTATGTGGCGTGGATTTCACTATCAACTTCCACAATTCATAGCTCCTTGATCTGAACTCCTTTGGGCTTGAATTTTATATTAAAATGACGCATTGGGAGTCTAGTTTCATATGCCACTAGTTTTACTTCAATCCAATCTCTGGTTTGGGAGATATCATCGAATTACCAGACCTCGCCCGTGCTGAACGTGAAACAGTTGCTTTGAAGAGCTGATCACGCCGCATACTCGAGTATACACTTGCATACTCGAGTTTTCCTTGTCCAGAGACGCCAGGTGAGTTTTCACTTGCATACTCGAGTATTCACTTGCATACTCGAGTATTGAGTCCCAAACTCGAGTTTTGTGTTCCAAACTTGAGTTTTCTCATCCTGAAGCTGATTTTTGCTGATTTTAACCTCAAATTGAGCCATTCCAACTTCCATATGACCTTGGAAACCTCTAGCATCAATCTTAGAACTTGAATAATGATATCTTCACTTCATACAACAAGTCCTTCTTTCTTTCTTCTCTTCTCTTGATCATTCTTTAACATTTTGACTTCACATCTTCTTTCTCTAATTCAATACTTCTTTATTGATTTTCTTGTTGATCGTTCTCCATCATTCAACTTGGACTCATCATTCTCTCAAGTTATACCTTCTTCAATATCTCCTCTTCTTCTTGAATAACCTCTATGATTCAACTTGAACTAATCTACATTAAACATAGTAGTTAGTCAATGTAGGAGATAACTATATTACTCAATCTTTTTGCTTTCAATAATGACATCCATATAAGACATCATCAAAACTAATCATAACCAACATGTCTTAGAGCATCAAAATCCAACAAATGGTACATTGATAGTGGATGCTCTAAACAACATGATGGGAGACCAATCCAAGTTTGCTTCAATCAAGCCTAAGGATGGTAGAAAGGTGACCTTTGGTGGAAACCAATCTAGAAGGATTGCTAGAATTGGAGAAGTTGGAAACAACGAAGGACCACAAATCAAAGATGTCTACCTTGTGGAAGACCTATGCCACAATCTCCTCAGTGTGAGCCAAAGCACAGATAAAGGTAACCTATCTTTGATTCCGATGAATGCTTGAAAGCCTTATTTAGGGCTCCTAGAGAAGGTAATTGTTATACCCTTAATCTCTCTAGAAATGGTCTTGTTTCTGAAAATTGTTTCATTGGTAGCTTGGATGAAAGTTGGCTTGGCACAAGCGATTAGCTCATGTTAATATGATCCAACCTAACAAGTTGCTGAAAAAGGATTTGGTTATTGGTTTACCAAACTTTGTTTTAAAAATGACATGATTTGTGATGCTTGTCAAAAAGGTAAACAAACCAAATAATCGTTGGTCAAATCTAAAAATGAAATTTCAACTAATAGACCTCTTCAACTACTTCATATGGATTTTGTTGGACTAGCTAGAGTAAAAAGCCTTGGTGCCAATCTTTATACTTTGGTCATAGTTGATGATTTCTCTAGATTTGCATGGACTATATTTTTATCTACCAAAGATGAAACATTTGATCAGTTTGTTGTTTTTGCTAAGAATGTCCAAAATGAGAAAGGCATCTTTATTGCAGGAGAGTTCGATCATGGTGGAGAGTTCAAAAATCATGCCTTTGGATAATATGGGTATTGATCACAACTTCTTAACCCTAAGGACTCCTCAACAAAATGGTGTTGTGCAAAAGAAGAATACAGTCCTCACCGAGATGGCAAGAACTATGCTGAATGAGAATTCTACCTCCCAAGTATTTTGGGCTGATGCTATGAGTACGGCTTGCTACATCTCGAATCGGGCATATCTCTGGAAGAAGTTGAACAAAACTCCCTATTACTTGTACAAGGGAAGAAAGCCCAACTTAGCTCATCTACATGTTTTCGGCTCCAAATGTTTCATCCACAACAATGGTAAGAATAACTTGGGAAAGTTTGATTCCAAGGCGGATGAAGGTATATTTTTGGGTTATTTCAATAAAAGTAAAGCTTATAGAGTCTTTAATACTCGTACTCGTATTGTTGAAGAGTCAATGCATGTTGTGTTCTGTGAATCCAATTCTGATAAGCCATTGGATGATGATGAGGAACTTCTTTACAAAACTCACTTCTTTTCGAAAACCACTTCTGCCTGTATTGAAAATCCTAAAAATGTTTTTGAAGTTGATCCGCAAAACTCTTGCGAAATTCGATCAATCTCGGCTGAAGCTTGGAAGTTCATTAGGAATTATCCTTTGGACCAAGTAATAGGTGATGTAAATCAAGGTGTAAGGACTAGAAAAAGTACTTTGAATGAAGTTACATTTTTTGTCTTTATATCAGAGATTGAACCCTCTAAGATTGATGAAGTCCTTTCAAACAATGATTGGGTTATCTCAATGTAAGAGGAATTACATCAATTTGATAGAAATCAAGTTTGGGACTTAGTACCTAGGCCTAAAGATCATTTGGTCATTGGCACTAAATGGGTATTTAAGAACAAAAAGATGAATCTGCAATCATTATCGTAATTAGGCAAGATTGGTTGTAAAAGGCTATAATCAAGAAGAATGAATTGATTATGAAGAAACTTATGCTCCAAAGTGGCAAGATTGGAAGCTATAAGGGTTCTTTTAGCCTTTGCTTGTGTCAAAGGATTCAAGCTAAATGGGTATTTAAGAACAAAAAGATGAATCTGCAATCATTATCGTAATTAGGCAAGATTGGTTGTAAAAAGCTATAATCAAGAAGAATGAATTGATTATAAAGAAACTTATGCTCCAGTGGCAAGATTGGAAGCTATAAGGGTTCTTTTAGCCTTTGCTTGTGTCAAAGGATTCAAGCTTTATCAAATGGATGTAAAAATTTCTTTTCTAAATGATTTTATTCAGGAGGAAGTTTATGTTGAACAACCTCCTGGTTTTCAAAGTGATCATCATCCAGATCATGTTTATCGTCTCAAGAAAGCCTTATATGGCCTTAAGCAAGCTCCTAGAGCTTGGTATGAGCGATTAAGTAAATTCCTTCTTGATCAAGGATTTGTTAGAGGTAAAGCAAACACAACTCTCTTCATAAAGAGTAATAAGCTTAATGAAATACTAGTTGTTCAAATTTATGTTGATGATATTATATTTGGTACTTCCAATGATGCTTTGTATGAAGAGTTTGCTAAGAATATGCAGGGAAAGTTTGAGATGTCTATGATGAGAGAGTTGAACTATTTTCTTGATTTGCAAATCAAGCAAAAGAAAAATGGCATCTTCATATCTCAAACCAAGTATCTTAATGATCTCCTAAAGAAGTATGGGATGGACCAATGCAATGGAGCTGATACTTGATAAGTGAATATTTCATACACTACTTTTTGTCTCTTGATTAATAATTTAGGACTCTTTAGCTAATAAATAATGGCTTTTATACTTATTTAGGCTTTGGGCCTTTGATTATATTTTAGCCATTTTTAATAATAAAATTTCAGTTTTACATTGTTGCACTATTTTCACCATAACTCTTGAACCAGACATCGGATTTACCTCATTTTTGTTTCATATTTTGGATGATTCAGAGAGCTACAATTGTTACGAAGACATGAAGGGAAAATTCAGACAAGAGGACGGTCGATTTTGGAGCCGAAGTCAGATGAATATTTCTGGATTTTATTTGTGCTCGAATTTTGTAACTAAAACCCACTTTTATTTTATTTTCGTTTTGGGCTGAACCATTAGAACCCATTTCCATTTTAGGTTAACTTTAAGTTAGATGGCAGCCACAAACATTGATTCATTCACATTTTTGTTATTTGGTGGATCAAAATAGAAGTTTTGAAATTCTCTCAAATGTTCTCGCGCGTTCTTTGTGCTTTCTTCATTTTTTCCAGCCATGCTTGGCTAAACTTCGTGATTAACCCAACGATGAGGATTCCATGATTCTTCCGAGCTCGTGCTTAATCGGTAACGTTACTCGTTTGTTTTCATCTTATCGATTCGATTTACGAAAATAGTTCGAATATTAGATTTAATATTCGGTTTGGTTCATCCCAAGGACGAGTTCGAACTAGGTTTAAAGTTTTTTGTGCGATTGCATAGTGGGATGCCACTGTTCGGACATATTCTAGGAAATCGTCTAGTCGAGGGATTTTTTGGATGAACGCAGAGATTTCGGTTCATCCAGAACCAAACGTGAGTTCGTTCATATTTCGTTCAATGATGGAAGTCGCTGGAATCTGAATGTTGGGTTGATTGTTTTTAATGCTTTTCGCATATTTCGTTCTGTTTTAGTTTATTCTCGTTTTCAATCCGTTTGAATCAAACCCGCCCCCCATTTTTACTATTCTTGTTTTTATTCTTTGTTCGAATTGAACCGATTGTGAATTCGTTGGGAAACGACCCATGTTACATTATACTGCAAATCCTTTTCTAATCTGGTTATTTTAGGAGATTACGGCAAATCTCTTTCAATACTCCAATGAGCTCAACCACTTCTTTGGATGCTAATGAAGAGGGCAAAGACTTCAACATTACAAGATATAAAGGAATGATTGGATCATTGCTCTACCTGACTGCAAGTCGCCCTAACATCCAATTCAGTGTGAGAATGTGTGCAAGATTACAATCCGCTCCCAAGGAGTCTTATGCTGAAAATGTGAAGAGAATTTTCAGATATCTTGCCTACGTAAAAACTCTTGGATTGTGGTTTCCCAAAGGTCAACCTGAACATCTGGTAGCATATTCAGACTCAGACCATGCCAAATACAAGACGGATAGAAAGAGTACAAGTGGCCAATGTCAATTCCTTGGTGGCTCACTTGTCTCCTGGTTCAGCAAGAAGTAAACAACTATCTCTCATGTCATCGACTAAAGCTGAATACGTTGCTGCATCAAGTTGCTATCCACAAGTCCTATGGCTCAAGCGGCAACTTCCGGATTTAGGACTTCACTTCAAAGAAATTTCAATTCTTTGTGATAATACTAGCACAATAATACCATTATTTTCCCTTATAATAGTATTTTTATCATATGATAAATCAAGATTGTTGAGATCTTAATCCAATGGTAGAAAATGGAAAATGAGGGAAAAGGATGGGAATGTGTATAGGAGAAAAACCAAGTCCCTCAAACATAACTTTAGTGTGTGTATATATATATATATCTATTTTACTAACAAATCATCTATTTAACCACCTTATCAAATTCTTGAGCTTACTTTTCTTTTTCATACTATCCTCGTCTTCAACTGCAATCTCCTCCTCTACATCATCATCTTGATTAATAGCAATCTCATCACTAACACCCTCACTCACATCACTAACAATCTCATTTGTACTTCTAAATTATTGCAAGCTCGGCTTCATCCGCCTCTTGATTCCTTAAAATTTCTATCAACATTTGTTTAATCTCTGATTTTATTTGTAAAGAAAAACAAAATCAAATGACTAATAAATCAAGGTTTCATAGAGTATACTTCTTGGGTTAGGTTACATCCAAATCCAACACTTAGTGGTACTTGATATCCCTATAAAGTTTAAACTAATTTGTAGTTCATCTACCGTTGTAAAGCAATTTTTTTTTCTTTTCAGTAGCATCCAATACTCTTAGGCATTTTTTTAGTGTAATTTTGTTGTTAAAATATTATTATTTATTTGATTAAGGGTAATCTCTTTCAAAACTTGATCACAAAGTTTTTTCGCCTCTCAAACAAGTGTGATTACCGAATTTGAACTTGTATTTTTCTCCTAACAAGAATGAGGCCACTTAACATATCAACCAACAAATATAATATTTTAGTACTTTACATCATATAAGATTTTGATAATTTATGTTACGGTTCATATGTAAATTTATCTACACACATATATCCAATGGAGTTTTAGATTGGGTTGGGTGGGGCATATAAATACATATAAATTTTATGAAAGGTCATGCTAACAATGAATAGTGTAGCTAATTTATAATTTGTTGTGTAATATATAAAATTCATATCTACCTAATATTGTTTCACAATTAAAAATTTATCATAAGTTATAAGGTTGATATAATGTTTTTTACAGCAAGTTGATACAATGTTAGGTTCTATAATTTGTTCTCAATTTAATTTACTTTTCATCTTTATAATTTTTTCTGTCTAAAACGTGAATTTCTATATGTTTTTATAACAGGTAGTTTTTTTTTTTTTTTTTTTTTTTTTTGGGCCTTATGATTTATGTTTCCATTAACTTTTTTTACAAAATCAAATTAAAATGATATTCTTGATATAATTTTTTTTAAAAAAATATGAATAACATAGTAGGAGTAATAGAAAATATGGAGGTAAGAAAACGAAAAAAATTATTATTCATGTAGATTTTTTATTTTTACCAAATTATTTGTATTAAACCTCTATTTATAAGCCTCTAACCCAATTCAAGAGTTAGAATTTCATAAATAATTAATCTACATTAATAAAATTTGCTTCAGCTATTGCATGTGTACTTGATTTTTTTTTTTTTTTTTTTTTTGGTGATTAATAAAAGTGAACTGTTTTGGCCCCCAAAAAAATCTACATTACCATACAACAAGAAACTATTAAAGGTTATAAGAATAAATATAAGAAAACAACCCATTTGACTATTTGAGATTGTAGAACCAAAATTCTGTATCAATTATTTTGTAGGGGTTACCGACCATGTAGAATCTTTGTATGATATAAAATAGAAAATACAAAGTGATTACAAGTTTAATGATGAAGAATAGAAGATGAATTGCTATTCAGAAAGAAAGAAAAATTTCACTTGGAGAGAGCAGATGAAGAGGCTTGATCCCCCTGCTCCTTGACTTAACTACCCTTATTTATAGCAAAGTGATCTAGTAAGTTGGTCAACCTTTTGCAAATCTACCAGTAAGTTGGTCAACCTTTTTTGAATTTGCTAGTAAGTCAATTCGCCTTTTATGGATTTGCTGGTAAGTTGGTCCTCCTTTTTCGGAACTGCACAGATTAGGGGGGTTGCGCCTTTATCCTTGGTCAAACGCACACGTCAGCTCCTTTGACTAGGTATTCTAAAGGCGCGAACAAATGTTTCATTGGGCTGCGATCATTGGGTATGTCTTGTTGAGCTTCCCTCACATGGACTACCTCATCTATAGGCCTAAGCTAGAAAGTTTGGCCCTACACTAAGTGTCCCCAATCTTTAAGTCCAATGGAGTATTGGCTTGGAGAGTGGATCTGCCATCCTGATCGTAGAATATCTGCTTAATCCAAGGATTAATGTCACACACTAAGAATATAGGATTGAAGCAACAACTCCAAGATATTGCTATGGAAGCAACATTTCGAACTCAAGCTCAGTTGATGAAGGAGTTCAAGGAGGCTCGATCAGATCAACGGGATCTTGACCAAGCAATAGTAGAATATCATATTCTTTTTGGTGGTAGGTTAAAAGATGACAGTTCCGTCGCTAGTGTTGGTAATGGAAATGAATATGGGATGCATGTGTCTTTTTGTTGGAACCCATTCTGATTCAATTTCTCTTAGGTTCTTTTAGCTTGGGTTTTGCTTTCTGTTCTAGATTATTTTTCCAAACTAATGGACTGGTGGTAATTTATTCACTTCACGGTTATGGGATGCTAGATTTGTATTATAACATACCATCCCAAACGACTTTTGCTTGTTTTGTGCTTTGTATGGCTTATACCTTTGGTGTGTCTATATTTTTTATGCCTCTATCATCTGTAGTTAAAATGTCCCATATTATGTAAGTTGCCAATTTAGAACTTTGTTTGTTAGAAAGTTCATGTATGCTAGGACATACTGTAGTGTTGTGGTAATATTTGACCAAGTATGAGAATTTTGTTCAGTTTGTAAGTACATCATGTCTTCATGGTTTGGTTTGTGTTCCGCCATAGAACGCCCCAAAAGGTGGGATCTCAACATTTAGAAGTGCCAGTATAGAGCACTTGTGAATTGTATGATGCATCAGTTGTGTGTCTTTTAACTTAGTAGGTCGATCTTGTATGCCAAGTATAAGTTAGTGAATTAGTTCGTATGTAGTCTGCCAAATTGAAGAAAATAGGTGGATGGTAGCTAAAAAATGACATTGTTATATTAAGATAATGACTTACAAAAGGAAGACAAATGTACAATCTTATTCCCCAATAAGATACAATGTATTATACAAGAGTACAACCTCTTTCCCTCAATTGAATAACAATCGACGTAGTTAAAGAATCCGATATAAAGGAAACCTCTTACACAATATAATGCATTGATGGTGGGGCTTTGTAATATCAAAATACCCAATATGACTTGATCATATAGCTTAGAGCATCTATCACTTTATCTCAATTATACGTACGGGTTGTATCATAATGTCTTGCCCATGAGGTTAGTAAGCATGTAAAATCCGAAAACGAACTTAGAAGGTAAGGATTTAAAAATCGTACCTCATTAGATGTAATGGGTCCCAACTTCATCTTCTTCCCACTTGATTTAGGCCTAGGCTCAAGCAAATACATCACTCATTGTATGACAAGTATATTTTGTTAGTTCTTTGTATATATTAGAGTGAGGAAGCAAACCTTTGTAGAACGTACCAATTGCTGTTAGGACATCACCATTTGGTATGTTGATTTTTTCTCTATTTAACCTGCCAACATAATCCTAAAATAGTTATCGCTTTCCCTGAATGATTTTATAGAGGTTGTTTGGCTCATTTTCTAGCTTTCGACTACTGGAAAATTGTTGTATGCACAAATCATTTAGCTTTGCAAACAATTCAATTGAGTTGGTTGGTGAACCAGTTCAGCACTATTCCATTCAAGCTTAGCATTTGCACATTCAAGCTTCTTGCATCTCACGTGGTAATACTGTAGTATGCATCCTTTGTCAGTATTGTACCACGTGCTCGTCTAGGTTAGTCGAACCGTTGTAGAGTTGTACATGCGGGAATCTTAACTTCCTTGGCATCTTGACTAATGCGATATCATCTATAAATTGTGAGTTAGTAAAACTGTTAGGAGTGCTCTTCTTCATGGGTGATGGTACGCTGAGTAGGCAGAGTATCATCGCTTCTAATCCCTGACACCTCTGCTTTCATCCTCTGTTGTTTGACACACTAGACTTCGGTATGTTATTTCATGCAAGAGTATCTGTCATTCTTTCTGCTTCGCCGCTAGGTATGACTTGGTTAGTTGTTGTGCCTGTATCATGAGCTTCGTCAGTAGTATTTCTAACCGGAGTGTCGTTACCTACCGACCTTGTTGGTCCGTCGTGCTGGGAGTCCCTTATGGTTTGCATATGTGGGATGAGTGTGGTTGGAAAAGCTCCAAAGGATGGGAAGTAAGGGTGATTTGCGAGGAGAGAGAAGTAATTTGCTCCAGCAGGTTTGAATTGTCTTGCGCATAGCATTATTTTCCTCTTCCAAGCGTTGGAGTCATTCCTACTGCTATGCGACCAATCTAGCCTAGGTGGAAATTTATTGGGTATGTTCATACAATAAAACTATCAGTTCATTAAGACGCTCCTGAAGGTTCATGGTGATGGTCAAGAATTTACGAAAACGAATAATCTCCCCCTAAAAATCAACAAAAAAAAATTGTTATATTCGTTGTTGGGCCCCCACGGTCAGCGCCAAATTGTAGACCCAAAATTCTGTATTAAAAATTTTGTAAGGTTCACCCACAACATAGAATCTTAGTATGATATAAAATAAAAAATACAAAGTGATTACAAGTTTAATGATAAAGAATAAAAAATGAATTGCTATTCAGAAAGCATGATACAAAGTAGTGATAAATAAAATTTTCACTTGGAAAGAGCAAATGAAAAGGCTCGATCCCGTTGCTCCTTGACTTGGCTGCTCCTATTTTTGGCATAGCGATCTGGTAAGTAGGTCCACCTTTTTCGAATCTGTGCGGATTGGGAGGAGTTGTGCCTTTTTCCGAGTCAAACTGCCAGTCAACTCCTTTCACCAGGTACTCTGAAGGTGCGAACAAATGTGTCCTTAGGTTGCGATCATTGAACATGCCTTGTGGCCTCCCCTACATGGACTACCTCATCTATGGGCCCAAGCTAGAAAATTTGGCCCCACATAGATTTACAAGCCATGGATATGATTATGATATGAGATTATATAAAGGCCATAGAGTTATGAATATCTCATCGTAATAATATTTATAAAATATAAAATGGTTATGTTAAAGGGAAAATCCAAATAAAATACCTTTAAAATATAAAAAAAGACACATCAATGATTCCAATTTCACAAATCCTACATCAACCCAGAACCACCAATATGAGATTTCAAAATATTGTTACTTTACCCATATACCCTTGTCCACTTTGCACACTCACTCGTCTACGATTCCTCTTCTATCCTCATTTCTCACTCACCCCCTTCTAATATTTTTCAAATTCATTCGTTACTATCCAAATCCCCCATTCCCAATCATTCCTTTTAGGATTGGATCCCTTTTCTACATAGAACTTTGAGTTTTAAAGAGAGAGAAAGAGAGATTTCAGAAGCAACCATAAGCCATGGAAGGTGAATATGCGGAGCAATAGGCTAGGGCCTCCGATCCTCCAAATTTGATCTCCAAGCTTTAGCACCATCCCTTCCCTCACCACCCTTTTCACCTCTCTCGTGAATCTCAAACCTCCGAGGAAGATGACACTGGCAGCGCCTACATCCCCAACCACCCTCAAAAGCTCATGTCTGTTGATGGCTCCAGTATTGAGGTCGTTAGGCGCCCTAGAGGCCGCCCTCCTAGTTCCTTCATCCTCAAAATCCCTGGTGGTATAGATGTCGTTGAAGTGATTGCTGCTTTTTTTGCCGCAAGAACACGGGCCTCTATGTGTTAATGGGATCAGGCACTATTGCTAGCGTCACCCTTCGTCAACCCTCTAATACCTGAGGGGCTATCATTACTTTTAACAACTATTTTGATATATTGTGCAAAGAACCACTACTACAAAACAGGGATATGGAGTCCTATTTTTTGTACTTTGGGCGTCCAATTCAGGGGGGACGTCTATCTGGGGGGCGCAATAGGGAAAACTTAAGGAGTCCTATTTTAAAATTAGACGCCTAATATAAGGCGTCTAAGTTCTTGAATTGGACTCCTTAAGTCATGACTTAAGGAGTCCAATTCCAGAACTTAGACTTCTTAAGTCATGACATTTACTTTCTTTGATGTCACTTAAGGAGTCTAATTCCAGTAGTTAGACTCCTTAAGTATCACTTTAGAAGTCCAATTCTATTATTTAGACTTCTTAAGTCTCACTTTAGGAGTCAAATTCCATTATTTAGACTCATTAAGTCTCACTTTAGGAGTCTAATTCCAAAGTTAGACTCGTAAGTCTCACTTTAGGAGTCCAATTCATGTATTTAGACTCCTTAAGCGCTCTTTTTAAATAAATAAAAAAAAAAAAAACAAAAACAATTGCTTCGTATATTCACTATCCCACAATTCCTTGCAAAAAACATCCTTACATAAACATAATACATGCACCACCAGAATGTGATAATTGCATACAACACCTAGCTATGTGCTAAAAGGTTAGCTTAGCTAACCTTGCCAAAAACGAATACATGCACCACCAAATTCCTTGCAAAAAACATCCTTACATAAACGTAATACATGCACCACCGAAATGTGATAATTGCATACAACACCTAGCTATATGCTAAAAGGTTAGCTCACTAACCTTGTACGTAAAATGTAATACATGCACCACCAAAATGTGATAATTGCATACATCAACACCTAGCTATGTGCTAAAAGGTTAGCTCAACTAACCTTATACAGAAACAGAATACATGCACCTTTATATAACAAATATCCCAACAAATCTTTAGTTTTGCAATTTTCTGGTCAAACTTTTTGAAAATTTTCCAGCGAGCTCAAGGAGAGTGTTGATGAGTTTGAACAAAATCCAATCAATGTGCAAGCCAAGTGGCACTTAGTTCCAGCAACAAACCAAATGATTTTGTCCAAAATTGGAGAAAATTCTTCAAGAAAACACTGTTTGTTCAAATCTGGGAATTTTGAACAAAATTCCAGCAAGCACAATCAAGCTAAAAAAAAATTAAATCTCATAAAAAAATAGTGAGTAACATTTAATCAAGCATTCATTACCATACTCAAATCAAATTTAATTCCAAACACAGCCAATGATTCTCACTCAGCCAAAGTCATGCTCCGTGAATCTTAGAGCCTAATGTCATGACAACTTAATGACAAATTCATCAATTAAATCCCACACAACACTTCTTTTGACAAAACCAAAATATCACACAGCAAAGGAAGCAAATATGAAATGCATTAACAAGTGTGCTCACATCTTAACAGTTTCACAAAGATGAAGAATTTCAAGTTGCTCACCACAAAACCAGAATGAATCACACAATGACAGCAAGTTATGCTCAAACAGCTTATATCAAACTTAACAGCAGCAATACTGAATTTTAACAACTCACAAGATTTGATCTTACAAAGGACAACTCTTGGGTATTACTCTCAGCCAAAGAAATTCATGAGAGAAGATTTATGATAATGATAGCAGTAGCAGTCCAGAACAGTAGCAACAAGCATGTGACAACAATTACTCTTTTCTCTTTCCAAACAAATTATAAGCAAATGGAATGCAATACTACTATGATCATGTGAAAATGACCTAGAGCAGTAGAGCACGACCAAACACCCCAAAAAAATCAATAACTAACTAAAACAAACTCAAAAATACACTAAAACCTAAGAAAAATCAGAACGAAAAAAAAAAAAAAAAAACACACCTAATGAAAAATCCTTAGAAAAAAAGGAAAAAAATCATAAAGTGCCCAAACCGATAGAGTTTGGCCATAATTTACCACACCCAATAGCAAAGCTATTGAACTTGCTCAAAATAGCCCAAATCTTTAGTTAACCAAAGCTTGTCACACATGGTGAAATAATCTTTTAGTACCATAAAACAGTTAAAATACATCTGACATGCTTCTCAATAGAGGACACTTCCACAAATGAAAAGAGATTTTCGCGGAAGTACAATTGACACTAATAACATAAGAAATCTTACTAGTACAAGCGCATTAGCCTTCAAGAGGTATGATTTTACTAAATTATTTCACAGGTTCACAAGCTTCTTGGCATCCTTCAAACCAAGCTGAAATTATAATTAAAAAAATTAATTTATTAAACAGAAATTGATTCAGAAGGAAGATGATGTTTTTAAGTGTGACATGATGATACAAAGAACATACTTCAGCATGAATTGTAGGATCAAGCCCGCTCAATGGTTTATATTCTGAAGCTGATGGAGATCTATCTTTTAAGAATCTACTAATCCTGGTTAAAAGATATTCTGATTGTCATGATATCATCAAAGTTCACAACTTTAAAGCAAAATTATGCAAATTCAAAAGGTAAGTTTTAACAAGAAATTTCAAACAAATATCATTGAACCATGCTCAACCTAAGATAAGCTGCACATCGGTTGTTGAGGATAACAGGATCACCGGGTTTGATGCTATTTGCTCTTGAGTAAAAGTTGATTGCCTGTATTATTAATCCCAAATGTCAGCACAGGAATGATATGCCATTTCCACAAGTAGATTAGTAAAGCATGAAAACTACATTATCTTCCAAGTGTGATAAGTGAAAAATTATGGTCAGAAAGCATGCCAGAAGAGTACAAAAGATAAAAATGTCACACAACTATAGGCCATCACACAATGCTTAAATTATTAATGAAAGTCAATCCCTATATATTGATAGACTAAACAAACATGCACAATGGAATAAAAGTAACGTTGACAACTTGAAATTAAAATTTTTATATCACCTCTTCCAATCGATTCTCCCGAAATGACATGTTGCGATTACGCACAAGTTCAAAAATGTGATGGTATGTGTCCCGAGCCAAATCTTCTTGTTCATGTGCCTGCAATCCAAGCAAAATCCAGCTATGACATTCATATGATAAGCTCTCAATAGAAATGCAGATTTGTAGAAAACATAAATTCAAAAAATACATTTTAATATTTCACAATGAAGCAGACAGGATGATCAAATACTATACATGTACATCGTTTTTGGAAGATTAACAAGTATAAAAATGAACCACTCAAGACCTGACAAAATAGGTGTACTAAAGCTTATGTAAAACAGATGATTTTTTTGCCTTGCCAGGTGAACAGGGAATATTCTCAATTTCTCTATTTTAATAAGGAGAAAAAACAGAGACAGAGCAATAAACATTCTTGACTCAGGAAAATAAGTCATAAAATAAACATATGCAAATTTACTCTTCTAAAATCACTCTCAAATCTAAATACCATCAGATTTGTGTCCTTCCTGAAGATGTCCACAACACTACATTTAGAACTCATTCTGGGCATTAAGACTTCATTGTTAGGATTTCAAAGGGTAGTTAATAGCAGTTCTTTATTCTTAGTCAGTTATGTTGTTCTTATCTTAACCAAGTCGGTTATTAGGTTGTAGGTCAATATCAGGATGTTGGGAGACTTTTTATGCATCAAGTAAAGTATTATTCAGTATAATTGTCTTGTCCTAGAGTTTCAGATCTCGACTCTAGTTCCTTTCTCTCTTTTAATTTCCTAAATTATTTCAACTTGGCATCTAACTTGGTAACTAAAACATCTGGGTACCCCTCATGAAGTAACAACAATGTACCAATTATGATTAAAAAAAAAAAAAAAAAGAACCTCCTCTAGACATACCAATCAGATTGAGATTTGAGAAGAAAAGACAAATTGAAAAATATTTACAACTAAGAACTAGAAACTTTTAAGTTCCTATATAATAAAGATAACTTACAACGGGCTGGGTGATGGATTGATTAATTTCATCGGATTTTGCCAGTTCCACAAGAGCAATCTCCGCAGCTGACTGCTCTGCTGCTTTACGATTGAAAAATCCAGGCAAAGAATCATATCTTACATTATTGACTATGACTGTGGATCTGAAAGAAGGTTGATGTGAAGGTCCTTCCTTGATGGTTTCATAGACAGGTGTGGGAAGTCCCACTTTCTGTGCATATTCTTGTAGTCGGCTCTTGAAAACATAACAATTTGAAACACCTAGCATAAATCAAGAAGAGAAATAGATAAGTAAGAGGTATCAACCATAATCATTCTCACATCTTTTTTTCCCGGTCCTAAAAATCATCAAGTATGCACAAAAGGGGATGGGAAAGACTACATATCATTCTAGATCAAATCTGCTCAGTGACAGGGAATCAATCACAAATAGTCACCTAGATCCTACGAACCCAAGGACATCTATCTCTTACAAAGAGAGCTTTTTGCTCTTATTAGTTTAATTAATAGTTGCTTATACTATTCACTGTGGCATTGGGGGTTAGCATGTGGGTTACAAAGTGTGCAAGCGTCATAAGCTTTCATCACACACGGTTTTGTATCCAATTCCATGACATTCATTTGAATGATACAGGTTAACACGTGAAAACTAGAAGGTCAAAATATTTCTTTACAATCATTATCATGTAATCAATTAGCAGATGGGGCTTAGATAACTCCAAACACTACAACAGCAAAGGAGGCCATATTGACATAAATTAAGCCCGAATACTTTTAAAAAGTCCAACATAAAACAAGTTAATGCGTGACTATTATAGTGAGAGTTTAGAGACCTTCACAAAGAGATGCTAAGAGGAAACCAAGCAGACTGAAAACTGCAGGCATGAAATAAGTTAATATATATCTATTATAACGGGAGTTTAAAGACCTCAACAAAAAAGATGGTAAGAGGGAAACTATGCATACCGAAAATCAGCTGAAGCTGTAGGAGTTCAACGAAAATAAAAGTCCTGTTAGTTGCTTACTTCCCTCAGACTTGCGCGCAAAAGTCTTAAACTATATTGAAAGCCTGAAGCATGCTTTTAAGCCAGGCAACAAGGTACCCATACTCTGGACCCAAAAAACACATACACATACGCAAACCCACAAACTCAGGCACGGAAGAACGACTCCGAGTTGAATTTCTTTTCCCAATTAAAGAAAGGACTACAAAAACCTAAATTTTAAGAGAATCGGACAACAAAATTGAAATAAAGGACAAGATTAAAATTTTGATTGATAAGGATGTAGAAAACCTAAATGTCGTTACTGTCTATGATTCAAAGTTTATTTGCATCACTATCACTATCACCTTAAATCGAAAGAAAATTTTTTCTACTTATAAAAAGCTAATTTTTTTGTTCGATTTAAACCAGAACCAGGGCTATAAATACTTCCGAACAAAAAATGCATCACACCGATATCACTAGGTAAAGCGACCATAAATAATTCTCTCACTCGGAATGCAAAGATATTAAAAGACAAAATAATGAAGCGAGGCCAATTTACGACACGAAATTGTAAATACCATCGGAGTTCTTACGACATATAGCTGCGTTCAACCCCAGAAGAAATGAATACGCGGGAGAGGTGGAGAACGGAGGACCTAAGGTGGAGAGGGGGATGATGGAGCAACGGCGGAGTGAGGGCAGGCGGACCAGGGTTGAGAATGAGAGTGATCGATGGCTCCGAGAGAAGGTGGACCAGGGTTGAGAACGAGAGAATGAGAGTGATCGATGGGTCCGAGAGAATAAGAATCGCGATGGTCCGCGGGATGGGTATTTTTGGGATGGCTTAAGGAGTCTAATTCTAAAATTTAGACTCCAAATTTCGACTTAAGGAGTCAATTAATGGACTTAGATTCCAAATGGCTTGCTTTTTTCGCCCTAAGAAGTCTAATTTTCAAACTTAGACTCCTTTTCGTTGCCAGAGTTGCACTTTTGGCGTTTAAGAAATAAAATTAGACTCCAAAAGTCACTTGCTAATTACAAAAATGCCACCGCGTTTTGTTTTACTTCCTTTTTTTAATAATAGGACGCCAATTAGAGACGTTAAAACCAATTTTTGTAGTAGTGAACGTCGTTGATGAGATCTATGTATTCCAAACCCAAATTGAGATTCAGTGAACAATCTTATCATGTTGATGCCACATTGTTTGAGAGTAATAATGATTTCACATTGTAAGAATAAATGGCTATCAATTCACCGTATAGAAACTCCTTCAATAACAAATTCTTAATAGAACATAGGGTTTCTTATTGTGCCCCTTCTTGGCAGAGAGAAAAGGTATTGAGGGTGAGAGAGGAAAGAAGGAGGGTGAGAGGATGAGTGGATGTGGGATATGAAGGCTTAAGTGTGTTTTTCAATAAAATTTGATAGATGACAGAAGAGAGAGAAAGAGTTGGAGTAAAAAGAAGGGCATATAAGTAAATTAGTAATTTTATGAAATTTCAAATTGATATCTAAAGACTGATATAGAAATAGTGACATTTGGGTCATTGAATTGTCCTTTTGAAATTTTAAATGTATTTTATTGGGATTTTCAATATGTTAAAATGTCATTAAAAAATGGTTACGTTAAAGCGGTAAAGGACAAAATACGAGATGTGTTTTTACGCTCAATAAGATCCAACACTAAATACTTTTTTATGTGCAAAACTACACATGAATTTTCAAAATTGGGCCAAAAATATCATCACCGTTAACTCTAACTTAATGTCGTCACTTTTTATAGTGGGTCCCATACTATTTTCATGAAAATACTAAAATGCCCTTGATTCACAAAAAAAAAAAAAAAAAAACACACACACACACACATACAAAACACCGATGCGGAGGGTTGATGAATGATTGTTCTTCGAATGATGACATGGACAACATGGTTCTTATCATTGTCAAGATGGTTATTGAGGATTGGATCTGGATTGAAAGGGAGTTTCCCGATCTTTCATCGATCTTATCTCCGATTGGAACAACGAGGCGTTTAATTCTTAGGTAGAGCACTTGCAAGATTCGATTCTTGATTGTCGATTTGCTGATCTTTCATTTTTTATGTAAATAAAAATTGTAAAATATATGCATTTCTTTCCATGATTTATAAATGAGGCGGTGGAACAACTCCATGGATAGAAACTGTTATTTGTCTTGTGGGTGAGATGTAAATCTACTTATTTAATCAGATGGAAAATGACAACGACATGGGAGGGAGTGTAAACTCAGGTTTGAAGGTCTGCGATTAACTCATCTCACTCACGTTTACATTTGTCCTTTTGGCTGCTATTTACTGTTGCTAGGTAGACTATTACTAGATTATTCACACACACAAAACACCCCTGACCGATCTGAGATCTCTCCCTCCCAACCTTGATCTGAAAGCCTCTCATTCCATGGGTAACATAGGAAGTAGCAGCGCTAACGGCCGTCAGAGAAGCAATAGCAGCCGGAGTCATCCACCGCAGCCAGAAATCGCGTCGAATTAGTCTGTTCATCTAGCATCTACACCTCAGATATCACAATCCCCAAACTTGAATCCTTCCCCGTATTTCCAAATGCCAAGCCCGGTATTTTTGCTGCCATGTTCACACCCTCATCAACTGGTGTGTTTGGGTTTACATCAAGTTCATCGGATTTAAAGCCCTAACGCTCAAAACTCATTAAGGAAAAAACTCTGAATCCAAATTTTTCCTAAATGCTCTCGCTTTTTGACGCGGCCCCGCCACTTCTACCACCATCAATCCAAACACAAATTATTATCTATAATCTGACTTTTTTCCTACCGAGCCTTTTTTTAAGTCAAATAACTTTTAAGCCACTACCAACCCAAATAGCCACAATGTTTCAAGTTTTGTTGTTTTATGAGTGTTTTTTTGTTTTCCAGTGGTGACTGCGCCTCACTTTCTTCCTCCTCACATCCACAAAACACAATCTTTCTCATATAGTCGCATGTACGACACGAACTGAAAACAGAGAGCAATTACCTTTCTCTCTTCAAATTTATTATCTCTCTAATCCACATACAGGGGTTGAGATTCTGCTTCCATGGCTTCCATATCTTTGCCTTCTGCAGCTCCCAATCTTCACTTCTCAAGCCGCAAATTCTCTTCTTCTTTCCCTTTGAGATCATTCTCTTCACTCCCCTTCTCTTTGCATTCACATTACTCCCTTTCTGCTGATGCCACTTTCTCAACAATGTCTTTGTTATTTGATCCAATAGCGTTCCGTTAGAGGGGAACATATTTGATAAATACTGATAACTCTCGGATAGAGTATTAGAACGGAAAAATCCATTAGATAATGAACTATTGTTTCTAAGCGCCCCTTGCTGGTGCGTTAATCTGGCCTCCGGGTCTCCATCACCGTCCGATGACTCCGTTAACCGGGATGGGGCTTGATGCTCCAGGATTTAGTTAGAAATGCCATCAAGCGGTTCGTTTCTTACGTGAATTCTGTTCGGGATGAGGCTTTGGGTGCGTGGAACAATGCCTCTGTGGCTGATTAGAATGGCTTGGAAAAGGAGAATCGTGAATCCGAAGATGAAGAATGGGATTGGGATCGATGGCGCAAGCATTTTCACGATATTAATGAGCAGGAGCGTCTCGTCTCAATTCTCAAGGTGCATTTGAAATTGCTACTTTAGGCATGTAATTAAATTGTGATGTGTAGTTCATTTTTCTCTATTTCTTCGTGGTTCCTAAGCAAGTGTTAGCTCAACTTATAGTTTCTTTGATTCGGAAGAATGGAAGAAAGCCTGAGGCTTTATCTGATAATAATTTATTATAAACACTTTAAAGATTTTATACGCGATGTTATTTAGCTAAAAATTGCGAGTTCGATTAATTAGACAAGGTTATACAAGAAGAATGGAGGTGAGAGGGAGGACAACAGTATTATAATTTTCCAAATGATTATTTTAACAACAATCACGTTAAGTTCTGGAGAAATTTTTGTCGCTTAAGTGCCTGTTTGGCATAGCATCATAAGTTAAAATAAGTGCATCTGAAGCGCATCATAAGTAGAAGCCAATTATTTGGGCATTTGGGTAGTTTAATTTTTTGATGGGCTTCTGCACATGAAGCTACTTTTTATTATGCCCAATGACCATTTCACCCTTCAACTAGTATTTATTTACAACTTTATCTATTACTTATTATACCAATTTCATCAAATAATTTCTAGAAATTAATCATTAATACCATATAAGGATTTTCTTCCTCAATTAACTTATTTAGTCGCAAATCACTTGTTGGTTCTGAAGATGTGGTTGACAGATAGTAACAATTTTCTTGAATGTCCAGATCAAACAAGCTATTATTGATTTAAATTTCCTTTTCATTTTTGCTGCTTATACTATTGAACTGGATTGTTATCTGCTCTGAATGTAGCATTAGGTCCCGTACTTAATATTCCTTGGTCATTCTGAGGCGATGTAGCTTTGAAACCTCTCTCTTCTATAGCTTATGAAATGTCATATACAAGTTGTCTGGATAAAGATGAATTAGAATGTAGTTTTGGTGAAAAACCAAAAAATGTTCTTGGCATTGTTGTTGTGATTATTATTAGTACATCAGAGTAATCATGTTTTTTCTTTTTTAATTAGACCAAGAGTAGTTTTATGGAGCTATAAGGGTAACTAAATAGTGTTGCATATATGAACATAACTTCATAACTGGGAGCTCTACTAAACTAAACTAGCAGTGATGCGACCCACTGGGCGATCTTTCATTTTGGAGGCATTTTAATGAAAAAATTGGATAAGCCGTGCTGTGTGCATGGCAGATTTTGAAGATGCTGCTAGGCTTAAGATTGCAATTGTTGCTGCAGCTACCCATGACAGTGTTGGAAGAGTGATATCTTATCTCAATGTATGAATTTGGACACATGCAATGCATTTTAGACTAGAAATATTTCTTCACTTGCTTTTAAAATTTTGTGTTTTCTTGCTCATGAGCCTTTATGAATTTTTATTTTAAATATTTTTTTCCAGAAAGCCATAGAGGAAGAACGGTACACTGAAGCAGCTTTTCTTAGAGATAAAGCTGGTGCTGGACTTGTGAGTTCTTGTAAAATGTGTTGCATGAAAATTTTCATGAATAGCTTTTGCCTTTTGGTTGATATGCAATTTCATGGGGTGAACTTAGTAATGCTAGCATCTGTCCTTCAATTGCTATTACTTAAGTTGGAATAGTTTGGGTGTCTTTCATCTTGAATTCTCTGGTATAGTTATTTGTTCTTCATCCTATTTTACAGCAATTTCATGTAACTTGTGACCATGAAAGCCAATAGGGATTAGGGGCTGTCTGTTTCTTGGCAGTTTCAATGTGATCACTGGAATTTATGTCCTAATTTATTTGTCCTTTTGAGTTGTTTAGTCTATAATATGTCACCAGAGCTCAAATCAGTTATGGAAGTTAATTTTAGGAGGGTAGCAAATATGGAATTCATTTATATTCACGTTTGATGTGATTATCATCCTGTAATTAGGCTGCGTTTTTCTTATTACTTTATTGGTTTTAAAATGACAGTCACTTTCCAGTAATTTGGTTAAATATGGAATTCATTTCTAGCTCTCTGGGATTAACTGTTGGTGGTTTACTTCAACCTTAAGAATATATTTGGGCTTTTCAAGTTGGCTGGTGGTCTGGCTTTTCAAAGGATGCTAATGATCCACATGGCCTAATTATTCGTATAACTCCAGTCTCCAGATCATGGAAGATATGTGGCAAGGAGTTATAGTCCTAGGTATTTTCCTTCTCTTGATGATAATGCGTTGGGAATTTTACCATTCATGAAAATAGAAAACTGTCTTCTTCTTTTTTCTTTTTTGGGAAAAGAGATGCTAGTGCTACCACTTTATCAATTGCATTACGGGTGAATGAGTTATGTGAAGGTGTGAAAATCAATTAATGCTTCAGCTTTTATTTATTTGTTTTTTAAATGATAAGATTTTTGGTGAATTATTTCATACTATGTGTTGGTGACTACATAGGAAATATTTATCTAGCTTGTCATTATTCCTTCCGTTAGTGTCTGATTCATGTGTGGCAAAGAAACCCTGATCATGGCTGGAAATTGGTGCAGTCATCATCCATCATCCATGACCATCCATGACTGAATGCAGTCATTGAAAATGCAGGCTTTCTATCAGAAAAATATATGACAAAAGTAAATTACATCTCTCATGTTATAGATATAACTGACTTTTGTTCCTTGTGCCATCTGTTTTGATTAATGGAACCTATGAAGTACAGGCATTTCAAAAATAAGCTTCTTGTCTCTGAACTTGTGTTTAGCCTTCGTATTGGCCATGATAGGACACTTTCAATTTTATATGGTCACTTCAGATTTTGTAATGTTGCTTGGTCTGTGTTCGTGTCCATGCTCCCTAGGTTGAAATGCAGCTTCAAAATGCCATTCTTTTAGTTCCAAGTAACCTCTGATTTGGTTGCCTTGGAGGTCAATTGGACATTAAGACGTTTTTCTGAACAAACTGTCGATTTTTTTTAATTGGGAAATCCCGCTAAATTATGAGGCCTTTGGTTTTGAATGTATTCTGGCCATATTTTCCAGGCAACTTGCCACCTCTGCTGCTGGTGTTCCTTTGTTTGAAATTTTTCTTAGTGAATAAGAAAGGTGAATATAAGTTGCACGTATCTATTCTCTACTTAACTTCCGTATCATTGTTTGCTTAGATATTACAGTAATTGCAACAAGCATTCAGGTGAATATATATGTTTTTATGTGATGATGTATTATATTCTTAGCAAAATTCATCTGATTTAATGAATTTGTTAACCATTAGGGGTTTCATATGCATATATTGTAGGTAAACTAATCAACTGCATGTAAAATTAAAAAAACCATTATTAATTGAATGTTATTTCTTTATGCTTTTATTATTTTCCTCAGTATTTCCTGGTTAATTGAATATTTTTAAGAAGAAATTCCTTTTTGCTTTAAACCGCAATGAGCAATCTGGCTCTTGCTTCTACAGTCATGAAATCCTGCTGTTTGGTGGTTTTGCATTTCAACTTCCATACAAACAATTTTTCCTCATCCGCATCTTTTAATTTAGTTATCTTATTGAATGTTACCATAATTCATGAAATCTGGTTTTCTAATTGCTGTGTCTTAATTTATGAATTCAGATATGGTTAGTTACTTATTGAATTATTCTATTGTATTATATGACATTCTGTGCATTCATTTGTGTGCTAGCAAGAGGATACCGTAATGTTCTTGCCTTCTTCATGGAAAAGGGGATCAAATCCTGTTTGTTTGTTCATACATGCCAACTTACACTGATACTGTTATATCATATGTAGCTCTACGCTAGCATTCTCATCTTTAACTTTTGGCAGATTCTTGCTTGTTTTCTGCTTTATATTTCCAAATAAGGGCACCTTGATCATTTTGTATATAAACCTTATGGTTGATGCTTTTCAGGCTGTTTACTTAAAGCGGGGTGGAGGTGCCCACACCTCCCCAATAGCAAGCATCCTCTAAGATATCAAACCCTGCTGAGAGATTGAGCTCTGTGGAGTCACCTGAAGGCAGAAGTGAGCTATTTGTTGTGAGTACCGAAGATCCTGAGAGTGGCAACGATAAGGATGATGGCTCAGACCCAGCTGAGGGAATTCCTGGTGGACAGGTGAAGGTTTTGAATGTGATTCCTTCAGAGAAGGTAGACAAGGATCTAATATCTAAGGTGATTGAACAGATAATTGAGGAAGATGAAGATGAAGAGGAGGATGAGGATGAGGAAGAGAAGGAAAATGAAACTGAAAGTCTGGAAATCGAAGATTCTAAGTCTGACCAAGAGGGAGATGATGATATTGAAATTAATACTGGTCCTGAAACCATTGGACGTGAGGAACAGAATGAAATTGCATTTAAATTTTTCCTTGGTGGTCTTGATCAGAAACTTTCTAGTAATTTTTCTACTCGAAAGTTGCATCAGGTTCCCTCTAAGCTGGAGAATGGACATGGTTTATTTTCGTTCACTGTAGAAAAAGAAGTCAACCAGCGGGATGGTGGTGGCAAAGGGAAATCTTCATCAGATAAATCAACTAAGATTTGAGGTGAACGCCCGGTTGATCATGTTATATTTGATCTTGCTAAGCTTATTGGCAGGCGAAAGGTGCCGTCTAAGGTAGGTCTAAGTTTTTACTTTGACACAATTTTATTTACTGGGTGCATCTTTGATAAAATTGAATTTAACACTGATTATTTAGTGATGAAATTTAACTACTAAGTTTTTTATGTTGAAAATACTTTTGCAAAATTGAATTTCTTTGGCGAAGCTAGTTCTCCTTGATATTGCTTATCTATAATGTTCTGCGTTATTCTTTTAGGTCCTGAAAGATGTAGGACCATTGTCTGGGTCTACTATTTTCAACCGTATTGAAATACCAGCCTCTTCAGATCCCTTAAATGGTAATTTTCTACGGAACTTGTCATTTTCAGTTTTAGTTAATATTGGTCGTTCATTGTTAGATTTTAAGTTTGGATCTATGGTTTGTACTGTACTTTATAGTATCAGCAAATACTTTATTTTCATCAGGTCTATACATTGGTGCGTATGGTCTTTACCCCTCAGAAGTCATTCAACTTAGACGCAAATTTGGTCAGTGGCAAGAAGACAGTGGGGCTAGGGAACCTTCAGATATTGAATTTTATGAGTATGTAGAAGCATTTAAATTAACTGGGGATCCTTATGTACCAGCTGGCCAGGTATTGTTTTGGACTTTTATATGTTTGACTTTATCAATCTATTTGTCTTTTGAAACTGAAAATAATAATTGCTGTATGTTTTTGGCCTAGATTTGTTGAGCTGGACAAATATATATAACTTCGAAAATGATCTTTATTGTTCCTTTATCCAAAGATTTAATTTTTAATGAAGCACAATAGCATTGTGCGATTCATGTAGCCAAACCCACCAAATGGGATAAGGATTTTGGGGCTCTTGCTTAATTGGGCTTGGTAGCCAATTTAATTCAAGCTAAATTATTCAACTTTATTTTACAACGCTGAACAAATTTTCAGTTTGGATACATTGGAAGTATCAAAATACACCGAACTCAACTTAATGACAACTTACCCAGAAAACTCTCTTTTGGTACATTGAAGTCATGTGTAGAATCCAATACAATGTCATATGTTTCCTAGGCAATATATATACCGTTTGGGCTTAATAGCTTTAAGACCCAATGGTATTGTCCTAAACCAATAACCCAATCTATCAAGTAACACACGTGTATCAAAAAAAAAAAAAAAATCTATCAAGTAACTACACATGTGTACATAACTAATCCACTACTAAAATACAACAACAGAAGTACAACAATTGATAATCTCAATACAACTCCTTCTCACTGTCATATTTTATCCCTTAACACTGTCTCAACATTAAATTATACTTAAATCATCCTTTCCAAAATTTCTAAAAGACTGGACAGCATTTCCCCTTGATTTTCTTGCTTCCCAAACTTACAAAAATCCAAGAACAGTGCAGTCCATCATCAACAACAACATCCGTAGTCTCATTACAACAACCAAAATCATCACTTACCTAAGCCTTAACTTGATTGCCTTGAAATTCCTCTCTTGAACCCTAGACTTCAACTTCTCCTCTTGGTAAAAACACACCATAAATAGAAGCTTTAAAGACCTTATATAGATGATCTTGGATGGAAAAACTAGAAGAGATGATGAGTTTGGAACAAGTTCTTACCTATTTTCAACTGCCCTTCCTTCTTGCCTTCCCTTCTCTCTCTTTTCCTCACTTTCGTTTTTCTCTTCATTTCCTTGTGGCTGCAAAGTTTCGAAGGTGAATGGCAGAAAAGAGAGCTCATGTCGTCTTAAACTCATCTCTTTAATTAATAAAATTTTGTGTCCACGGCCTCCATCGAAATAATTATTTTATTGCTCCTTTTTTATCGAATGGTAAACATTTCATCCAGCTTTCTTCCCACTTTAAAATCTGACCACCTTTATACTTTTGAAGGAGCATGAATTGCATCTCCGAAAGCATAATCATCCTCTTAATTTTCACTTATGAGTTGATATGGGATTAATCTTCCAAAAATGATTTTTGGAGATTATTAATCATATGATCAATGTGAAACCATAAATAATTCAAATTTATTAGGGAATAATTCCCTAATTTTTCTCAAGCTCAAATTTAATCCTTAACTAATTTTTCCCATAATTTCCAATAAATTGCCTAATTCTTGAATAAAATGCCCATAAAATATTCTTGAAGGTAAACTTTCCATTTCTAGGGCATGAAACCATTTTAATAAATTCAAATTAATCTTAAAATAATTTCCCTCATTTTCCGCAATTATTTGGGGCCTCATTGTATTTTTCATGATTAAATTTGGCTAATTGTCCTTTAATTAACCAAAAGTGCAAGGTTATTAAACCTGGACCGGCCACTAAACTAGTATAGGTAGTGGATCAAGGGTTAGTGGGTCATATTAAAGTTAAACAGGAGCTAACCTAAGGCTAGACCGGTGAGAAAGTGAACTTGAAATAGTTTTAGAATTTGATATTTTTTGAGGATTAAATGATAGTATTTTTGAGTAATTCTTTTTATATTAGAAAGTAGACATCTCAAGCTTTCTATAAAGTCTTAATGTGTAATTTTTGGAAATATGTTGAATTATATATGAATTTTTAAAATCATAAAATTTTAAATAAATATTGGACCGGTTTAACCGGTCGGCCCAACTGGTAGATGGCCAGTTTGATGGTTTTGTGGTCAAACAGGCCGATTTTTAATAACATGGCAAAATTGTAAGAATACTTTAAAACTCCTTTTTAAGGTAATTTTCTCCTTTATACCTCAATCATGCCTCAAATATAAATTAGGAAATTACTTTGTACCTTCCTGTGCCTTTGGATATTTTTTTTTGAAATTCTGGGCATAACCCACTTTTGCAAGTGTCATACAATATACAAATAACGTGTCTAGCAATGCACATAACAACATTAATTGGGATAGTACATGTATAGCTAGAAAATACTAGTTTAAAATTGACTTTCAGTTCACGGAGATATACGAAATATAACTATTTCAGAGTAAATTTAGTAGCATTTGAGTGGTATTTAGCATGAAAGTAAAATTGTAAAGGTAATTTAATGGAGGTAACAATCTCGGATGGAGGTAATGGTGTTGGTAGAAACAACTCCGCTAATTAATAACAAACTTATAAACCACAACCATAAGACCACAAGATGCATTTAGTATTTGAATGTCATAGTTTTGATATTTTGTGATATTTTTCTTCATCACAATTATGAAAAAGATAAAAATATTAGTGCCTTTATGATGTGTGTCCCTCCCAATGTTAATAGTCTTTGTTAACATGCAAATAAATAAGACCCAAAAGTATACTCATTAGATCCTATTTATAAGATAGAGAGATAATATCTTTTTTTTGTCTTATTTATAATTAAGTCACATCATTACATTTTTTATATGAAGGTACAACTTTATCTTTCATTTATTATTGTGTAAACTTTATTCTAGAGGGTTACTATATTATATATTAAATAGGAATAAAGTTAAAAAATTGTTAAATTTATAAGTAAAGTTGATAAAGTTTAAGGTTTTTCTTAGTTTCGGTGAAATAGATTAGAAATGTCTTATAAATTTATAAGTAAAGTTAATAAAATATAATTATTCTCCGCTAAAAACTCTTCTTCAACCTAATTTTTCTTCTCAAATTAATGTAGTAAGTCCAACTATAGCTTGTTTCACGGCAACTAGCGTGAAAAACATCTATCAAAAGTCTTCAGACTTTAATTGATTTACTTATCGGTACATGACGTGCTTGACTTGTGAGTGGACCTACAGACTTTGAATGAAATAATGCTATGAAGATGAATATGAAGGGTAATGACAACATATATATATTCATGCAAGTTTCATCCCACTATTAATGTTGTTTTGGAAGTACTCTCTCTATGTATGGCCTACGAGAGTGACCATACCTGAAATAATGCAACGAAGATGAAAATGTAGTTCCTAAAGGGACAAAGATTTTTCTCATTACTAACGTGTTTTATGGGGTTTCTCTATGATCCATACAAATACAATGATAATGAATATATGGTCCTTAGTGCATGTGATAACATATTGGTCACTGTTAGAATCAAAGCCTTTTCTCATCACTAACATAATTTTCTTTCTCTTTCATTGCACCAACTTGTTTTGATGACAACTTAATGTTTTAAAAGGCTAACATGTCTTGTACGTCTGTTTTTGTTTCTACGTGTCTAAATTGGTGATTTGATTTGTATTATTTGGGATCACCTTTGGACACCCCAAAAGTGTTTATTAAAGTAAATCGAGATAAGTTTTATCTCATATAGTTTGTATTACTCTAGTTTTATTTATAAGTCTAAATTAATTAACTTTAATAGACTAAAGAGAGTTAGTTAACTAATTAATTATAGGCTAAATTTCCAATTTTTCCGTTATCAATGATTGATTCTAAAAATCAATATCAATAAATTCTTTTTGTTTACTGTGATTAAGAGAGACAAAAAAGTAAACAAAAAAAAATTGTATTTATTATTCTAAAACTAGATTGTAATAAGAACCAAAAATTTTAATCAAAATGGACTTATAAATAAGATCATAGTAATATACTGTAAATTATATTTAAAAACCTATTTTATAAGACTCCAATACTGGTCTAAAACAAACACATTGTTTTTCCCACTGGAGCACATTAATCGTGGGCTGTGATGAGCTGTAATGAACTACACGTTTTTTTTATAAAAAAAAGGCTAAAGTATATTTTTACTTTTGGTCCCTTATTTTTATAAAGTATATTTTTAATCTTATAATTATAATACCATTAATTTTGTTAATGAAAAATGTAAACTCAAGTGATAATGGTGTAAATTTAAGTGATGACTTGTGTAATTAAATGCTATTAGGCTTAAATTTAAAATATAAGTAAATTGAGAAATATATAAAATTTGTGTAATTAAATGCTATTAGTTATCATTTGAGTTAGGCTGCGTTAGCGTTTTCCATTAGCAACATTAACGGTGTTATAATTTTAAGACCAAAAGTATACTTTATGGAGTTAAGGGACCAAAAGTATACCTTATATAAAATTTAAATGACTAAAAATATATTTTATCCTAAAATAAATATGCGGTGGTAGATTGATGGTCCATACCATGGTAATTCTTTTTCTTTTTTTTTTTGGCCAAAAAGTCTATTTTATTAATAACAAATCAGAAAGTACAATCACTAATAGCCGAAGCCAAGAAACACTCAAAAGAACCTACTATACAAACTAACACACACTCCAAGAAACACTCAAAAGAACCTACTATACAAACTAACACACACTCACAGAAATCAAACTATAACCAACAGAAAAATGAATGCAGCAAACTACTATCACTAACAGCCGAAGCCAAGAAACACTCAAAAGAACCTACTATACAAACTAACAAACACTCACGAAATCAAACTATAACCAACAAAAAATGAATGCAAGCAAACTACTATTATTATTACCGAATCTGTGTATACCAATATGTCGGCCTACTCCTTTTCTATCGCTTACCCCGCTTCCACGTTCAGAACTCTCCTGGACATATCGGAATCATGGAGTAACCACTTGCTTAAGGAAAATGGAGCACAAACCAGCCAATCTTGCTGATGCATCTTCCTTGCCGCAATAGTTGCCATCCTATCGCAACATTATTACCTTGCCTAGCTACAAGGGAAATAGACACCTCCCTCCTTGATTCAAATAGGTTCAGGATTTCCTGCAATACCTCCCAACACTTCCATTCACATCCGACGGGTTCTTTCTTTTAATCAATCTGTACAATGATTCACAATCCGTTTCCATTATCACTTTACAGTCAAGGAATTTATTACAACATTGCAGTCCCTCCTTTAGTGCAAGACACTCCGACATAAAGGGAGATGCAACATCACGATTTACAAATGCCATCAACGCGTATGAATTGAAAGGAAACCCAAAAAAAATTTCCAAAATAACATAATGTACCCATAATTTTGTGGTATCATAGCAAGTGTGCTCTTTAAATAAATACTACCTCCGATCCTAATTATAAGACCGAGTTAACTTTTTTTTTTTTGGATATTAAGAAAGCTAAATAAGTTATTTGATTATATCATATGTTAAGTGTCCTCAGATTATATATTACTACCTCCGGTCCTAATTATAAGAACACTTTTGTAGTACAATTTGTACTACAAAAGTGTTCCTATAATTAGGACCGGAGGGAGTAGTTTATTGAACCAAGGGTTTCCCTTTTCTAGACTTAGTTATAGTTAGAGTGCAAAGGGTTTTCAACTTTTCCAATAAGTGTGCTTTATGAGATTCGTTCTCTTCCTAAAAGCGTGAGGTCGCTCACCACTTAAATTACTAGTTTGTTGGTTGCCTCATTTTCTTTTTAGGTTATCATAATTTAATCAATGAATAGTTATACGTTCAAAATATATTTATTTAATTTTCAGACTTTTCATCTGTTCTGGAGGAGCAATGCTTCATGATTATTTACGTAAATATAAAAGCATTTTTTCCACACAAAAAAAAAAAATCAAAGATATTTCTCCAATCCCATTCATGTTTGCTCCGTGTATGGTTGTTAACCTTACAAACAAAACCCCCAAGTTGAGAAGTGGCAAATATAGTTAGAATGATATAGTGATAATATTGTCCTCAAACTTAAAGTCATAGCGGAAGAAATTGAAAACTAGATATTTTTAACCACGTGTAATGAGAATGAGAGATATCAGAAAACAAAGATTTCTTTCATCTGTTTAGATTTAAGGCATGGTGGTTTGATTTCAATATAAGTAACTTATAGCAAAGCATTTTGTAGATGGTAAAATTTCTATATCCAAAAAACTATAAATATCTAGTTAATAACCTAGCACTTCAGCGTAACATGAGGCTCACTCTCGATACTATTTACTTGGGTCCGCCACGCCTCATAGTTTTAAAACGTGTCGAGAGGGGGAGATGTCTAGACTCTTATAAGACAGCTTTCGTTCCCCACCCTAGTCGATGTGGGACTTCACAATTCACCCCCATTAGAGCCTAAAGTCCTCGTTAGCACAATGACCCAGATCGACCTAAACCTGGCTATAATATCCTCAAAACTATCAAATCAAGGGATGAAGCTTCGTCTCATTCACCACCATACTATACTATTAATAATACACCTGACACGCTAATAATAATAATTATTATTATTATTATTATTATTATTATTATTATTATTATTATTATTATTATTATTTTTCAATTTCTTCAATCTTATCACAAAAGATGTCCTTTTGCAACTCTGCATTTTGTTAGTACGACTTGACTTGATTTGGAACCAGAGAAGTATAAAACGACGTGTGTGTTAATTGCTTTGAAGGCAAAAAACTTGAAATTCTGATAAGTCGCTATGCTCCTCATGGGAAAGCCTTCTCCCTTTGTTTTCCTGCTATTACTTCATTGCTTCATGGCCTCCTTAGCTTGGATTGATACAAACATCAAGAATGATAAATCTGCACTTCTTGCCCTTAAATCCTTTATCACTTCGGATCCATATGATTTCTTAGCTCATTGGTCTGTCTCTTCGTCTCCATGCAATTGACCGGTGTCACATGCAATACTCGTCATGGAAGGGTCCATTCCTTGAATCTTGGCCGCATGGGTCTCAAGGGCACCGTGTCTCCACAACTGGGGAATATCTCATTCCTTGTTGAACTTGATCTCACTAACAACAATTTTTATGGTCAAATACCAAAAGAGTTAGTTCAATTGCGTAGATTAAAACTATTGAACTTGAGCTACAATGACTTTCATGGGCAAGTTCCAGCAGAGATAGGACATTTATCTATGCTTGAGTGCTTGATTTTTCAAAATAACAGTCTTAATGGATTTATTCCACCATCTCTATTCAATCTATCAAGGTTGGAGACTTTAAATTTGAGATTTAATTTCATTGAAGGAACCATTCTGTTAGAGGTGGGCAAACTTGAGCGATTGAAGACTTTACAACTTAGCCGTAACAAACTTTCAGGATTCATTCCCTGGACCATTTCCAACTTGTCTTCACTTGAGTTATTGAGTTTGTCACACAACAATTTGTCAGGTATGTTTTAGATTATTTTCAACATTTATATTTATCTTGATTCTAAACTAGTGTAGTTGGCTAGCGTGATCTTATCCTCGTGGAATAAGAGTTTGTCTTAATTTTTTATTTATTTATTTTTGGCATTTTTATGGATTTTCTTCTATATTTTGGTCATAATCTTTCTACTCTTTTTCAAAAGGATAAAACATTCATAATCAAAACTTTGAAACAAACTATATAGTCACATAATCGGAAAAATATTATTGTTATAGTATTAATTAGTCTAAGTGGATCTAAAGGCCTATCATCTGTCTTTGAAAATAAATGTTTATCATTTTGACATTAAAAAACTTTTTGAAGGATTTTTCATAGGAAAAACTCTTAGCTCAAGTTCATTATATCCATTTTATCAAGTTCTCCAATTACACATGGACATATGTCCTATTTATTTCATGTGGATTTATAGTTAATTGATAATATTTTAAAAATATGATACATGCTCATATGTGATTGGATGACTTAAGATAATGGATATAAGAAACTCGTATTGTCCTTTTTCATATTGAATAAACTTACAACCAACATGTCCTGAACGTTTAATTTGATTTGGACAATCTACATTATATTTTAATTTCATTATTTTTTAGTAATTATTATTTTAAAAAAGTTAGTAGAGTCAACAAAAAGATTTTTCCTAGGAGTCTCAAGGAACACGTGTTTTGATGGGAATGATGAAAAGGAAGGGCCAATTGGATTTTAGTTTGTCTCTTAGATTTAATCTTATCAAAATTTCTCAACCAAACACAACCATTTGATTTAATCTATCGATATTAGCCTACCCGAATTAAAAGAGTTACACCTTTTATTGAGTTTTATCATTTACTAATATATGTGTCATTTCTTAAAAAATCTGCAAGTCTTATGTATTTTTATAGAATATTAATTTATCTTATGTACCTAATAACTTGTGATGCGTAATTGTTACTGACATTAGTTTCTTTCTCACCCCTTAATATTTGAAGGAGGCATCCCAAATGAAATTGGTGATCTTTCACAACTGAAGATATTGTATCTTGGACACAATCAACTCACTGGTTCTATACCATCTTCCTTATTTAACAATTCAGCGTTACAAGACTTTAAACTTGGAACCAATCAATTATCTGGTAGTCTCCCAGAAAATGTGTGTTTTGGGCTCCCAAAACTTGAAGTATTTCATGTGGTTGGAAATGATTTATCTAGCAAAATACCCTCCATTTGGCATCAATGCAAAGAATTAGTAGAGTTACTATTGAGTGATAACATATTCAACAGAGGAAAAATACCCAATGACATTGGAAATTTGACCAAACTCCAACTACTATATCTTGAGAACAATAGCAACTTGCAAGGTAAGAGTTTTAATTATATTTATCATTGTCTTAACTTCTATTCTATTATTTCATAAAACATTATTGAATAATATACCCTCTCTCCACTTAAATAAGTGATACAAACTTTAAATTAGAAACTCCGAGAGAATATTCTTTCTCATAAAGAAGAATTAAGAAACTTTTCTTTTCTTTTTCATTCTCTCACTCTTTTCCTTCTTTCCTATTTTTTTCTTGGGAAAATCATTTTAATAGACATGAATTATTCAAATTATAAATTGGATCGTTAAATTTAACAAATTCTAAATGAGGTCATATAATCTAATATAAGATTTTAGAATTTGATAATTTTACTTTACTACCCTCCTTTGATTCCAACAAAAATAATGCTACATATAACCGGCGCGAAACCTCTCCACTACTTATTCCTCTATCCATTTCACTCCACTTGATGCAATGAAGCCATTTCCCAGAAAAAACGTTGAAGGTTTTTCGCACTGATACTCCCTCTCATTCATGAAAAGCAAAACCTCACCGCCATGATCAATCCGATACACCAAACTTTATCGATCTTTGAAAGATTCTCGTGAAGCAAGATCCTTGTCCATAGTTATACCAGGATCCATCAATCTTCTTCAATATAGGCACCTATTCCACCTCTTTTTTTTTTTTTTGGCTTGAATCATATGTTAAAATAGTTGTTCGATTGAAAATCTTCTCCTCTTCATCTATTTTACCAAATAAGCTTTGAGCTTTAAGCTTTCTCTCTTCTTTCACATGTTCCTGCGTTTGTTTGTTTTTTTTTTTTTTTTTTGGTTGTGTGAGTTTTTTTTTTTTACACAACATCATACCTCTGTTTTTTTGCAAAATGGGTAACTACACATTCAATAAGGTCATGAATGAGTGGGAGAAGCAATGACAAAAGTCTTCAACGTTTTTTTATTTCCGTAAAATGGTGTCACTACATCAAGTGGAGGAGAAAACTTTGAAGTTTTGATCTAGTGGAGGGAAATGGATAGAGGGGGTCGGTGGAGAGCTTCCTTGCCGGTTGGACATAGCATTATTTTTTGTCGAATTAAATGAGGGGTAATAAAGTCAAATTATTGAATTCTAAAATCTTCTTTTAGGTTATATGACCACATTTAGAATTTGTTAAATTCAACAACCTAAGTTATAATTTGAATAATTCAACTGTTTTTTAAAGAGATTTTCCCTTTTTTCTTTCATTTCCTTTCTTTTCTTTTCATAAAATAGGAAATATATAAAATTTGGGCAATTCAAACATGGACTTTTATCCACATAGAAAGGGAGCCCAAAACCCAACATTTAGATAGATAAAGTAACATATGCAATAATTAAATAATTTATTTAGTTTATTTAATCTCCACAAATCGATCAACCGGCTCTTATAATTTTACCTATCAATTTTATATTATAATTTTACACTAAACATATTATGAAATATTATGAGGCATTTTATTTTTCTTTTAATGTCCATTCAGCTTTTTTACAAGTAGTTGATGCTATAATCAATTGTATTTTGATGCCGAACTTTTGTAATTACAAGAGACTATTATTTTTTATCATCATTCTTTTCTTTTCTTTTAATATTTTAATATAGTAAAAATAATTTCAAATGAGATTTTTTTTTTTTTCATTAATATTGTACATATTAGCAATGGGGTTAAATGTAGCTAGCAATTTACAATAACAAAAATAAGAAAAATTCATGAATCGATGCTATTCTATGATTTTCTATAATATTTTTATATAATTATCTCCACCACTTTAAAACTAACCTTTTAGTTTTTTCATTTCATTCATTCATATATTGTTCATTCATAAATGGTACTTACATATAGATTGTGATTATTATAATTTCAAAATAAAAGAATGATAAGATTATCAATTGATGGGGACCACGGGAGATTTAAAACATAAAAACTAATTTTTTTATTTACTCCAATGTCGTGATGACAACAATTTTCAAGGTAAGGCTTTTAATTATATGATTGAACTAATTATACGTTGTGTGTTTTTGTTTTAATCTATCAAGTGGAAAATAATTTTTAAAATAGATTTTTCTTTTCATTTTTTCTTTGATTTTAAAGAATTGTAAGGAGCTTGTCTAATTGCGTTCATAGTTAAAAAATCTCAAAAAGAGAAAATAGATAATTTTGGGTGCTTATATATGACAATGAACCCTATAAACAATCGGTCTGAAAGAATTTCATGACCTATCAATATTTGATGTGGCATGGTAATGTTAAAGATGAATGCCAAAGCCTTTTAACTATTAGCTTACTTATCTTGTTCACTTTGTAAATCAAAACAGGTGAAATTCCAATATCAATTGGTAATAAGACGTTGTTGGAAGTATTAGAACTGTCATAGATTTTTTTTTACACCTACGTTCATTCTACACATCTTTAAATTATATGCTTTAACAAAAATCTTATTTTTGTGTATACTATATTAGCTCTAGAATGTGTAACTAAAAGTATTTAAATTCCTTAAATAAAAACTAAAATTGTAGCCTTTAAAGTCCATAATCAATTCATAGCCAGATTTCAAAATTAGAGCCTTGTAAAGAATAAATAGATTTAATGGGAAATATAAATAACTTGGTTGTTCATTTTATATTCCAGAATCTCTCTTTAGCATATCTTTTAAGAGTTTTAATTTCCAATTGGTAATTGATATTATTGAAAGAGTCCCTTTCAAATTGATTTTCAACGAAATTTAGATTACAATCCATTATTTTAAGCCTCTATTTAACAAAATTCCATGTATTACTTATATAGTTGTGTGTGAATTAAAGAAATTCCTAGACTTACTACCAACAAACAAATATTCTGCATTTTTTTGTATAGGTGGAATTCCTTCTTTTCTTTGGAACATGCCTTCTTTAAGAAATGTTGTCTTTGGCAGAATCATTTAAAGGGTAATTTGCCGGAAGAAATGTGTCATCAACTCCCTTTACTTGAAGTCTTAGTTGTTGATAGTAATCAATTAGAGGGAAATATTCCAAAATCAATAAGCAACTCGCACATCTTTAAAAGAATTATATTTGAGTAATAACTCATTTACAGGTATGTACATTACTTGTGTGTTTTCTTTTCTTTTTAAATATTCTTCTCTAAAATTGAATTATGGTTTTTATCATTTCATTTATGTGAAATAAGAAATAAAGTGAAGATCAAGAACCAATAGAACCTCATGATATTTGTAACATATACAATTGAAATTCTTATAAACTATCCGATGCCATCAAAACCTTAAACCATAAAGAATGGCTACCATATGTTATGCCAATACTTTTTTTTCCCCAAAAGATATTATCTATCTCTTGATAACTTTAATTTTATGTTTTTTCTATACCCTGAATATTGAAATAATTATAATTATATTAAAATACATACATGTTTAGAGTGGTTTCTTCTTATTTATTATATGTATAATTTGCAATAATTCTAATTTATATTTTTTAATTGAAATTTCAATTATACTTACTATTTTCTTAAAAAATTAAAACTTAGGAATTAACAAATGTACAATAAACAAAAAATATATATATTTAGATATGTGTAAAAGATCAAGGGAAAATGAAATACTAAAAATTAAATCCAGGCCTATTCTTTTAACAATTTTATGATGAGGACTTTTTTGTATATTTTTAAAAGGCCATAATACCCCTCTATAATTAAAAAGGAAAATTAAAGTAGATGCAGGCCTTTATTTTAGTTTTAATTATTTCAATTAAATTAAATATATATTTTCCTTTGTTTGAAATTTATTTATTTGTTTATTATTTGATTGTGATTGATTCTAAAAAGTAATTAGAAGACATGTAAGATGTAAAAAAAAAAAAAAAACTAAATTATTATTCTAAATAAACAAAAAGCAACAACTAATATGTTTATGCGAAGGGTGCTTTTAGGAGATTCACTAACACTACGCATTGAGAATGCCACACCTCATTGTAGAGTTATTTATCAGAATTATTTGGCCATTTAAGAACCACTTGTAGTTCAATCAGTATCCTTATAAGGACGAATTATTTAAAACTTTCCTAAAAGCTTTGGTACGTGATATATTAAAATTTCCTAAAATTTCAAAATTTCATAAATAATTCATTTCATATCCAAAAATAGTGGTTCACAACTCTATCTTTAGCTCTTGAAATGCTTTTTATGATAAAATTAAGATGCTGGCTCAACAGCATCACATTAGGTCCAGGACTTTCCCAAAAATCACTGTACAAAGAAATTTTCTGCCAAAATTTCAGAATTATGACCCAAATTTGAAAAGTCATATATTTTTATCTACGTGTCTAAAAATTACAAATTAATAATTATTATAAATTTTAGGATGCGACTATTCTCATGCCAAATCTCATGATTTAGAGTCAATCACAAGATTGACGTTTTAGCAAAAATATAAACTAGATATAACTTATAATTTTGCCGGATTGAAATCTTGGCACTAACTCTCTTTGGATATCAAAGCTCGCCCACTACTCCTTATGGTGTTATGTACAACCAAAAAAAAAAAAAAAAAAAAAAAAAAAAAAAAAAAAAAAATTTAAAATTAATGTAACAAAACATGTCATGCTTTCTTCCGTCCACCTTATCTTAGCTTCTAGCAGCTTCTCCTGTCCCAAGGATGTACTTGTTTCTATGGTTAAAATATAGAGAGGGGTGAGATTGGGGAATCTTAGCAATAATCACATTTCAGTATAACATGGTAAATAACTGAGCATGTGAAATAAATCACAAAGAACAATACCTTACAATAACTGAATAAATAAAACTTTTATAACACATGGCCATGACAATAATAGAAGTAAAGAATTTACATGTTCTTATGTTTAACTGCAGCAATAATGGCATAAACAAACCTGCAACCAAAACATAATATATGAAATTGATGATTAAAGATACTTTTATCATGCTCTCTCACGTTTGCACTTCTTTCCTGATGGCCTCTTGGTGGATTAGGGCACAACAAATCAAATCCTAACATTTGTATGTACATGCAAGATAGTTAACATGTGTATCATTCATGGCATAGTTCCACTATTTCTCGTCTAAATTGTGCTCTATTCAAATAGGGAATATAAATAAAATTCACAAACTTATGCTATAATATTCCAATTGCCTATTTAATCAACCACAAGGTTCTTAAGCCTCTATAATTCAACATGTAATTATTACTTTTAAGAATTGTTTTAGCATTTAAGCAACTGAAATTTTCTTTTAATAATGTCCAACTTCATATGAACATTAGCACCATCATTTTGCACCTTTCTCATATGCTAAACCACTTAATGTTATATTCTGGAGATTTTCCAGATTTAAAACATAGACTAGATCTACATTTAAATGCCTCTAACTAAGGCTTAACCACCTATAATAGTTGTTTAGTATCTAGAGGCATTAAGCAATAGACTTTCCATCAATTTTTTTGCCTCCAACATTCACACATACACAGATATATATTATCATGCATGCAAGTTAAAAATAAATTTATCATTTGAAAATAACAAATTAAAAATATTAAATTGTTATCGAGTGATGAGAAATTAGGTGCTCATCATTGTGATGAGCACCAAATGTGGACCCTATATCTTCTTTTTTTCTCTCACATTTTCTCTTTCTTTTGTTTATATCATCTATTCATTTTTTTCCTTTTTACTCTTATAATCATAAATATCATATATTTCTAGCAAAAAAAAAAAAAAATCATAAATATTTCTACATAAGGAGCTGAGTTTAAACATTGACAAAAATAATAAGGAGTAAAGCACAACAATACAAACTAAAAACCACATATTTTTTTTTCTAAATGATCTCACATACGTGTTTAACATTTGGGGCATTAAAAAAGTTAAGTTCTAATGAATTCCCACACCCCAAATATCAGCTTTTAGCCTTTAGGAGGTTTAGACAACAGCATGATGTTATGCTTCTGAAAAATATTCCCATTCCATAAAAATCATCATCCTCATAACCCAAACAATATGCAATCACTTGATAAATATCTACACAACATTATAGCACTAATTTCATAGTGTCACTGAAAGTTTATACTATCCAAAACCTCTTATTGAACAAATCAGATGCCACACACACCAGAGATACCAAACATAATCTTTGGAAATCCTGAACAGCACCAATCGCACATACAACATATATATAATGAAAAACAGCAAGCCTTGATTCGGTCAATACAGAACAGAAAAACCAAACCAACCAAAATGCCAAATACAACAGCTTACAAGCACATTTCCTAAAGATTTTGATTCAAAAATCCCCAATCTACAACTATCTTTACTTAATCATTACTCCCCTTCCCTTAGCTTCAGTTTCAATCGGTCTCAATCATCCCCAAACTGCAACAATCGAAAAATTAGTGATGGGAAGGGAATGAAGAGGCTTACCTAAACCCAAATCCAAGCTTGCACGTGGATTTCTTCAACTCTTCCATCCTCTTCTCCTTCTCAATCTCAGCTCTCTTGGACTCTCTCTCACTCTCACACTCTATTTCTGTTGAAGGACGAAAGGAATGGATGAGAAATAGAGGAGTATGAGAGCTGGCCGAAAATGACCTCTTCCTTCGACTTCCTACCTCCCTCTCGATTCCTCTCGATCTCTCCGTCTCAATCTCAGCCTCGGTCTCTCGTCTCTACCTCTGTCTCTCACACTCTCTTGTCGTCCCTCGTTTCTGTTTTTCGGTTCAGGTAGGAAGAAATAAATAAAGGACGTGGTATGAGTGTTGGACGAACAGGATTAATTGAAGAAATGAGGGAGGAGTACGTGGGAGACTTAAGAATGTGCGAGGTGTCATTCTTATGGGATTAAGAAAAGGGTTTGAAATTAATCCTTAATTCCATATATGATTTTTTTTTTCTTAATTAGCTGGTCATAAAATATTAATCCTAAAATTCATAGGCCAAAATGATCCATTTACTATTTCTTCTAGAATTTTTGGGAACCTAGGCCTTAAATTTCAAATAATATCTTTAAAGCTATTTAGGCCACATTTTTCATAATTAACCCTTCCATAATATTTCTATATTTTCAAAATAAAATTTCATAATTTATCTCAAATTATCAAGGTCCAAAATAATTTTAATAAATATCTTAAATTTTTCCTCATGATAAGCTTAACACTTTCGGTTTCCATTGGTTTAGTAGCATTCTTGTCTCAATTTTATTTCTAACCTTTTAGTTCCAAATTTAGGATATTACAGTTCTAGTTTTCTTGAAAATCCTCAAAGTTGGACAGCACACGTTCTTAATCAGAAAAATACAGCAACTAGTATATATATATATATATCAAATTTAATCATCTCTTTGAGGCATTTGTTGAACATGTGGAAACCTTAAAACAACAACTCTCAATTCAATTTTAGGCTTCAAAAATTCGGTTCATCAAACATGAATTCAACCATCATTTAAATGTCTTTAACCATGGTTTATATATAGGTAAGACACTTATTTATCACAAGGCAACACCGAACAGAACCTTTTGAACAAAATCTAAGTGTGATTAAATGATGGAAAATACACTTCTCATTTAAGAAATGTATCATCATGTCATAGATACAAAAAGATATGGGTCCCACCATTTCCGTGCTTGAGTTTATATATATATATATATAAGATGTGGGTTTCACCATTTCATGTGTGAGTAGGAATCTTTTTCTTCTCATGCAACATAAGAAGTGTAAACCCCTTAAATGATTTATGACATTTGCTCCCTATTTCTTTATTTAAGAATACTAAGTTTCTCCTCATTTTTTATCCACAAAATCGAATCACATAGTGGTCAAACAACTTGTATATACACATCATTTATATGCATTTGTATCTACTACAATATATAAATCTTCAATTTGTGAATGACATACCCACATGATAGCACCTCTTTTTCATTTATCAAATTGAACTTCCATATTAATTTTCTTGAAAAGAAGTCGCATTTGTTTACTCAAATTTTATCAAACTTCGGTCAGCCCCAAAACATTGATTTATTAATCATTAAACATTTTTTAATTAACTAAGGTTCTCTTTTTCTCAAAATCAGAATTTAACCTTATAGCAATTCCTAAAAAATATCAATAGAAGATATTGAAGACAAAAAGGGAGTTGGGTAACTCACCTTGGCCGCAATTTGTAATTGCATAAGGTATTTGAGCTTCCTTCTCTTATCCGGAATTTCTCATCCACTTGCCTTCGAATTTCTTAATCTCTTGGTCTGTCCCACTTCCTTGCGATCTATCTCTCTCTATCTATCTTTTTCTCATGTCGATATGATGTCTCCTTCTCTCTCGCTTCTTCCTCTCGTCCCAAAATTTTTCAATCCCAGCATTGCTCACCCAATACAGGAGAGGTTGTTTTGTGGCAATCCCACTTTCGTGGTACTCCCTATCCCAAACCATACAATCAGGCCCAGTCCTTGAGCTAATCCCAGTTCCTACCCCCAGTGCTTCGTACCAAACAGGACCTAAGGATTTTGAGGAGGAGAAGACAGTGGGTCTCCATTTCTCTTACCTACCGATTTCCTCCACTTCTTTATTTCTATAGTATGAGATTTAATATCATATAAAAATATTATTATACTATTAAATAACATAATTATAAATAAATTATTTAAGCTATTTTTTAAATTTTGCTTGATTACTTTTGGCCTTCATATATTTAATAATAATTCCTTTAATTATTTACTAATAATAATATTTAATAACATCCCAAAAAAAAAAATATTTAATAATATATTTAATTAATTCCTTCAAGCCTCCTCGACACTCTATAAACTATTAATTCAAAACTTGAAAGTTCGGATGTTAGAGAGAAGAAGAAGAGAATTGGAGAAGAATTGTGGATGTTCACTTGACATAGTGATAGGTGTTTCCACGACATACCTTACTTAAGACTCTTAAAATTAGCCATAATATGATTCTGAAAAGTAATTGGCACATAAAACAAACAAATAAATATGTATAAGAAAAACAAACACATTAACAAGTTAAAAACAAAGAGATAATTCTAATTAAATGTAGCTAAAATAATCAAAACCAAAATCAACTCCACCAAATCTCATTCCCTAGTTAGGCCTCTTAACTTTATTAGAAACTTATTAAAAGTGTAGGCCTGAATTTAGATTTTGTTATTAATAGAAAATGAGATTTTGTTTTTAATCATTTCATTAATCATAGTTTTTATATATAGCTACTAATTTACAATCCTAAAATATCAAAAGATATCATGAATTGTTGGTAAAACTAAAATGGCAGAAATATATGATCACACATGATATTTAAATCTTGGAAAACAAATTTTAAGTACTCTGTACCATATCAATTATACCCTGTTCAACCAAATAGCACAACGCCTTATGTAATGTGCCCACTTATTATACACGCATTTGAATATTCTATCAAGTAAAACTTTTTCCTTTTATCCACCATTTTCTCTTGTTTAACTTTATTTTATCAATTTTTATCGGTTGTTCCTAGCTTTTCTAGTTTATAAATGTATTAGTTTCTCATTAAATAGTTATTCAAAAATTACAACAGAGAAAACTTTACAATGCACAAATCTTCAATAACCATGGCATCTCACTAGTAATTTATGATTTCTCTAACATTTTTGCTTTAATTTTTTTACAAATACTTCAAAAAATAATAGAAATAAGTTTATTTGTATATATTCTTTGTATATGAAAATTGTGGTTTCCATCAACTTTTTTATTTTTTTATTTTTTTGTCCAGGTTTTGTACCCAAAGGCATAGGCAAACTTGATAAACTTAATATCTTAGACTTGACTAATAATCATTTGAAAGGACCTATTCCTTCCAATGTATTCAACATTTCAACATTGATAGAGTTGAACCTTGGTAGTAATTCCCTCTCGGCGTTCTTCCATCATATTTAGGAATTGGCCTTCCCAACTTGAAGATGTTATGGTTGGGGGAAAATGGACTAACTGGACATATTCCAAGCAGCATATCAAATGCTTCAAAACTCATTACATTAATTTTGTCTATGAACAAATTTAATGGAGCTATACCCAATGTAATTGGAAATTTAACAAACTTGATGGAACTCAATTTGGATGAGAACCATTTGAGTGGGTTGATTCCTATACGCTTAACAAATTACTTAGCCTTCAACGTTTAAGTCTTAGCAATAACATATTGGAAGGGTTCATTATAAAGGAACTTTGCCAACTTAATAGTCTAAGTGAGTTGTATCTTGCCAACAATATGTTGTCGGGAGTGGTTCCAGAATGTCTTTGGAACACTTCTTTGCGGAGGTTGGACTTTAGCTCTAACAAATTGATTTCTCATATACCCTCTTCTCTATGGAGTCTCGAAGATATTTTGGTTTTAGACATATCCTCCAATGTATTGAATGGAATAATTTCACCAGAGGTATCAAAATTGAGGGCAATTATACTGTTGAACTTGTCAAGAAATCAAATTTCAGGAAGCATCCCTACAACTATGGGTGGCTTACAAACTTTGCAAACCCTATCTTTGGCTGAAAACAAATTAGAAGGGCCTATTCCTGAATCGCTCAGTGGCATGGTAAGCATGGAGTCCTTGGATCTTTCCCATAATTATTTGTCTGGCATGATTCCAAAGTCTTTAGAGTCATTACTCTATCTTAAATACATCAATATTTCCTACAATTTACTGCATGGAGAAATTCCAAATGGTGGCCCTTTTCAAAATTTTACTGCTCAATCTTTTATGATGAATAAAGATCTTTGTGGGAAATCCCAACTACAAGTCCAACCATGTAGGAAAGGAAACAAGCACATATCAAATAAAGTGATGCTTGATGATAAAATGCTTATTGCCTACCATTGTTGTTATGTTGATTGTTTTAGCCATTGTGGTTCTAAAGAATAAGAGAGATGATGATAAAAATTCAACAAAGAGGGATGTAATAACTTTGGATACACCAACCAGGATATCCTATTATGAGCTTCTAAGAGGAACAAATGGATTTGATGAGAGTAATCTCATTGGTTCCGGAAGTTTTGGATCGGTATACAAAGCAATTCTTCCAAATGAAAAGATAGTTGCTGTCAAAGTGTTTAACTTAGATCTAGAACAATCATCAAGAAGTTTTGATGTTGAGTGTTCGCCATGTGCCATTTACGCCATCGCAATCTCATTAAGAGCATCAAAAGTAGTTGCTCAAATGATCATTTCAAATCTTTAATAATGGAATTCATGGCAAATGGGAGTCTTGATAGATGGCTATACTCTCATAACTATTATTTAAATGTCTTGCAAAGGTTGAACATAATGATTGATGTAGCGGCTGCTTTGGAGTATCTTCACCATGGTTTTTCCACAATAGTTGTTCATTGTGATGTGAAACCAAGCAATGTTTTGTTGAATGAAGATATGGTGGCTCATCTTGGTGATTTTGGTATTGCTAAATTGTTTAGTGAAAAGCAGTTGGAAAATTATACGAAAACTTTGGCAACAATTGGCTATATGGCACCAGGTAATGATTTTATAATAAAATTTAATTTTTGATATATTTCTATATTCTTTTGTTTGATATGCTCTATAAAATAGTACAATTTTATATCATTCAACTTCTAGCATATATTTGCCATCTTCTTCTGTAAAGATTTGAATTGATGATACAAAAGAAGAGTTAAACACTTGCTTACCTTATTCATATAATGAGTTTTGTACCAACAATTCCATATGACATGTAGAGTTTGGATCGAAAGGAGTTGTTTCCACCAAAGGAGATGTGTATAGTTATGGGATTTTGCTAATGGAAATATTTACAAGGAAGAAGCCGACAGATGAAATGTTTGTTCAAGGACTAAGTTTGAAAGATTGGGTGAGCAATTCTACACCACATTCTATCATGAATATTATAGACGTCAATTTGCTACACAGAGAAAAATCAAAATATTGATAATATACTATCTTATATGTCATCAATTTTTGAGTTGGCATTACATTGCTCCACCGAATTGGCAGAGGCACGACTTACTATGATTGATGTTGTAGCATCATTGAGAAAAATCAAGTTTTTGTTTATGGGAAATGCCCGAGACACCACTAGTTGAATAATGTTAAATCAAATTTAAGCTACTGTTTCTTTAACCTGTGATTTTTTCCAAGTAATATTGTAAATTTGAGTGATTCTATATATGATGTAATAATATATAAATTATTTGAAATTTGAAATTTTCTGAGTTGATTATATTGGTTGTGGATTTTTTTCATTTTTGTTTTTCTTTTATGGAAAATATATTTGTAGGTCCTTATATTTTTCATTAGTTTTGAATTAGATCCCTGATTTTTTATTTCCCTTTTTATTGGGTCTTATGTTTCTGTTGTTAGATCTGTTAGCCGCTAAAGTTGAAAGCTACTAATAAAGCCTAACGGTGTTTGAAATGTCTATTAGAAAGAAAAAAATTGCATTTTAGTTTTCCCCTATCGATTTTCTTTCCAATCTTTCATCCATAAGAGTGACCACCATTTCAGTTTTCTTGAAAACCTACGATCACAGGTACAAAAAAGGCTTTTAAGACCGGACGAAAGAGGCATCATAAGATCGGATCTCAGACCGGTCTTGTTATAGGCGGTCTTAAAAGTCTAAAACTTATAAGAGTAGATGCGAACCGGTCTTAAAGAAAGTTTTTTAGACTAGACATTAAAAATATTAGGTTTTAAAAGTCGTGTTATATAGACTGATATATTTTTTGTTCGGTCTTAAAGCTCAATTTTTAAGACTGGACAAATAAATAGGCCGATCTAAAAAGACCGACTTTTTAAGATTGACAAAAAAAATCCATTCTAAAAATATGACTTTTAAGACCGGACAAATAATTACACCGTCTTAAAAGACCAACTTTTAAGATTGGACTAATAAATACATATGGTCTTAAAATTTGAACTTTTTAGATCAGACGAATAAATATACTGGTCTTGAGAGACGGACTTTTAAGACTGGACAAATACATACACTTGACTAAAAGTACTGACTTTTAAGACTGGACTAATAATACATCTGGTCTTAAAATGTGAACTTTTTAGAGCGGCGTTTTTATTTTCAGTCTAAATTTTCTCGAATTTTTTCCCTTTCTATTCTTCCTGATCATATACACATCACCACCCAATCCACACCTAAAAGACAATACTTTAAGCTACAAGCTATGAACAATCCATTATGAATCAATTGAATTGGAAATGAATACAAATATTATTCACCATGAGTTATGTGGCCTCTTAATGAATATACTATGACAGTACAACACCTAAATGAATATACACAATAAGATAAGTTACAAATACAATGAGTTACAAAGACAACACCTAAATGAACATACATGCCCAATTCACCATTCCTTCATCAGATTCCCAACCAACAACGTAACATCCTCTTTTATAACATGCCCCTTTCGATCGGATCTTGCCACAAAAATAAAAACAAGAACATAAGAAGGAATATAGTTAAAACCTTGAAGTTGTCAAAGAATTTGGCATATGAATATTACCTTATTGATTGTCTCTTTTATAAAGGGATATCCTCCCATATCCTTTCATGATGATTATTTCTTATGCTTTGAATTCATTATCCACTTCATCTTCTTCGCTCATGCCCTAAGACCCTTAAAAAAGAGTACTCTCAAGAAGACCATAATTTGAATGAATTTCCTCATCAATATCAATGACCCCTTTTTTCCTTGGAGATCTACAAACCACATTTTATTTTCCTAATTGGTGATATATAACATTTGTTTCACTTGGTCTACTATAATAAAAAGTTCATCTCCAAAATTTCTACTATTGATATTGACTAATGTAAATCCTAGTTGATTTTTCTACACACCATTATTGACATTAACCCAATTGCATTTGAAAATGAAAAATTTAATTTTAACATAGTACACCTCCCAAATCTCATTAATAACACCTAATAAGGCATGACCGCCAATTTAGACTTCTCATCTTTCGAACTGGATAAGTGCATAGATTAAGCCTCTAACATAACACCACTGTTCTGGACGGTGCTCCTATCATCTAGGGACTTTGTATAAAATGTATAACAATTGATCACATACAAATACCAAGTTATGGCATCAACTTTAGGACTACATGCTAACCATTTTATTGTATCAGAAACACATTCCTCTCCCTCGACCTGTAATATCCCAAATTTTTGGGATTTGGAAATTAGAAATATTATGATGGAAAATTTATTAAGAAAATTTGGCCTGAATTAATTGTTTGCAATTTGAAGCCTATTTTTCCTTGAACTCTAAGGGAAAAAGAAATAAATTCAAGGAGTATATGAAAAAGATATGCCATGAGAATTTATTTAATTAAGAAGGGGTAAAATAGTAAGTTTATTTAGTCAAAGCCCAATTTTAATTAGTCAAGAGTATGGTTAATTAGAATTTCCAAGAAAGGAATTGCTCAAGTCTAATGGTTCCATATTAAGGGAAAAAAAAAAAGGGAAAATATAAGAAGTAGTACTGTAGTAGTATTTGAGCGTGGGACCTAGAGACAAAATAACTTGTATCCCTCCTGACCATTCATGCAACACCTTATTCTTCTCATCACGTGGCCACTAGAGATCCTCTTAAGGTAATATTTTAATAAGCACACAACGACTCAAGCACTTATACTTCTCTTTGAAATCCATTGCATCGGGCCAAAGTATAAACACCTATGCACTTTCATTTGTTTCATTATTTTTTTTATTCGGCCCACCTGCGTCTAGCAAAGCACATAGCGCAGAACCAAAATTCCTCACTATTCACTCTCCACTTGATTAATTCCTCTTCGGCCAACACCAAAAACATAGAAGATACGCATGTGCAACCCATTCTCTTGTAGTGCGTTTTTCCTGCTGGGTCAGAACCATTTGGACTGCAAAACACAGCATATTCAAGACAGCAAATATGCTTCAGACTCCATTCAATGCAGCATCTTTCAAACACCACCCACACTTTCTTGAAATTCCATTGTTCTTCTCGGAATTTGCAGCACCCATTCCTCATTATTCATTTCGATGCCACACTCCTGTCAGAACAGACAGCTCCTTTTCTTAAAGTTCGATTTATTCTACACCCGGCCATTCAGAGAAGAGTAGAGGAGGAGCTGAGCGTGGGAGTTCACAGCACATGTGCCTGCTTTTCATGACAGTACAAAGGCAGGCATATACTCCGATCCCTTGGAATTCAGAAATGATAACATCCACGCTCCACTTATTCCCCATTTAAACAACTTCCGTTGCAGACTTGCAGTAGCACTCATGACCTACGATTTCTTTTTTTCCAGCTGCCCTCTCATATTATGCTCTATATTAATACTCACTGTAACACCCTATCAGTCTTGCCCTTTTGGGTGGCGGATAGAGAGATTCCTTTTTATAATTACCATATATTATTTAATTACTATTCATTCACATGCATCAGAGTTTTAACGCGGCAGAGCATTCCCGATTCGATTTCGATAATACCGGTATAATTAAATATCAAGAATAAAATATAATCCCTGAAGGGTTAGATATACAGTCATCTATCAATGCCAAAAAGGCCAAAATAATATACAGTCATCCAAACTCAAAATGAATCACAAAATAAATTTCCTTCGCCACCTTCAACTCCAACTACTCCTGTCTTGCAGTCTTACCCTTCTCTCCAGATACAGCCCTCGTAGTACTTCCTGAAGCTTTACAAAAATCTGGGATTCAAAAATGAATCCCAGAGTAACCATTAATCTCATATGTAATGCATAAACAGTGTAAATATGTAATCATAATTAGGAAAACACCAAACAGTAGCATTCAGTAACAAACGCGCAGTAACACAAATACAACATACCAAGTATAGTGTGTTAACTACGGAAGAACTAAATGTCCTAGAAACAAACGCAGGACCGCTCAACAAAGCAAGCCCCGGATCCACAGCACTAGGAAAGATACAGTAGTCGGGCTCTCAACCCAGACCACACGGAATGCACACAAACGCATGTCCCTTTTCAGGAGACACGGGTCCACAATCATGGAAAAGCAAACATACAAGGCAACACAAGACATATGAGGATTAAAGTTACTACCTGATAGTTGACCAAAATTTATCAGTATATTTTCCACCGGATACGCGAAAAATCAAAGTGACCCTAAAATAATCAAAATATAATTATAAGTGACTCTTCTAAAATATTTATTTGGTGACTAAAAATAAGCCTCTCTCAATCATCTTTAAGGGTGAGTTTGGATTGAGGGAAGGGGAGGGAGAGGGAGGGGAGGGGAGAAAAAAAATAGGGGGAGAAGAAAATGGGTCCAAAATTTAGTGTAGTGGGGCCCACAAAATTTTCATCTCCCCCACTTTTTTCCTCTCCCCTCCCCTCCCCCTCCCTCCCCTTCCCTCAATCCAAACTCACCCTAAGTTCTTGTACCAAAACTTTGCTTTGAATACATAGAAGGTATTAATTATTCCAACAATGAACCAGTTTCCTCACGTAGCCGGTCAAACTCATGCAACAAGTTTCTATTTGTATTCAATCATATCTTTTTTTTTCACTCATGCAACAAGTTTCTATTTGTATTCAATCATATCTTTTTTTTTTTCTTCCATCGTATTAGTCTTTCTAGCCAGACCTTACCTTACATCATAAGCTGATTTTTCATTCAATCATTTTGATTCATTAATCAACCCGTCTCACAAAATACTACCATTTCCAATTTAGCAATCATGAATTTATAAAGTACTTAAAACTATGACTTACTTGATTTTAGTATTTCCTCCGACTAGGAACTTGATCCTCAGTGTGTCTTCTTCCTTCATTTCGTCCTTCACCTTCATGGAGCAAAGAAGGAGTTTCCCTTCAAAATTTTTAACCCCCAAAAGCGGAAGTAGAAGGAAGTGAAATAAATACCTAAAGACCTTACCTTGTTTGGCTCACCTTGTATCTTCTATTGGTCTTTCTTCTTTTCTGCCTCTCCACCTCGTCCAACAAGGAAAATGGGTGAAGGTGAGCCCCCTTAAATAGACCACCCAAGCTGATCTAATTATCTCTTGATCTCTCTCTATTTCTCTAGAAAAATCTAGGGAATTCTTTTACTCTTTCTTGTCCCACGGGTTTTGAAAAGATTTTCAGGAAATTTTCTCATTTCATCCAATATCCCATGCTCTCAGGTCCGGCGCATCATGGGGAAATAAGAGAGATTTTTTAGTATTATCTAATACCTTATCCCATCACCTATTCGCTTTCTTCCTTTCGTCCGATCGTCATAAAAAAAATATTGGGGAAAGATTATTATATTATTATTATTTTTTTCCCGCCTTGTGAGCCTTCCTTCTTCATTCAACGAGTACACCTCCTCCTCCCTCAATGAATTAAAAGTTCTGTCCCAATCCGTCACTTTCCTTAGGTAATAGGTGTGCTTAGGATAAGCTATGTTTTAAGTCTTCATAGCTTACTTTCTCCTTCCTCCATTGTGACGTCACGTGATAGATGGCTTTAGGTCATCATTATCCTATCCTCCCCCTCTTTTATGCGACATGATGGAGGCTAATGGGAGGAAGGGATTTGTTCTGATGAAAATTTCGTGGTTCCTTTTCTAGCCTATACGACGTGTCTGGCTCCCCCTTACTTCATTAATTGAATTTTAACACTTCCATCCAATCTCCAACTCCTAAAGTCATATCGAAATTTTTTATTCCCCCTTTCCCATGCGACAGCTTTACATGGGAGCGAGTGAATTCAATACATTTTTGGGATAAGGAGTAATTTTACATATGTGCTTTTCCCTCAGGAGCGTCCAGCACCACGTGCTTTTTTCTGGACCAAAAATACACATGTGATTACATTTTGGGAGCGCTCAACGCCACGGCCGTCAGTCAACCATTAACTTAGATGGAATGTTGACGTGGACCACATCGACGACGTGGCTCGACGTGGCGAAAAAAAAATCAAAAATTAGGATAAAAAATAAAAAATTAGGAAAAAAATTCAAAAAATTAGAAAAAAATTCAAATAATTAGGGAAAAAATCAAATAATTAAGAAATAATTAAAATAATTTTGAAAAAATTCAAAAAATTAGGAAAAAAATTTAAAATAAGTAGCAATAAATTCAAAAAATAGAAAATAATTAGAAATAAAATCAAATAATTAGGAAAAAAATTAAAAAAAATTAGGAAAAAATTAAAAAAAATTAGAAACGAAATTCAAAAAAATAGCAATAAATTCAAAAAAAATAGAAAATAATTAAAATAATTAGAAATAAAATCAAATAATTAGGAAAAAATTAAAATAATTATAAAAACATTAATTACCCATGCTAGTGGGCCCCACCACCGCCACCCTAACGTCATCCATTGCGGCCGGCGACAATGGCAGTTGTCGAGGGCCGCCACTCGGCAGAGGCAGTCGGTTATTTTCAGAAATAGGAAAAGAATGTATTTTTAGTCTTTTACGGAATTAAATTTTCATATGAATATTTTTACTCTTCATTTATTTTATGTAGATAATTATTTTTTTTGAAAAAAATGTATAGTTAAATAGGTTTAAAGTTAAAAAATTGTTAAATTTGGTAATAGAATTAATAAAGTTTAAAATTTTGCGGTCGGTCCCACCACCGACAACCGACCGCCGGGTGGCTGACGGTAGGGTGGCGGTGGTGGGGCCCCCTAGCGGGGGTATTTAATTCTTTTATAATTATTTTAATTATTTCCTTATTTTTTGAATTTATTTCTAAATATTTTAATTATTTTCTATTTTTTTTGAATTTATTGCTAATTATTTTCTAATTTTTTGAATTTTTTTCCTATTTTTTTCTAATTTTTTTTATAATTATTTTAATTTTTTCCTAATTTTTTGAATTTGTTTCCTAATTATTTGATTTTATTTCTAATTATTTTCTATTTTTTTGAATTTATTGCTAATTATTTTAATTTATTTCTAATTTTTTGAATTTTTTCCTAATTTTTTAATAATTATTTTATTTTTCCTAATTATTTGAATTTTTTCCTCATTTTTCAAAATTTTTTTCCTAATTTTTTATTTTTTCCACGTCATCGTCCACGTCGGCGTGTCGATATCGTCAAGATTCCATCCAAGTTAACTGTTGACTGACGGCCATGGTCTTGAAAAGCTCTCAAAATGTAACCACATGTATATTTTTAGTCCGAAAAAAGCACATGGTGCTAGGACTCCTAGGGGAAAGCACATGTGTAAAATTGCTCCTTATCCCTATATTTTTATCCTATTTTTCTTTTCCCTCACATCCGACACCTTAAGAAAATATTGGTGAAATATTGTGTTAAATTTGCTTTGTCCCACGTGCTCTCTACTTCTCTTCTTCAATTAATATTTAATTGCCTTAACCATCACATCCTCTTTCTCTCCCACGTTAGATGCAAATGAATATTTGGAGAAAGATTTATTATATATACATTTTTTTTTTTTTAATGATACTCTTTCCTTCTTCCATATGCCCAACACCGAAGAGATTGAGGAAGGACTAAGGAGGATTAAATATATTGTTTTTCTCTTACTCTTATTCGTACAACATATATGTCCATCTGCCTCTTCCATTAAATGGGTATAGTCATTTCCATCAAATCATTCTTCTCTCCACGGTCCGGCGGTTTAACGGATTGAAAAATTAATATTCCCTCCCTTTTACTTCTTTCATACGGTGGGGTGGGGATTTGTTTGGGAATATTTTATGTTTATTCTCTTATTCCATTGACCTACACCTTCCTCTCCCCCTTTATTTAGCATAAATATTGTATCACCATGTTTCTTCTTCCTCTATGATTTTGAAAGGGCAGGAGGTATATATATATATATATATATTTTTTTCCCTTTTGACATTCCTTATCTCAAACTATCTCTAACCAAATTTATTAACCACATTTCAAATGGTTCCACATTATTTTTCCCAATAATTAATTTATCTTGTTCAAAAAATAATATGCCATTGACCACTACTTGATAAAAAATTCTTGTATTTCGGTAATTAATTTACATAAAAAATGGGGATGTTACAATTATACCGACTAAAAAATGTCATGATATTTTAAAGCATACTTTCTAAAATACCTCTATTTAATGAGTTTATACACATCTCTCTTTCAAAAATACCCTATTTAACTAAGGGAAGATTTGAAAAGAACAAAGAAAAATCATATAAACACAAGCTATTTGGCCCACATTTTTTCCAATAACTACTTATTTCATCAAGACTTAATATAAGAATCAGTTGACTTTTTTAAAGAGATTAAATAAACTAAATAAATTATTTAATCATAACATATGTTGTGTATCAATTGGATTATATATAATTTTAAAAATCAAGCAAATTAGTTTGAAAAAAAAATAAACATTTTAAAGTAGCCTAATTAACTCTCTAAAAAAGTCATTAGTATCTTATACTTACTTCGATCTTTAATATAAGACCTAATTGATTTTTTTTCCTCTCTCCTCTCCCTCCTATATTCTATTTCCGTCATAACAAACAGACCCTGAGTGGCAGTAACATTGGAATGGTCTTAGAAGGCATTCAAAGAATTTTGTCATAAAATGGCAATAGAGGCCGTTTTACCCCAACAGTGTCCGTGTCCTCCATTGGTCGGTGATGCATCTGAGACTCATGACCAACCAACATACAACATTTTGCAACCTTCCCAGTAACGGAGGCAGTCCAACATGTAACCATTTGTTATTCATGTGTCATTCTGAGCTCTTTTCTTTGCAGTGCTAGTGTTTTTTTATAAAACACAAGTATTTTTCTTATTAAAGGCAATCTAATTTGGTGCATTGTCAGAGTGTCGAGTGCTAAATGTAGGCACATTTTTTAGTGAAAATTTAAACTTTAGTTTAACAAATTGTAAAGGACTAGCTTCTTTTACTAGACTAAACCTCCATTTCGTTGGTTTTGTTGGGTTTATCTTTATTATTATTATTATTTTTTTTGGGTTATTCATTGGGGTCTTGTTATTTTATCGGAATTTATTATGTAAAGGGGCCCAATAATTTGTATATCCTTTTGCTTATTATTATTATTTTTAATGAGTTGTCTTTTTTTTTTAAGAAAAAAAAAAGATGTAACCAGGTGTAAAATCAATCTTCTCCTTGTTGAGGGTTTTAGATTAAGAAGCTATGTGAATTAAGAATATAGTAATAGTATAAAATGGGAATAAACTCCGTTTAAAACTTTTTTAAACTGATGCCAAAATAATTTTTTTTTTTAAAAAAGAAAAAACTTAAAAATAATGCGAGCAAAAAAAAAAAAAAAAAAAAAAAAAAAAGAAGGTACTTGTAAATGCAACTCTTAGCAGTGTGCAACCTTTTTGTATCTATATACACACGATTAAAGAAGAGTTACATCCACAGAGGATATGATGCATCCAACTGCTTAAGCGTCGTTCTAGTAGCTTTCAATAATAAATTTTGTCATTGAAGATTTTTCACCAGTTTTCCCCTTTTTTACATGAATTCATATTTGTAATTTTTTTAAATTTTTTTGATCTTTTGCTATGACAAGAATATTTTCATCAAAAACAAAATAACAAATAGAACATTTTCTTATAATATAAAGATTACAATTTTATGAAACACGACTGGTATTAAAAATCAGGATCACATGGCAACTCAATCTTTTCATCTGATAAGAATAGGGTTAAGGAAAATTTAACTAGCATTTTTTTAGCATGTAACTAACATATTTAGAACTGTACAAACTACAAATTTAACTAGCATTTTTTTAGCATGTAACTACCATATTATTAATGCATTATTAGTGGCCAAATAACATTTAAAGAGCACTAGGTGTTCGTTAAGGAACTAAATAATAGGTTGACGTACTTTATTAGAACTCAGATTATTTAGTACTTTCCTTGATCCATAAGTTTTTTTTTTTTAACACTTTTATGTAATGGAGAGAGTATATAATTTAGCATGATTAATAAAATAGGTATTGTAGTAAAATATACAAATTCTGTTTTTTTTTTTATATTTTTTTTATTCATTCTTCGTCCAGCTGAACGACCCAAGCAACTATATTTGCAAATGATAAATTATTTTGGTTTCCCTCTTTTATTTTATATGTTTCAATATAATATCCTTGAATCCATTTTCAATCTCTTAAAACCCTTCAAGCAAACCCATAACTAAGAGAGAGAAATTCTACCAGCCTTATATCAAGCTCAAGTTATCTCGATGCCTAAGGCTATGTTTGTGAGTTTCATTTTGGAGGGAAAGGAAAGGGAAGGAAGGATTTTGGTAGTCCTTCTCTTGTTTGCAAGTTTCAAAAATAAGAAGGGAGGGAATTAGGGGATTTTACAAATCCTCCTTCTTCTAAAAAATAAAGTTTCCCAAATATGAGGGTTTTAAGAGGAACAATAGGTTAATTACTTATTTACCTTCGTTCACTACCATCACCACCACCGCCCCGCCCCACCCCACAAACACCGCTGTCGCCGCCACCACCATCGCCCCACCGTCGCGCTGCCGCCACCAACACCACCATCACCGCCGCCGCCCACCACCACCCTCGCCCCGCCGCCGCCACCACCACCACCACCACCGGCGGCGGTGGTGATCGGCCGGCCGACGGTGGTGGTGGCCAGCCGGTGGCGGTGGTGGTGGCCGGCCGGGTGGGGGAATTTTATTTTATTTTTTTTATTTATTTAAATTTGAAGGCAAAAGGGTAATTTTACCCGAATTCGTATATCCCTCATAGATCCTTGGTACTTCACGGTCTTTTTACAAATTTAACGAACTTCTAGGGGTTTTGCAAATTCAAAAGGTATTTATTTGGAATTTTGCCATAATTATATTAATTATTAAAGAAAAGGACAAAATGGTAAAAATAACTCATTAATCCTCCATCTTCCACCCTTACTATTTTTCTAACTCCTAAACAAGGGGAGGAAATATCCTTCATTTCCCTTCCTTCCCCTCCCCCTCCATTCTCCTTGCATCCCCTTCCTTCCCTTCCCCTCCAAACTCCCAAACAAAACCTAAATGAACTTAGGCATTACGAAATTGACAATATCAAAAGACACAAAAGGTACCACGACATCAATGTCGCGTGTCTTTTATACACAACTCTGCAAAATTAAAATTAGTCATTGAGTGTTGTTTCAAAATTTAACCTATTTACTTGCACTTAATCTATAAATATTTTCATCATAACATAAAATTAGTATTTTATTGTTAATGTAAAAAACTCATGATCCTATAGCATTACTTGGTTTACTTCTTTTTCTATTCCCAAAAACATATATCTTAACATCCACCAGCTAAAAAATATATGACCCACTATTCATTATCAATTTTACAAAGGACACAAATATCACCAGAATGCTCTGTTCTTCAGTGCTCTGTTTGAGTTGGTGTGTTCGAAAACTTCTCTCCTTCCTTGCTTCTGTGTATCTGCCGTGTGTTTATTTTCCTGGTGTTATTCTTTGGCCTGTGCGTGATGTAGGAGAGAAGATGAAAATTTAGACAAACTAAAGTTGAAGTTTTAGGAGCTTATTTGGATAGGAAATTTTGTTCTAATTGTTTTGGTTGTTATAATAGGAAGATCGATTTAGGTTCAGTTTTCTTAGATTTGAACTGAATCTTGGTGATTAATTAAAGTTGGAAAGGATAGTAATTCCTTTTTTTAATTAGAAAAGCATAGTAATTGTGTACATGGGTGTTTGGAAATTGTTAGACAAGAGATTTGAAGAATAAGAAGTTGACCAACTTGTTTGAATGTTAATGCATTCAAGGTGTTTGTGAAAATGTCTAGAAGAAGAATTTGGTTGGATTAAGATTGTTCAACTCTATGTTGAAACTTAAAAGGGCATAGTTATTGTTTGAATATATATATGCACTCACATATAGCATAGTGGTAAAGGTTAATAACTTTTGGGAAGCGGAGGGCGATAGAGTATGTCGTGTGTGATTGATCCAAGTCTTCTTTCAGAATGACTTTTAAATGGCCTGCACAAGTGTTATTTTGTTTAAATGCAAGTTCTTGTAAGTGAATCTTGGGAACATCATCATTAATTTCTCTCATGATAACAGTGGATTAGATAGGTAATCCAAGTCTGCATTATAATTATGTTTCATGTCTTAGCCATAGTAAATACCTTTATGAACTTTCTTGTAAATATTTTTCGAACTTTTATACGGTTTTTGACTATCTTTCTTTGTTGAGCTATTAAGGATAGAAACTAAATCAAATATTAGGATTGGTGAGACTGTGCCTGGATGTGAAGTGCATGTTATTACAATCTACATCTCTTGTGATCAGACTCATGCTTTTGAGGATTGTTCACAGTAATTACCACTTAAATGCTACTTTTTTTTTTTATTCTTAAACAGTAATATTTCGTAATTCTTCGTGAACTGAAAGGCAATTTCAAACTAGTATTTGCTAGCTCTTCTATGTATTATCCAAATTAACGTTGTTATGTGCATTGCTAGACACGTTGTTTTGTATTATTTTATTTGTACGGCACTTGCAAAAGTAAGTCTTTTTTTTTTTATATTACAATTTCTTAATAATAAGGCTTTGTTATTAAATTTTCTTAAAAACCTAGAGCTTGATCGATTTGTGGAGGAGGTCAGTCACTTTAAAATTGACACTAGGTTTCTTTCCCAAGTCAATGGCTTTACAATATCTTCTATTTATATGAGACTTTCAATGCCAGATATCAGAATTGTCCCTATTAAGATTTTTTTAAAATTATATTCTTGTTCTTGGCAACCTTTCTTGGCCTGATCATTAAAATCATCCCATGCTTAGGGTTATTCACAATTCATTTAAACCAAGAGCATATGTTTGTTACATAGCATATTGAAGTATACAATATCATCATGGACGGATATTCTTGATTATGGCCCCCCCAAAAAAAAAAAAAATTTGTCCAGAAAATTTAGTGAAAATTAAACTTTTTTTACATTTGACCCAAAAAAATTATACATTTGCCCTAAAAAATTATACCTTTGGCCCCCCAAATATTTTTTCTTTGTAATTAGTTAATGAGTATACTTTTGGCCCCCCAAATATTTTTCTCAAGCTCCGTCTCTGAATATCATGTACTTGTATTATTCCTGAATAGAAAAATAATAACATTGTTGGGTCCATGATCAAGAGATTTGCACCTCCTATCAAACATTCTAACAATGTCACTACCATCTATCAAGAATTTCACACAAGTACTTCATATAATATGCTCAATTAAGACTCTGAGAAATCACATTTTCTGAAAGCTCCCATTTAAGTACTCACATTTTCTGAAAGCTCCCAATTAAGTAGAGCATATAATGCTAGCTCCCACTTAGATAGAGCATATGAAACTAGCTCCTGCTTAGATAAACCATATGAAACTAGCTCCCACTTAGATAGAGTATATGATGCTCTCAGAAGACTCATTTTCTAATAGCTCCTACTCAAAAAAAGAGTGTTTGAGATTTACTTCTTAATGTCTTTATTGCATCATTATGCCCACACTGTCTTATTATTTAGAAATTTGGGGCAACCCAATAGTTTTCTTTAGTTTCATAGTCATCTCATTTCTTCATTCTTAATCTTCACCAAACAAATCTTTAAAAGGGAGAATTTTCTTTGTTTCTCAAGCCCAATTTGATAGGTTCTTAGTAACCATTGTTTTCTACTTTGGAAGAATTTTATGTCCCATATTGTTTTAATCATCTCCCAAAAGTTTCTCTATTTTCTTGAAGAGATATGTCCAATATCTTATGCAATTTTCCCTTGTTTCTTCAAGGAAACATTAAGGTCCCGTTTGGTTTACGGAATTCGCGCAAGTTCCAGGGAACATAATACAGTTCCCACCCCCAAAACCGTTTGGTGTCACAGGTTTCGGTGAGACTGAGTTCCAACCTCGCCCAATCTTCCCACAAATGTTGGAAATTCAGATCCCTTCAAAAATGGCGGGATCTTGAAAACGTTCCTAGGAAACTGAATTTTGAGACAAAGAAGCCCCTCTAAAATTATAAATCACATGCTTCTCGCCTTTTTTCCCAGATTCAGCATCACCATTCTTCTTTTCTTCCTCCTGCCACCACAATCGATGCTGCCTTGTAGGCATGAGGAATCGAGTACTTCTTTGTGTTTCCTCTTCCTTCTAGTCGCATCTGTGTGCGTGATTGTGGCATGGGTTTTGGCTATTTTTGTCTTTCTTCTTCATCGTTTCTGCTAGATTTTGTGTGTATGTGGAGCTACGTTTTCCTTCCCCTATTTCGCTTATGTGTGTGATTCAGGAGCATTTTTCATTTACTTTTGCTCCTCGGCTCAATATATGTAATACCCTTGGATAATTATCTATCTCGGAATATTATATTTTAGCAAATAATACCTATTTAGAAATAGGTGAATATGTGGTTTTAAAACCTTGTAGGATACTTATTCTATTGTCTAGGAAATTTCTAATGAAATTGGAGGGATTAAAGTGTCAAAATCCTTAAATGCAATTATGGGCCATGAAATGCCTCGAAAATATTATGATAAATCCCAAGAGGCAATAAAATATTTATTGAAAATTAGAAAGTATGTTGTCTCTAATTTTAGGAATTTTTGGATTATTTCCCTTGAAAAATAATGAGGCAAAATTAAATATAATTTTGGGGAGCATAAGTTGCCCCATGATTTTTAATATGATATGTGGGACATAAAATACCAATGTCAATGAAATAGTTGTGAGAAAATGATTAATCCTAATTAATAAAATTATCAACAATTAGAAAGTGATTAGTTAAGTAATTAATGGCTAATTGTTTAAGCCTGAACAAGAGAATATTTAAGGTAGATTATGGAAAATCCTTTAATTAAGTGTTTATGACTAATATTAGCATAAAGTATGCTTGCAAATCAATTAGAAAAGATTAAGAAAAAATTGGTGAGATTAAGAACATGAAAACCCTAAATCCTAAAAGATTGCTAATCATGAGATTAAGGCTCTAATTAAGCTTCTAGCTAATTTAGATAAATTAAAGGGAAAAAAAATAATAAAGGGAAGGGAAAACCAAAATTTGAGTGTGAAAAGGGTTGTGGGTTTTTCAAAAATAATATCATGATATTTTGTTAATTAAATAATAATATAATTAAGATATTTATGGAAGAACCAAGGTAGGATAAAGGGGAACCGATAGAAATTAAATCCCACCTAAAAACCGTGAACTAGGTTTCTTAGGTCGACATATTACAAACAAGTGAATTTTTGTCCGAGAAGTTGGTGTTAGCGGAAGTCATTTCCGTAATGGGCGGGCGAATAAGGGATCAAATGAAAAGATATTTTGTAAACAAAAGGCAGATAAGAAAAGTGAGAACCAATAGAAAATAAATCATAACTTGAAATCCTTGAACTAAGTAGAAAACAACTGGACATATTATGAATCAGTGAATTTTTGTCCCGTTGATGTTACCTTAAGTAATTTCCGTAACCGACGGTTATCCGAAAATGTTCAACAGTTACGAAATACCCCGAATGGGATCAAAAATTTAGTTACTCCAAATATTCTTAAAGAGGAAGATTAGATCTTCAAAGTGAGTTGCTAAGACTTTTTGAGATTTTCTAAGATTACACGATTAGAACACCGAACAGAAGACTTATGAGAAGAAACTCATAAAGTGAATAGATGACATCATGTTGATGACATAAGGGGACATTTTTGTGGTGGAGAGAAGAGGAAAATGAGTGATGTTTATAAGGCCACATCTTCATCATCCTAGCCCTTGATGCAAAGGTTGATCCAAGGGATGAGATCCTTTGGCTTTTGCTATAAATAGCCTTTCACATTTCTCTTCAAACTCACCAATTCACAAAGGAATCCTAGAGAGAGGTTAGAGAGAAGTGAGAGCAAGGAGGAGCTCGGAAAAGAAGTAGCGAAGTCTTGGGTAATTTCTTCGGTCTTTAGTCTTAAGCTTTCGTAGTTTTTCGATAGTTATAGTAAAAATGTTAGTTTGATCTTTAATCTTCCAAGTATTATTTTAATATCATGTTTTAGGGTTAAATATGATATATATTTCAAAAATTATGTTGGAGAAAGAGATGTGGCGAAATTTTGGAAGATTAGAGTCAAAGTAACGAAGCTCTGGCGAAATTCCGCCGATTAAGGGAGTCAGGGGTAAAATGGTAATTTGGGACTAGAATGTCTGGTGTAATGTTGACCACTGATTAGAAACGTTATTATCCTTATAGGATATCTGTGATTACGCTCGATCAACAACATATCCGGTTCCGTTCAATGAAGGTACGTTCGCGTCTTTATGTAACACTAACTCGATGTTTATTGTATGCGTACATGTGCTATGTGTATGGTATGTTTATGTGAGGTAGTTGATAGCTCGTGGTATGTTCAATGTACTGTTATTATGCTTGCTGGGTGTTGGGATACGTTTGCTAGATATGTGTGCTTGGTGTGAAATGCTTGGTGCGAAATACTAGGTGCGAAACGATTGCTAGGTGTGAAATGTATGCTAAGTGCGACATATCTGCCAGAGGGCGTGTGTGCTGTTGGGATAAGCTTTTTTGTATGCTCATATACTGTCTATGTTGTATATATAAACATGAGGTTAACCGTAACCTGAGTTTCAATGGGCATTGAACCTCAGCTCTTAACATAGCGTCGTGGTCGTGAGGACCGAGGATCGAGGAGAAAGGCAAGCGGCACGCATAGGGACTCACCGAAGACTTTTTTCTTTTGTTATTTACTTTTGAAAACACTCGGTATAACGTACCGCTATTGTAATCACCGGACTTACGGCATTTTGAATATAAATATCACACTTAATCGCTCCGATGCTCTACTCTGATGAAAAAAAATATATACTGCTTTTGAAAATGAGATGTTACATATATGTAGGTGGGTGTGGCGGTAGATGGCTTTTCAGTGTAAATTGATGTCGGCGCTTTAAGACTCTGCAACAGGGGAGACTCATGGAGCAAGGTTCTTGCAGAAATTTGAGAGATTGTGTACATGTTTATTTTTCACTTACCTCCTTAATTTTACCGTCTTGGTTGACATTTTGTGTTGTGAGTTCAAACTTGACCGTTGTCCATGAATGGTTGGCAAATTCTTTTAAATGATTTTGGTCTTGCCTCGCAATTATTTTCATATTTGCTCACGATATGTCCTTCTCGTCAAATAATGCGTTCGAACATGTGTGCTTGTAAAGTTTGTAAGTTCGAACTTTACGCTTACGTTCGAACTTCTTCATGTTGCTCGTAACATCGGGAGCATTGGTTTTAATGTCAAGTTTGCTTTTAAGTAACTCGTTTTTTCTTACCAACATAGTAATTTATTTCATCCACTTCACAATTTCGTGGTTTTCGACCGAGTAATTTCAATTTTTGATTTTTCCCGTCAAAGCAAAGAATTGGGTTCATTGTTCATTGATCCCTAATCCTCTTGCAATATTCATGTCCACACCGATTGCTTCATTTCGTGTTGTCCCCTCTATTTCTTTCCATGTCCAGTGTCCTTCTCACCTTCGGTAGCCATTGTGCTCGTCACGGTTGCAGATCCCTTCGATGCTGGTTGCAATTTTCTTTCTCCACCAAGACGTGATTTAGTTTGGCTCTCTGTCCAATTTGCAAAACAAAAAAAAATGTTTTCTGGCTTTTTTTTGTGGGAGGGCATTGTGGGAATTTTACCTAAAGTTCCCACTTAATCAACACCCAATTCTTCAAACCAAACAATTTATCTTCCCTCAACTTAATTAAATTCTCATGTCTACCAAACAGCGAAACTTTTTAAAGTTCTCTCTCAATCTTCCTTTCAATTCCTTTCCCTTCTTTAAGTTCCTTTCCCTGCTTAAAAGTTCTCTAAACCAAACGGGCCCTAAGTATTTGCTCTTAACTCTTTTATGGTTTCTAGTGTTGGTGGTTGGACAAGGCTTAGGGTTCCTTCTTGTCTCATTAAGTGGGCTCTTCCTTCGTCACTCTCCTAAATTCTAACATGATCTGGAGTTTGGATCTGGAACTCCATATGAGATTTCTTTACACTTTGATTTGATACTCTCTCTTCGTATCTATCCCTCACTGTCACCTCCTTGAGGTTTCTCTATATTTGAATCTTGAATTCTACTTTCTTGAGATTCAAGAGATTCAGGTTATTATTTAAATTCATCTTCCGACTTTCTTTTTTATTACACCTCTTATTCTATTTTAGGATCTAATAAGGCTTACTTTGGATTATATTCCTCTAGATTCTCTTTAGGATTTTCTTCTTCTGAGTTATCTCTAAGGGCTCAAACCTAAAATGAACAAATCCATATTTAAATGATCATTTAGAGGCTCACATTCCTCTATTGGATCGACACTTAGAGGCTTCATCTTATAATTTGTTCTTTTTCTGATGCACCACTAAATGGTTCATACTCAAGAATGCGCTTTTCAACACTATTATCATCTAAAAGAATAAACTCTTTTGGTTCAGCGCTTTTTGAACTCTTCAAGTTTATATTTATCTCAAATAAAATTATTATAAATTATTAAAAATATTTTAGGATTTTTAAATGTATAAAAAATCATTAAACATACCACTGAAAACCTCTAAAAATTGATTCAAACTTGCTCCAAAAAATGCCAAAAGTATATCAAAATAGAGATCTTGAATTTAGAGATTTTTAAAAATAAACCACATCTCAACCCGGAAGAGGAATGAAAAAAATTCTGGAAAATGAAAATCTAGGCAAAGCCCACTCACACAGGTCACAACCGGCACCGTATGGTTCTTAAACATCGACACGGGCCACCTTGATGATGATGCCATTTGCCGCGAGGCCATGCCACAGCCCCAAACACGCCACTTTTTGCTTTTCAGTCACAAATTGTTTTTGGTTTTTTTTTTTTCAATTAATTGAATACGAATGTGAGCCAAGCCCAATTTTTTTTTTTTTTTTTCTTTTTTTTTTTGTTCAGATCAGGCCAACCTGTTTCACCTAGTCCGCTATCCATCAATTTTTTTTTTTTAAAAAAAAAATTATGGTGAAACCACGCCATTTTGGGAAGAATGGGGTCTCCTCTTCAACCTCCATCTGCGTCATATCCGACCCGGTTACAGCGTGGGTCAGGTCTGTCGAACCCGTTTCATTCTCTCCTTCATAACTTTTCAGTCCAACTTCTGTTTTGAGCGTTCTTGGTGTATTTTTCTTCGTTTTTTTGAGCTCTACATAATGAGAGTAATTTCAAAGCATGAAATTCAGGTTTTCACAGCACCCAATCTTTATTTCCTAACCATTGGTGTAACCATCGTTTGACTCGCTTTGTCAGAGTTTTCAAGCTTTTTCCAGTAGTCATTTCTGTCTCTCTTATCGTTTTTCTATGTGACTAATTCTGTTCTCTAAGGAGATTGATTTCTGAGAACCCAATTTCAAGTAATAAACTTTCTCGGTTCCGTTTTTCACCCAATATACATGTTATACTGGTTTTCCTTTTGTTCTGGGATCTAGGAATTGAATTTCCTGTCTTTCAAATCATATCATTGAGTAACAAGACATTTATATAGTACAAAGAACGAAAAAGCGCATGTGAAAATGAGGAAAAAAAAAGGAGGGGCGTCTTGTTCATCAACATGGCCTTAGACGAAGCATGTATTTGTATGCGTACGCATGTGGGAAGAACAACAAAAATATTCATATGGTTTGTGCAGTAGAAAATATATATATTATGGCCTCAAAGAACCCATATGCTCTAATATCACTAAAGGATTTCGGGGTATTGGAAATCCGTTAACTAGCTGAATACCCATACGCGATTGGAGTACTGATGTGGATTCTAATCACCTTATATGAAACATTCATGCTCCACCGAGAGAAGATAAGAACAGTTTTTAGGAAGTTTTACCATCAGTGTATACTATCAACAATTAACACATACAAACTGATAATAATCACATATATCATGTATGGGCAGTTACTCTAATTTGAATTTTAAATCATAAAGAGAAAATTCTTCTTTTATACCCATATTTATCTATATTTACATAATAGCCCATTTGTATTGGGCTTTAGGGGCCTTGATCCTGAACTAGACATATTCCACTTTTTATTAACAATCTTGCATCTATGGTGTTAAATCTATATTATCACTTATTTTATTTGATTTTCAAATTCTTATGCATCTATGGTGTTTTTAACAATTCAAATCCATCAAATAATGGGGAATTTTAAAGTCAATAATCTATATTCACAATTTTTTCGTGATTAAGTTGGAATTGTAATAGTTGGAATTGTAATAATAACGTTGAAGTTTTCTCTTAGTAAGTGTCAAATACGTTGCTTCGATTACATTCCATTGGTCCTGGTTTGGTTAGTAATTGCGTGTTCCACACTCCATAGTCCACATATTTAGAAGAAGAATAAGAAAATAATGTAACAATCAATCAAATGCATATTATTTGTTTTTTAAAATCATGATAATCATACTCCATAGTCCTGCCTTGGTTAGTAAGTTTTTTTCTTTTCGTTTTCAAGGGTTATGCCAAGTCTATCTAAATCTAAGAAAATCAGTTTCTATGTAACGGTCTTACATCCTTCATGATTTTTTTTTTTTTTTTCAGTTAGGATGATATTATCTTGCAATAGCCACTTGAGAGCAACATGAGTGGTGGTAGGAAGAATTTGTCATTGGTTTATATCTTCAGATTTGGCTTTCCTCCTGCACCCCTTATTATCATTTTCCATTTTTTACATTTGGATTACAATTTTAACAGTCAAGATTTACCATCTTTTTTACCATCATTTTCTCTCCTTTTCCCTTATAATAATATTTTTATCATATAATAAATATGGACTGTTGAGATCGTAATTAATTCAAAGGAAAAGGAGGGAAAATGATGAGAATGGGTATAGGAGGAAATTTTCATTGGTTTATATCTTCTTGATGTTACTACAAAGAAAAGAAGATATCACATCTAAATTATATATATTAAATTTTTATTTATTGTAGAGAATCTATATCGTTACTTTATAATTTAGATTGAAAAGTTTCTATTCAACGATTGGAGAACTCCAGGTCTTGGCCATTTCTTAGAATCTATATCTCACATGTATCATATGATTATTGATTGTGATTTTATTTACGCATAAGATATGGTATGACTTGACTTAATTTGGAATCGGAGAAGTATAAAATGGCGTGTGTGTTTAATTACTGGATGCACAAGGCTTGCAATTCTAATTTGATAATTCTGGTCGATATGATAAGTATTCTGAGAAATGCTTTCATTCTTGACCAGCTAATTTTTATATTGATTATTTTGAATTTTATATTATTCATGAAAAAATAGATAATCTCTAAAATTTCATTCAGATTTTCCCTTTAAAATAACAGTGAAAATTTCATTACATAAAAAAGTGTAACCTTTTTTTTTTTTTTGATAAAAAAAAGTTTTGGATTCATCAATCACCAAGGCTTAGTAAGAAAAAAGTGTATCCTATATTCATACGAAACCAAACTAGTCTTTATAACCCACGACCATTACGTAATAGCTTTACCATCTACGCCAACTCATGGGCTTGGGCCTTGATCCACTAAGGACATGGACTAGGCATATTCCAACATTTTTTATTAACAATTTTGCATATATGGTAAAAAATATCTATATTATCACTTTTATTTTATATTGATTTTATCAAATTCTCCCATTATCACTTTAGTTTCTGTTTATACAAATGCTGGAGTACCACATATAAATCATGTAGAAGAAAACGGGCCGGTCAAGACCGAGTTCAAATTCTCGGTAAGAAGACTTTGAGAATGCAATTATTCGAAGAACGCATTAGGCTGCTTGAGAATCCTACACGAAACATCGGTTGAGATGCTAGCAATCCCAGTAGGGTTAGTAACATGATGGCCACTGAAGTTGGTATTGACGTCCCACGGGTTAATGATGCCGGAAAAGATCAGACCCGAATCCCAGAGATTTAAATCCCGGACTCAGCACGTGCAAAGGATAAGCAACCTATGGAAAGCCGTGATCCCGGCCGGCAAGGATGCGATAGCGCTGTCACAGAATATTCCTGGATCATATGCAAAAGGATATGGTGGGGAGGGAATCCAGAGTCCATATTCCTGGAATGGCATTGGATTCACGGAATCATATACTAATCATGCTGCTGGTGCATGTACTGCTTATTATAAAAGAAAACAATTTAATGAATATGATTAATTAATTAAAATTTGATATGGGGACATTCCCAAGGAACACGTCGATTATAAAGCAAGAAAGATATGGTGAGAGACTGACATTTGATTTTTTTTTTTTTTCTATTTATTTATTTTTTGCTCGAAGATATTTGTTGAACTCTACCATTTATCATTCCCGGTCACATGTCCCATGCACCTTCCGTAGCCAAGAAATTGGATTTATCTTCTTTCCACCAATTAACCATTATTTTTACGGACCACATTTTATTCCCATCTTTATCATTAGATTAATTTTATATGGTCCAGATTTAATTTAATTCAGTTCATTTTTTTATATTTTAAATAATTTTTTGTTTTCTTATATACAGAATTAAATATAAAGATAATTTTATAATTATCGCTTCTCATAAAAATAAATTTATCATTTATAAAATCACAAATTAAAAATTTTAAATTTAAACCGTTTAGATTTTGATCTGAATAGTTGAGATCTCATCACAATGATGAAAAATTATATGATTATCATTGTGATAAGCATGGAATGCAAACTCACTTCTAACAACTTCATCAAAACCAAAGAAAAGTAGTTAAATCAGTAACTGTCTAAAAAAAGTTTTAAAAAAAATTACCCATATTTAATACATGTATTATATCCAAGAATTCATATTTAATTTAAATAGGGTCATCTTGAAAATAATTAACCAAATTATGTAGATAAAAAGTTGATTAAACTTGGCTTAAAATAATAAATGTGTAAGAAATGTTTTTACTCTATACGTATTTATGGAGAAGGTGAATATGTGAGAAAATTAGTGAAAAAAGATATGAGAGAGACATATAATTAATTGTTGGCAAAAGTGAAAAAGTGAATTAAATTTTCGGATAAGTAGAAACTGTAATTTAAAAACAGGATTGTCCCACGAAAAATTATAACTTGCATATAGTCATATAGAATTAGAGATAGTAACTGATACTCCACTCGGTGACTTATAAGAAATATATATTTCTCTCAGAAGGTGTTTTATAAATGAATTAATTTAGTCTATTTTTTTGGTTAAAAATTGGCAATAGCAACAAGATTTTTCTTAAGATTGAATTTTGATAATATAATTATAATTCTTTGTCTCTTTGTTCAAGATTACATTCCAAGTTATCCAAGGCAAGGAGCTTTTTTTTTTTTTTTTTAATAAAAAAAAAAATTTCCCCGTAAGTAGATATATCTTCGTAACTTATAAGTATATATAATATTTTTATCGTATAATATCAATTATATTAATATAAAATAAATTTATTAAATTATTTAATGACCTCATTTAAAAACATGTTTAGATTTCTGTTAAATTAATTCGTGAATAGTTAGCTAACTTAGCTGTACGGCTGTACCTACCCAAAAATATATGCTTAGTTTTATCGCTTCCCTTGAAGTTTTAAATTTTTTTTTAATTTTAAATCAAGTAATTTTCCTCTATATTTATTTTCAAATGTTTTCTTTATATTTCGTAACTTTCCGAATTTGATCACTTGCCGACTTACTGTTAAAACACAAGTTAACAGTAATAAATATATAAATATTGTTAATGCTAGTGATTTATTCAGTTTCTATTTTTGGATTAATGAAATATTTATTCAGAAGAAATTTAAGATCATAAAAAACTTATAAATCAAGATCTTCGACATAGAATCTTTCCCTTCTTTTAAATAAATACATATTTTGCTCAAATTTAATAAATACATATGAACAGTGTGTGTTTGTATGTATTTAAACTATCAAAACCAAGAAACAAAATTACATTGAAATGATTTTCATAAATTATCCTCTCTCAGAAGTGGCATTCTGTGAAATCACGCAATGGTAAAAGTTATACTTATATTCGATGATAATAAAATAAAAAAAAAAAAAAAAAAAGATGATCAAACAAAGTTATATTATATTCCTCTAATCTAGAAATAACCCCCACCAGTTAAGCTTCACTTCCATTTTTATTTTTTATTTTTCTGAGAAAATGCTCCTTTTATAGATCATTTTTTATACATCAATAATTCTGAGCATCTTCATGTCATTCAATATAATAATAAAAGTAAAACAAGAAAAGATAAAAGCATAATAATTTGTTAAGAGACCAATAACCATTTCCTTTCCATACCCTTACGGCCTTACTCATATTTGATGGTGTTTATTCCTTTTAGGTGAATCCAAACATATCACACTTTTCTTTTTCACATTTCAGATATTTCCTTTTTTTCCCATGGTTCATCTCATTTTATTTGTCTTGTTTGCGTGTTTTTGATATAAGTTGGTAAGCTTGGTGATTGAAATGGAGAAATCAGATATAAGTTGGTAAGCTTAACATAATATTCTTGTAAATTGCCATCAATGTTTTATACAATAGTACATGTTTGGCATTGAAAGGACAATAAGAACGGGAAAAAAAAAAAAAAAAAAAAAATGGCGTCATTGACAAGTCTGTATACTTTTAACGAGTTTGAGTTTTGATTTTGATTCGTACCATTAAATCAAATCTAGTCATTCAAAAATTATAGAGACCAAAATAAAATGTGATGACCAATAATGATATTACCCGTGAATTTATAATCTTAACAATTCAGTAGGCTTTTCTTTAATTATTTTATTTAATTTTCACTCATTTTATAATTTCATTGTACAATACATTATTTTTTTTCATAATACATAAGTAACACCAAATTCCTTTGAAAACATATAAGTCACTCACAAAAACTAGAAGTAAACAGCAAATAATAAAAAACACCAAAAACATAACATGCAACAATAAATATTTAAATAAAAAATGAGCAAACTCTTCAACATTTTTTAAACATAGTAATAAATTTTATGTGGTAATAATCAAATCATGAAAAATGAAAGCCTGCAACTATCAAAATTTTTACTGCGTTAAATGTTATATATTTCATACAAAAATGTTTAAACTTTAACGAGACTTTCGGCCACCATATTATATATATGAAAATATATGCTTTTTTTAAGATATGAAAATATATAATAAACATAGGTGAAAGTAAAAATTTTCATTCATATATAGAAAAGTGAAAGCTAAAGTATGCTTTGGATAAAAAGTGATTAAATGTGATCAACGGGGGTTGGCATAAATGGTAAGCGGCTTGTGTCACTTGTTCAAGGTCTCGAGTTCAAGTCTTGTGAATGCAGAAAAGCCTCGTTGGGAGACCCACCCACCATAGCCAGGTGTGCGACCCGAGTTGGACCCTGATTAGTTAGGGCAAAGCTCTGGATACCGGATAGACAATCGAAAAAAAAAGTGATTAAATGTGTGTTTGGTTTGAGGGGAGTGGCGGCGAGGGGAGGAGGGGAGAGTAAATTTTTACCTTGTTTTGACCCAATTGCCCATGAAATATTTTTAATATTCCATATAACTATACATTTTAAACAAAAAAACATTTTTCTTATATCATTAATGCAATTTGGTAAAAAAACACTTCCTACCCATTCAACAAAAAACCTTTTTCTTCTCATTAATAGCAATTTGGTAAAAGTCCTTCTTCCCCTCCCCTCCCCTCAAACCAAAACACTGTTAATGTGTTGATAAAGTACTTTAATGGACTTTATGTTGTTTTCATCTTGTTCAACAATATGCACGGGTTACCAACACCAATTATCGCATATTTTCTACAATTTAGGTTTGATATTTTTCCAATTTAGGGGACTAAAGTCTTAACAACCATCATCTAGTCTTAACAACCATCATCTAGGGGACTATATGCTTTGTTTTGCAATATATATTGCATACTCTGATCTAATGGTTGTTTGCGTTTTATTCTTGGACTAGAAGATGTGCAAGAGGAATTAATATAATTATCAATATGTAAGATGAATATGACTTTTTAATCAAATGAAGAATGAGAAGAAAAGGACAAACAGAGAAATTGTAGATTCTTGAGTTAGGGATGAATATAATGTAACTAATATTATAAAAGAAATTGAAGAAAAATATTTTAAAGCAAGTGTATGTTGTGGATATATCGGATGTTGGAAATAATTGTATGTCGTTCACTTACTTGATAAGGTTTTTTTTTTTTTTTTTTTTTTTTTTTTTAAATAATAAGTACTATAGTGGCACGGTTTGCCATCACAGTAGACTTTTGAATAAGAGTTCACCCTAGTGGCTAACTAAGTACCTAAACTAACCTTCATTTCACCTATCTTATACTCACATATTTGCTTCAATTCACTAACAATTCTCCTCACTCATAAAAAAACAAAACTTCCTTTCCAAAATATCACCGAATTCAATTCAAGAATAATGCACATTCACTAAAAAAAAGGCTGGATTACCGACGAAATTCCCTTAGTAATTCAATTTGCGATGGAAATTACCAACGGAATGTCATCGGTAATTAGATTTCCAACGGAAAAAGTCTGTTGCTGAAAAAACCATGTCAAAAGACATTATTAACGGAATTCCATCGGTAATTTCCAATTGACATTTTTCTGTCGATAATCCCGTCCATTTTTCCAGAGATTTTTTTTTTTTTTTGTTGTTGTAGTGATTCACCATTCAAGGCTTTCTTAGTTTTTGCATTCACAAAAATTTTATAACATTTTTAACTTGATTCTCGTTGTTTGACTCTTCAGTAACTATTCCAACAAAGCTTTTAAAATAATATCTCTTATTTTAATCTAATAACACGATAGAATGAAATCTAATTAAGGTTACATTACTCATAGCATGGTGTTCGCTTAAGTTATAACTCTTTTCTTTCAAGCATTTCAACAAACAATTGATCAGAAATTTATAATATATTTATTAAACAAGCTCCATAGATAAATAAATTAATTACCATATATAAACAAATAATTTCCAAACAACATCTATTCCTGCATTCAAATTCATATATTTATAAGAAGATTTACTAAATATTTAAAAAAAATTTGATTTATTATTATTTTTAATAATATATTATATACATTTATATATAATTTACTATTTATGATAATATAGACACACACACACATATATATTTGTAATAATATTTTGTAGGTTCTCTTTGGCTCAATTGGCTAAGGTGCTCGCAGGTATAAGTAGGAGGCATGTGGCAGCAAGAGGAGGGAACAAGTGGCGCACTACAAAGCTTGGACACGTGGCGGCCGCTAGTTATTGGACGTGGTTGCTTTGGAGTTGATTGGTGGTGGCCACCGGCGAAGGAGTTGGCGGTGAGGTGTTCTACGGACATGACATTTGGCTTCTCCTGAGTAGTTCCATGTGGCCTTTTAAATTAAAAAATACTAAGCCCCTTAATTGTAAAAACAAGAAGGACCGGATGACTAAGAATTTGGAAAGGGGTGTTGATCATATTGTTGACTGCTTTTATATGTACTCAGCCCCTTCTCCGACCAACACCCCTTTTCGAATTCTTGGTCATCCAGCCCTTTTTTTTGTTAAATTTAAATTTGATATAAAAATAAAGACCATGTGGAGATGAGGTAGAATTAATTTTTGCCACATGGAATAACTTAAAACTGAGTTATAGACAAGGTTATTATAGAAGAAAATGGGTAATAATATAAAAATGAAAAGATAAGGGATTGAGTTGTCTTAGAGTCATAGTTAAAAGACTAAGTTATAGTTGAGTCAAAAGTTGAAAGACTAAAAGATTAATTTTTCCTTTAATTAATAATGCATGTATTAGGTCAAAAATTGACATGGGTGCATGCACATGCTAAAAAAATTAACAAAAAGTTGTATTTTTTTTTTTTAAAAAAAAAAAAAAAATCCTTCAGTGCCCTCCTTTACTCATTCATTATTTTAAAATACCGAGAGTATTTTGGAGGCTCGAACCAGAGGATCCCTCTATATCATAAGCCCATTTAAAATAGGAAAACCCTTCAAAATGGATTGGGTTGCACTGGCGGAGACAATGCAGTGCTCTTCATCCCGATAGCTTCATTGTTATGAGTTCAATTATTTGATACAATTGTTAAGAACTATACACACACGAAAAAAAGGGGGAAAGAACGTATTTGTCAATTCTAAAGCGACCATCATACGCAACAAATGAACCTCTTGGCTTACTTTTATTTATTTATTTATTTAATGACAAGCTATATTATTTAGAAATTGTAAATAGCATAACCCACATAGTGTCATACAATATACAAATAACGTGTCTAGCAATGCACAGAGCAACATTGACTTGGATAATGTATAGCTAGAAAATACTAGTTTAAAATTGCCTTTTAGTTCTCGGAGATAAATTTAGTAGCCTTTCAATGGTAATTAGTATGAAAGTAAAACTGTGAAGGTAATTTAATGGCGGCAAGAATCTTGGATGGAGGTAATAGTGTTGGTAGAAACAACTCTAATTATTAATAACAAACTTATAAACCATAACCATAAGACCAAAAGACGCATTTAGTATTTGAATGTCATAGTATGATATTTCTCTTCCTCACAATTATGGAAAAAATAAAAATATTAGCACCCCTATGATGTGTGTCCCTCCTAATATTGTTGGTCTTTGTTAACATGCGAATAAATAAAACCCAAAAATATACTCATCAAGTCCTATTTATAAGATAGAGAGAGAATATCTTTTGTAGTCTTATTTATGAGTCACATCGTTACATTTTTCATATAAAGGTATAACTTTACCTTTCATTTATTATGGTGTAAACTTTCTACTTGTCAAGTTACTATAATATATATTAAATAGTCATAAAGTTGAAAAGTTGTTAAATTTACAGGCGAAGTTAATAAAGTTTAAGGTTTTTTTTTTTGGGTGAAATAGATTAGAAATGTCCTATAAATAGGATCTGAGAAGTATTTAATTGTTCTTTGCTAAAAAATCTTCTTTAGCCAGATTTTTCTCCTCAAATGCAAGAAGTCCAACTATTGCTTGCTTCACTTCAACTAACGTTAAAAATATCTATCAAAAGTCTTCAGACTTTAATTCATTTGCTTATCGGTACATAACATGCTTGACTTGTGAGTGGGCCTACAAACTTTGAATGAAGATGAATGTGAAGGCTAACGACAACATATATATTCTTGCACGTTTCTTCCCACTAGTAACATTGTTTTGGAAGTACTCTCTCTATATATGGCCTACGAGAGTGACCATAAATGAAATAATACAGCGAAGATGAAAATGTACCACTATGGTCCTATTTATAAGTCCATTTTAACTAAAAAAATTGGTCCTATTTATAAGTTCAGTTTCATATAATAAATGAGATTATGACAATTTTATCTATATTAATTGTACTTATGAAGATAGAGAGAGAAGAAACAGTTGAAAAATACCTAATCATAAATGAAGATAAAGTTGAAAATTTACTCCATAATCATTGAGTTAACTATCTCTCTTTGATATACGAGATTTGGTCAAAATGAATTTATAAATATTTCCATAGTGGTAGTTCCTAAAGGGACAAAGATTCTTCTCATTACTAACGTGCTTTATGGGGTTACTCTATGATCCAGACAATATGACGATTATGGTCCTTGGTGCATGTGATAACATATCGATCACTATTAGAATCAAAGATTTGTCTCATCACTAACATAATTTTCTTTCTCTTTCATTGCATCAACATGTTTTGAGGACAACTTCATGTTTTAAAAGTCTAACATGTCTTGTGCCTCAACTCAACGTCTGGTTCTACGTGTCTGAATTGGTGGTTCTACATGTCTGAATTGGTGATTCGATTTGCATTATGCGCTTATTTTGAAACTAGCCTTATAAAGGTTGAAACTTCAACCATTAATTTCTTATCTTTTCTTGGTTAATTTATAATTAAATGTTCACTTAAGGATACTTTTTGAAAATTGGTAATTATATAAAAATTTAATTATATAAAATAAAGTTACATATTCTCGCATTCCACCTTGACCAAGCAAAAATTAAAGCTTTTTTTGCCTTTTTCATTTACATTTGCCTTTTGTTTTGTTGTTATTAGAGTAAATAAGCGTATAATAGAAAAATAAAATGAGATCAAATCTTTTTAAAATGGAGATAGTATTTATTATGTGAACGTTTCAACAATGTCACCAGCACTTTGCATTTAAGACTTATGATTAGACAAAAAGGATATAATTTTAAGAAAATGATTGTGTATTATGCATCTTATTATTCATTATGTACAAGTGTTTTTATAATTAATGATTGTGAGTATTTTTAATCATATTTATAAGTCACATCATTACATTTTTCATATGAATGTACAACTTTACCTTTCATTTATTATTGTGCTGACTTTATTCTTGCAGGGTTACTATAATATATATTAAATAGAGATAAAGTTGGAAAGTTGTTAAATTTATAGATAAAGTTAATAAAGTTTAAGGCTTTTCTTGGTTTTAGTGAAATAGATTAGAAATGTCCTATAAATAGGATCGGAGGAGTATTTAATTATTCTCCACTGAAAACTCTTCTTCAGCCAAATGTTTCTTCTCAAATGCAGTAAGTCCAACTACTGCCTATTTCACTACAACTAGCGTGAAAAAATATCTATCAAAAGTCTTCAGACTTTAATTCATTTGGTTATCAGTACATGACGTGCTTGATTTGTTAGTGGACCTACAGACTTTGAATGAAATAATGCTATGAAGATGAATGTGAAGGGTAACGACATCATATATATTATATATTCATGCAAGTTTCTTTCCGCTATTAATGTTGTTTTGGAAGTACTCTCTCTATGTATGGCCTACGAGAGTGACCATAAATGAAATAATGCAACGAAGATGAAAATGTAGTTCCTAAAGGGACAAAGATACTTCTCATTACTAACGTGCTTTATGGGTTACTCTATGATCCATACAATACCATGATAATGAATATATGGTCCTTGTGCATGTGATAACACATATCGATCGCTATTAGAATCAAAGCTTTTTCTCATCACTAACATAATTTTCTTTCTCTTTCGTTGCATCAACTTGTTTTGAGGACAACTTAATGTTTTAAAAGTCTAACATGTCTTCTGCCTATATAGCAAGTGCTCTGTTTTTTTTTTTTGAAAAAAATAGCAAGTGCTCTTTAAATAAATATTGTTTAACCACTAATAAGTTTGACAAGTAAAAAAGAAAATAGAGCATTTAATTTCTTCTTGAAATATGAAAATGACACTTATTCTTAAACTCGCCTTATAAAGGTTGAAACTTCAACCATTGATATCTTATCTTTTCTTGGTTAATTTCTAATTAAATATTCACTTAAGGATACTTTTTGTAAATTGGTAATTATATAAAAATTTAATGATATAAAATAAAGTTACATATTCTCGCTTTCCACCATGACCAGGTAAAAATTAAAGCTGTTTTTTTCCTATTTCATTTACACTTGCCTTTTGTTTTGTTGTTATTAGAGTAAATAAGCGTATAATAGAAAAATAAAATGAGATCAAATCTTTTTTTAATCGAGATAGTAGTTATTATATAAACTTTTCAACAATGCCACATTGCATCTAGACTTATGATTAGACAAAAAGGATATAATTTTAAGAAAATTATTGGGAGGTATGCATATCTTATTATTCATTATGTTACAAGTATATATATATTTTTTTAAATCTATTTCTGCATGCATATACATTCATTTTTGTGGATTTATTTCCATTTGAAAATTCCCTAATTTAAATAAAATGAAGTCAATATTTTATTAAATAGATGATACACTCGAATGCTCAACAATTGTAAATTGAAACTACATCGAAATTAATATTTAAAAAATTAATATCGGTTTCCAGTTCTAATATTGAAATTGTACGTTAATCTGTTGTGATTTATGTTGTGGTATATTACACTCGAATGTTCTTTGTTCTTTGTTTTGTTTTTCCAGCAACAAGAATATCTTCTCAAGTACACAAGGTATCAAAGATGACAAAAACACACTGCCTCAAATAAAAATAAAAGATTTACAGTTTTGTTTCATTTTTTAGTCATGATATGCAAGTACTCATCAAACTTCTGTTAAATGTTCTAACATCAGCAACAAACTTCGTATTTAACTTGGATATTTAGTCATATCCTCAAACTAAGCCAACCACTTCATTTTGTTAGGATCTTATCATTCAGCATAATTTTTCAATTTTTTTTCCTTTTTTTGGTTCAATTCCCCCCCCCCCCCTTTTTAAACTACAAAAAGCAAGTTCTATTGGTCTGGAGCTTAAAAATGGATATCGTATTGATAATTGTTCTTTTTGAAATATACAGACAAAAAGGTATACTTTTTGGTCAAAGACAAGAAATCATATTTTAAAAAATCCTGCCAATTGTATTTCTTTTTTTCAAACGTCCCCAAAATATTATACGAAACGCATATTCTTAACTTCTTTTCCTCGTGAATATTTATAGATTGATTATGTAGTGAATGTATCATATGTCATTAATTTTATGCAACTCTTTTGTGTCTAGGTACATATCAATTATACACAGAGTTGCTTTAATTCTTTTGGACTTGGCTTCCATCCTCTTCCCTTCCCATCCTCTTCTCATCCTCTTCTTCATCTTAACCGTTGGATCGAAATCTCAACCGTTCAGATTTAATCTTTTATAAAAATATTATTTTAAATATTTTATTAATAATTTAATATTTTATTAATATTTTTATAAAAGAGTAAATCAACCATTAATCTTTCAATCTAATAGTTGAGATGAAGAAGATGATAGAGAAGAGGATAGGAAGGAAGTGATGGGAGCCAACTCCAATTCTTTTCATGTTGATAATGTGATATGTTTTACTTCCTTTTAAATTTATTGTATACACATTTCTTCTTTATAGCTAGAGTCTATATCAATAACCATATTATACATACATATATATATATATATATATATATATATATATTAGAAAGTGGTATGTTTACGTGTACCAAAACAAAATATTCATACAAAAGTAGTGACAAATCCCTATTTTATTACATATTTTCATACTTTGGTTGGGGAATTTGTCATAGTTATTGAGTTAAAATTCCTTTTTCATGATAAATTTATATTAAGAGTAAATATATTAAATTAAAACTAAAAATGATAAAATTGTCAAAATAATTGTAATTACTCTTAATCATTGATTTTTGAGATGATTTGATGTTTGTTTACTTGTTTTTAATTGTAGGTACTTGAAAATTTTGATTAAATATGAAAATGGCAGTTTGGGTCTCAAAAGTTAGAAATGACAGTTTGATATTACAAATTTAAAAAATGCCAATATGGTTTCATCGAAATTGCAGCGTTTTGGTTCAATTAATTAGGTCAGAAAGGGGACTTAACGAGTTTACACAGAGCAGAGGAAATAAAACCGAACTTTAGACCTTGACCATCGACTTGCATCTTCCTCCACCGTCTCCGGCGACGTCCCATCCTCCATTGTTATCGGTGACCTCCTTCCTTCACACACTGCACCATTGCTTTCTTCAACCCAAGAAAGAGCTACAGCCGCAGCCTCCAGAACCTTCACCTTCATCTTCGTCTCGCCATAATCACCAGTGAGTTTCTCATTCGCTCTCCACGCCTCAAACTTTACCTCCAATTCGAACTCACATCCACCTTCATCATTGTCACCTTCATCCTTTCCAAGACTGACGGTGAGCTCTCTGTTTTAATTCAGCCGTGGCTTTTCTCCATTTTTCCCCACTGTCAACCACCAACTCGTTCTTTATCATTCATTTGTCATCTAATCAGTGTTTATCCATGGCTGACTTATTGTTGAAGAAGATAGCTTCTCCTTACATGGCTACATGGTTGTTCTTGTCTAAATTCCATTAATCTTTTGTAGCAGTGGCTATGATATGAGCTTGGAGCTTCAATAGGGGATTTTTCGCTTCTTCTAACTTGCTCTGTCATCGCCTCCACACAAAATTTTCATCGCGTTCATCACTGATGTGTTCTGGGTGTATTCTCTAGCATTGCGACTATGGGTCTTGTCGCAATGCGACTATGAAACTGAGGCATTCTCTTTCTCCTCCTCCTCCTCTACTATGTGTTTACCACTATTTGTTGCAATTTTTCTCAATTTCATTGTCTGGGGTCTTGTCGAGGTATTTCGATCTATGGGTATTACTTTGCTACATGATTAAACTTATCTTCTGCATTTGAAATTTCTTTGTCCGGGGTCTTAAATCATGACACCAAAATCCATAAAAAAGAACATCTAAATATATTATTAGGTATTAAACCTCAGAAAAATTTTTAGCAATTTTTTCTCGAGAAAATGAAAAATAATTATACATCATAATAGTTATATACTTTGCAGAAAGTGAAGTTTGTTTTGGAATAACCGGAGAGTTCCGATTAGATATAACTTATATTTATATGATAGAATATCTGATCTCAATAATTTTACAATATTATTTCTAAAACTTTAAATTTAATTATTATCGTATATATAACTTTATTTTATTTTAATGTATTTGTCTCTCTTTCTTTTATTGGATCAAGGGTTTCCCCTTTCTAGACTTAGTTAAAGTGCAAAGGGTTTTCAACTTTTCTAATAAGTGTGCTTTATGAGATTCGCTCTCTTTATTAAAGCGTGAGGTCACTCACCACTTAAACGACTAGTTTGTTGGTTGCCTCATTTTCTTTTATTTTTCTTTTTGGGTTATCATAATTTAATAAATGAATAGTGGCACGTTCACAATATATTTATTTAATTTTCAGACTTGTCATATGTTCTGGAGGAGCAATTCTTCATGATTATTTATGTAAATATAAAAGTTTTTTTTCCAAAAAAATAAATAAATAAAAGCTATTTCTCCAATCCCATTCATGTTTGCTCCGTGTATGGTTGTTAACCTTACAAACATTATTCCCAAGTTGAGAAGTGATAGATATAGTTAGAATGATATAGTGATAATATTGTCCTCAAACTTAAAGTCATAGCTGAAGAAATTGAAAATCAGAGAATTTTAACCACGCATAATGAGAATGAGAGATATCACAAAACAAAGATTTCTTTCATTATCTATTTAGATTTCAAGCATGGTGGTTTGATTTCAATCCAAGTAAGTTATAGCAAAGCATTTTGTAGATGATAAAATTTCTATATCCAAAAAACTGTAAATGTCTAGTTAATAACCCAGTACCTCGATTGGCGCAACATGGTGCTCACTCTCGATACTATTTACTTGGGTCTACCACCCTCAATTTTAAAACGCATCGAGAGAGGGAGATATCCAGACTCTTATAAGACGTCTTTCGTTCCGCACCCCAGTCGATGTGGGACTTCACAATTCACCCCATTAGAGCCCAAAGTCCTCGTTGGCACATTGACCTAGATCGACTCAAGCCTAGTTTTGATATCTATAAAACTATCAAATCAAGGGATGAAGCTTCTTCTCATTCACCACCATACTATACCATTTATAATACATCCGACACGCTAATTATTATTATTATTATTATTATTATTATTATTATTATTATTATTATTATTTTTTCAATTTCTTCAATCTTATCACAAAAGATGTCCTTTTGCAACTCCGCATTTTGTTAGTACGACTTGACTTGATTTGGAACTAGAGAAGTATAAAACGACGTGTGTGTTAATTGCTCAAGGCAGAAGACTTGAAATTCAGATAAGTCTAGTATGCTCCTCATGGGAAAGCCTTCTTCCTTTGTTTTCCGCTCTTACTTCATTGCTTCATGGCCTCCTTAGCTTGACCGATACAAACATCAATACTTGATAAATCTGCACTTCTTGCCCTTAAATCCTTTATCATTTTAGATCCATATGATTTCTTAGCTCATTGGTCTGTCTCTTCTTCTCCATACAATTGACTGGTGTCACATGCAATACTCGTCATGGAAGGGTCAATTCCTTGAAGCTTGGCGGCATGGGTCTCAAAGGCACCATGTCTCCACAACTGGGGAATATCTCATTCCTTGTTGAACTTGATCTCAATAACAACAATTTTTATGGTCAAATACCAAAAGAGTTAGTTCAATTGCGTAGATTGAAACTATTTAACTTGAGCTACAATGACTTTCATGGGCAAGTTCCAGCAGAGATAGGAGATTTATCTATGCTTGAGTGCTTGAGTTTTCAAAATAACAGTCTTAATGGATTTATTCCATCATCTCTATTCAATCTATCAAGGTTGGAGACTTTAAACTTGAGATTTAATTTCATTGAAGGAACCATTCCGTTAGAGGTGGGCAGACTTGAGCAATTGAAGATTTTACGACTTAGCAATAACAATCTTTCAGGATTCATTCCCCGGACCATTTCCAACTTGTCTTCACTTGAGTTATTGAGTTTGTCTTATAACAGTTTGTCAGGTATATTTTAGATTATTTTCAACATTTATATTTATCTTCATTCTAAACTAGTGTACTTAGTTAGCGTGATCTTATCCTCGTGGAATAAGCACTACTACAAAAATTGGATATTACTACTCTAAAACACGTCCTAAATAAAAAACAGGTAGTAAAAAATGATTATTGTAATTAATATATAATGAAAATGAGTTTTGAACGTCCCGAATGGAAGTTTAGGTCATCTAAAATTGATTTTTGCGTTCTAACATTTTTTAAGGTCGTTTTAATTGCTTCCCGCCAGAATTTTTGTTTGGCGCCATGGTATATTTGATTTCTATGGAAAAAAAATACATTTTTAGCGGCGTAAATAGGCGACTGAAAATGGTTTCGGTCGCCGCCACTTTGTAAGATAGGCGACTGATATAAAATCAATCGCCACTTTTTGATATTAGGCGACCCGATTCTCTATCGTCGCGCTGTTTTGTGAAAATGGGCGACCCGATATAAAATCGTCGCCTAATATCAAAAAGTGGCGACGATTCTCTATCGTCGCTCGTTTTGTGAAAATGGGCGACTGATATAAAATCGGGTCGCCTAATATCAAAAAGTGGCGACTGATTTTATATCGTCGCCTATTTGGAAATAAAATACCACTCTTCCGCCAAAACCCTCGATCACAATCATTTCTCTCTCGCGGCACCTCCACATCTCCGCCTTCTTCCCCTTCACATCTCCGGCCGCCTTCGAGCCAGCCAAGCCCCTTTTATCTTTTTTTTTTCCTCCATTTTTGTTCTCTCGCCCTATCTCTTTCCCCCATTTCCCCGCGTCGGCTATCTCATTCCCTCTCGCCTATCTCGTTTTCCCCTATTTCCCCGTTTCGCTCTCTCGTCTCCAATTCTCCGTGCACCAACCACGCTCTCCGCCTCATAGCAAAGAGTAGCAGCAAACAAAAACGGAAAGCGTTGTGGTCAATTGTGGAAGGCGTCGAAGCTCTTGCGGTTATTGTAGATTCCCGGTCGCACCAAAGATCTCTCACGGTTTGTTTCTTCCGATTTTTTATCCTTTTCATTTCTTTTTTAACCTTTTCCCTTTACATTTGGGCTCCCCTTTTTTCATTCAATCGGTTCCGAATTATCGTTTTCTATCTTATGGAGCTGTATTCTTTGATGGGATTTGGCACGGTTGTAAATTCGTTTGCTCTACCAATTTCGTATGTGTTAGAATTGTTCCACCGTCCTTTCCAAAGACAAAATTGTGATGAGGATAGTTAGTTCATGGAAAATCTGAATTTTTCTCCCGTAAAAACTTTTGATTTAACTAAGGACACCGAGCATCGGATTCAAAATTGGGGTAAATTTGAACATTGAAGGTTACACGTGCAATTCCTAAGTTTCTTGATTGAACTAGTTTTGCAGGGATTATCTGAGGTCCTGCCAAATTCACGTACGTTCTGTTTACATGCTTATTCAGAATAAGGCAATCTAAAAACTGGAGCGTTCTTCCTGAACTTTTTCCCTAGTTGGCATTATAAACCAGAATTAGGTTCTCTTTCAATGCTAAAAAGATTGAGCCCAAAAATCATTTGAATCCTAACAGTCCCTTCATTGAATTTTTCTCAATTTTGTTGTTGAATATTGAATAAGGGATCAAGTGGGTACGGCATTGACGGAGAGGCCAATCCTCGATCTTAAAAGTGCAACATAACAATATATTCTTATAAAAAACAAAGAATAACCGAGGCTAACAAAAAATGAAAAAGACAATGGTCATGTCATTTAGATTAGACTTGGAAGGTATTTTAGTCTGTTCCTTCTCATAAATATATGATAGAGCTTGATGACCGAGGGAACTTGATGTGATTTCAATTAAGTTAAAATTATGAATTAGAGATTAGTGGACAGAAATTTCTTTGGCTATGTATATGGTTCATGGCAAATTTTTTCTTTCATATGTAAGGTGTTTGTAAGCACTACTTTATGTTTTATATTATTTTTTATGAATGATTTGTTTTAATGCTTCTTTTTTAAAATATCATTTCTTTTCAAATACTTTACGGTAAATTACATATTCTTCCTTACTCCATCACTTTTTAACTTTATTGGTTGAATGATATGCTTAGGGTGGCAAATTGGTAGTTTTCTTGGTTCATGTCTTTTCACTTTATAATTTTGGCGAAACGTAGAAAAAGCATCGACATAGAGAGTGTTTGTGAATTACCTACTCTTGTATTGGGTTCCCAATTTCCTTCCCAAGTCAACCTATTTGTGGAATATTTAAAGGTGAGTGCTATTTTTACAATGTTATTGTCTTTGTTCATGATGCTTGCTGAAAATCTTGAGTCCGCCATACGCTCTTCATCTTTATAGTTAAATATTGTTTTTTTTGTTGATGTGCATTGAACTAGGTAATCTTTGTAGTATGAATAATGATGCTTAGATGTCCATAAGTTATAGTTTATGACTTAGACGACTTAGATATATTTTAGTTTTTTGTATTGATGAAAGTATTGGATTTAATAGCTGATATTTTCTAAATTGCCTTAGTTAGTAAGTTTTGTTGAATTAAGTTGAAATGGTTTGTTGTTGAAATTTTGGGATGTCTTACTTGTTGAGGGGAAATGCTTTTTGCAAATTTTTTGAAATTGTTATGAACTTGACTGTTGTTGGAAATGTCATAGGTGGTAATAAAATGGGTCATAGTTGGATGAATGCGTTGAGAACTAGTGAAGAATATGAGAAAGGGGTGGAAGAGTTTATTGAATTTGCTAAAAGGAATGTGGCTACAAAAAATGGGATGTACTATTGTCCATGTGTTAATTGTTTAAATGGGGTTCGAAGGGATATTGCTGATATAAGGGATCACCTAATTTGTGATGGAATAAACCTTCGATACACAACGTGGATATGGCATGGTGAGGAGGTAACTCCTAGTGCATCCTACGAAAATGAAGTTGAGGTAGATGATGATGGAATGGAGAGAATGATTCATGATGTTGAGGTCGAATCCTTTGCACAACCGCATGAATATGATAGCGTGCGGAGTGATGCGAGAGACACCTTTGTTCCCCACGGTGTACTAAGTATACACGGTTGATCGGGACCTTACATTTGGTCAACTTAAAGGCAACTTGTGGGTGGACCGATAGCGATTTCACTTCGTTGCTTGAATTGTTGTGTGATATGTTGCCGGACAATAATGTACTTCCAAATCGTATGTATGAGGCCAAGAAAATCTTGTCTACGATGGGTATGGAGTACGAAAAGATACACAATTGCCCTAATGACCGCATATTGTACGAAATGAGTATGAAGGCCTTAGTAATTGTCCGAAGTGTAAAACTTCACGATACAAAGTGAAGAAAGGTGGTGGTTCCGGAGATCACAAAAAAAAAGCAACCTTTGAAGGCATTGTGGTATCTTCCCATAATTCCTCGATTTAAGCGTACGTTTACTAGTGAAGCGACGGCGAAGAAGTTGAGATGGCATTCGATGAGAGAATATCCGATGGAAAATATCTTCGGCACCCACGACTCTCTACGCAATGGAAGAAAATAGACGAAATGTTCCCTCAATTTGGCAACAGCCAAGAAACCTTCTACTGGGCTTTGTACGATGGCTTCAATCCATATCGAACTCTTAGCAAGTACCCATAGTGCATGGCCGGTTCTCCTTGTAATATACAACTTACCTCCTCGGCTATGTATGAAACGCAAGTATGTGATCTTTGTCTATGATGATTTCTGGACCAAAACAGCCCGGTAACAATATCGATGTGTACTTGGCGCCTTTGGTTGAGGATTTGAAGAAGTTGTGGGAGGAAGGCATAGATGTGTTTGATGCATATAAGAAGGAGTTCTTCAAGTTGCGTGCAATGATTTTTACCACGATCAACGACTTTCCGCATACGGAAATTTGTCCGGGTACGGTGTGAAGGGGCATAAAGCATGTCCAATATGTGAAGTGACACAAACTTCCATCAACTAAAGCATGGAAAGAAAACGGTCTATCTTGGTCACGGGAGGTTTCTTGATCGGTTCCACCCATATCGTAAGTTAAGAAAGCGTTTTAACGGCTTACGGAGCATGGAACGGCTCCAAAGGCATTAACCGGAGAGGAAGTCTATAGTCGGGTGATGCATATCAATGTCATATTGGGTAAGCGAGAAAAGGATTGCGGGTGAGAAGAATATATGGAAGAAGAGATCAATTTTCTTTGATCTTCCATATTGGCGTAGTCTTGATGTGAGACACGCCTTGATGTGATGCATGTGGAAAAAAATGTTTGTGATAGCCTTGTCGGTACTCTTTTGCACATACCGGGAAGACTAAGGATGGAATTAGTGCGAGACTAGACCTGGTTGATATGGGAATAAGAGAACGGTTACATCCACGAGTAATGGAAGATGGTAAGAGGGCATACATGGAGCCAAATGCTCATACACCGTCAAAAGCGAGAAAAAAGTTTGTGTGGGTGTCTATATGACATTAAGGTTCCACAAGGATATTCTTCAAATTTGAGAAGGTGTGTTTCAATGGACGATTTGAAGTTAGTGGGAATGAAGTCCCATGATTATCATGTGTTGATGCAACAACTATTACCGGTAGCTATTAGGGGCATTATGAAAGATGAAGTGCGGACCACTATAACAAAATTGTGTATTTTCTTTAATGCTATATGTAACAAAGTCATTGATATTGAAAAGTTGGATGAATTGGAAAATGAGGGTTATATTATTTTGTCCCAACTCGAGATGCATTTTCCTCCCGCATTTTTCGATATAATGGTGCACCCGATAGTGCACTTGGTAAGGGAGGTAAGGCTTTGCGGTCCAGGTTTACCTAAGGTGGATGTACCCTTTCGAGCGATACATGAAGATCTTAAAAGGGTATTCTAAAAATCCTTATCGACCGGAAGCCTCAATAGTTGAGAGATATGTAGTGGAAGAGGCTATGGAGTTCTGTAAAGATTATCTATCAGGGGTGACGTTACAATCTCAGCATGATAAGGGGATAAGTGAGGGAACTCGAGGAATCAAACTGAAGAATAAGCCTCGTGAAGAGGTGTTGCAAGCACACCTCTACATCTTGAATAATATGGAAGAAGTTCAACCATACATTGATGAACACGAAAGAGTTTGAAGAATAAGAATCCAAGGAAGAATGACATGCAAATAGCTCACGAGCAAACAAAGACGTTTATAAAGTGGTTCGAGGAGAAGGTATCGCACGAGACAGAGTGTCGGATACAATCGAGTGGTTAGCCTGGGGGCCTTCTTATCGTCATCACTTGGACAAAGTTATGATATAAACGGATATTCTTTCTACACAAAAGACCAAGATGACAGTTACGGCAAAACAAAGGGGTGATGGTTGAAGCTGAATCCATGCACTTTTCGAGTTCGAAAGACAAAAACCCGGTGTTAGCATCTATGGCCTATTATGGAGTTATTGAAGAAATATGGGAGATGAGCTACACCAAGTTCAAAGTTGCTTTATTTAAATGTAAGTGGGTTAACAATAATGCTGTTGTAATAGATCCTAAATTTGGATTTGTCTCGGTTGATCTTCAAAGACTTGGTCATAGAGGCGAGCCATTCATTCTAGCAAGCCGAGCAAAACAAGTGTTTTATGTTACAGACCCTACAAATAACAAAATGTCCATTGTACTTCAAAGTAAAAAACAGACGTATGGTGAAGAATCCTTGAACCTGGACGATACACTCCCTTTCACAACAAATCCACCGACAACACGTGAAGTAGAATTGGTAGATGATGAAGAATATGCTCCAAGGAAGGATCATTCTGAAGGAATATGGGAAACCATATAAAGTAAGATTTTAAGTTATGAGAAAGTCCTATGTTATTTTTGTACGGGTTTAACATGTTAGTTCATTTTATTAATTTGTTTATTATTTAATAATAACCCTATCTAACATTATTCATTTGTCTTTGATGAACAGGAATATGTCTAGCTCTGACGAGTCATCGGGTGATGGTGGGAATGATGTACCGGTGGTGAGAAGGGGTAGAGGTAGCACACATATGGGTGCGTTAATTGCACGTCGTGGCGGTCGAAAAAAGAGGCTGCATGTGGAGTTCGATGCCAATATGAAACCAATTGGTCCGAGAGGAAGACAATTTCATTAGCTACGTAGGCTATCGGCTCGAAGCAAAGTTCGCATTGTATTCTCTCATTGGAAGTTGGTTCCTCCTAAAACGAAGGAGTTGATCTGGGCACAACTTTTGGTATCTCACTTTCGATATCTTATGCATTTGTATCTTTAGTTTTATCACTTGATTTCTTTCATATCTTCTCTTTTACCTTGCAAAAAACGTATGATGTGCCTAACAATAAGGCCATGAACAAGCATTGGATGGGCGAGGTTCGTATACGTTGGAAAGACTTTAAGAACAAGCTTACTAGAAAGTATATTCGAGGGGCAAAGAGGGACAAGGACCCATGTCAGGACTATGATTACATTAGTCCAGAGGACTGGAGGGAGTTTGTGGCGTCACGCCGAAATCCCGAATTTCTTGTAAAATTTCTTTCATATCTTATCTTTTAGTTGAATCTATTTGACATCGAAGGCTTAGTTTTATTTGTTTTCGTGTCACGGGAAAAAAGTCAGCCAATAGAGAGGGCAAGCGAGAAATAAGTATCCGCATCGCATGTCTAAGGGCGGCTATAAGAAGCTTGAACGGAGGGATGGAAGAATAGTTGCGAAAATGAAGGAAGCTGCTCAATCCGATCCTTCCACCGTTATCCAGGCCCACGAGCGTCCTCCTCGCCACAAAAAATGGATAGTCACGAGGATGAAGGGCGAGAAATACATAAATGAAGATGTGGTGAGGTTGCTTCAAAGATTGTAAGTAGTTAAATTAGAAGTATTAAATAGCTTCGCTTGTTTCATATTTTTAGAGTTTAATTAGTTAATATTTATGAAAAATCCTATGATACAGGATGTGCTTGAGCGGCAAAACGACCAAGGTTCATTCACGCCGGTACACGGATGGACATTTTGTCCACGGCGATTGGGAAGCCTCGATTACCTTGATGCTTTGTTCGTGGGGAGCCGAGGGGAGTTAGTGTCGCGAAATACTTTGGACGGTGTTCGAGTTGTTCGCATGACGATGACAACCCTAGTCCTCGGCTTGTAGCCAAAATTCGAGCGTCCCTCCTAGATGAGGTTATGGCACAACTACGGGGTGAAATGAGGGAGATGATACAAGGGAAGGTAAATACGCAACCTTCAATCCAGAATCCCCGCCTTCCCAAGCGGCAAGGAAAGTTTTCACGCTCCGGATGTACCATTGGCGAACCTTCTCATCACTCTCTAGATGTACATATTGGCGAGTCTTCTCACACTCCACAGGGTGGACAACCCTGCACTCTATATTTGGATGACCCACACCGGCGTATTGTTGCCGATGGTCTTATTTACCCGGAACAAACCACACACCGCAATATGCAAATTCCACAAGATCTACGTAGGGTGACTGTAACAAGTGTGCGAGAAGGTGAAGAAAAGACAGCCATCCCGATTGATGATGAGGAGGTTCCCTATCTCAGCGCTGCCACCACATCGTTCATCCTTTGGCCGCATCATCTTATTGAGATGGGGACGACACCTCCAATGGTATTTCCATACTTTACTAATTGAAGATGAGTAGGTTCCCGTTTGATTTTTCATTGCTGACCCACTTGTAATCTATTTATTATGTTTTCATAGCATGAACAAGCTGCGGACATATTTCCATACTTAGCACAAGACAAGCGAGGGCTCTACAAGGACGTCATCTCTATAGGCTTGCATGCCTTCAGGCGTTGTCGGTGCGATAAGTCATATTCGATCAATATTGACAACAAAGATTTGACAGAGTTTATGCATATGAAAGATTTAGATATACAAAGGGCTTCAACTTGCAATCTTGTAAGTTTTTTGTACCCTTTAATTATGTCGATTACTATTTTTTTGTTTAATATATTCAACAACATCTATCATTTTATTTTGATCATAGTGTCCGCCACAACCCGTGCAAAAAGGGAGGCCTATTGGGTTCATTCGGATTCTTATGTCCCGGAAGCACGGCTTCGGGTCAATAAGTTAGCGAGGAGGGCCATTTATGCTTTGGGTTAGCAATGGCTAACCTACAATCGACTTGTTATCTAGCGCCAATACATGAAGGGTACGTATTTTTTTTGTCTATATAAGATTTTTAAGAATTAATTGTTTTCTTATCTTAATTTAATATGAATATGTATATGTTGTAGTGCTCATTGGACCCCGTGTGTAGTTTGCCCCTCTAAGAATGCATGTTATTGGTTCGATTCCATAAATGGCGGAGCCAACCGAGGATATCAAAAACATGTTTGCCGAGTAAGTATATTTTTGTCTAAATCATCGATTCGTCTTTTAAATGAATTGTTTTCATGTCTCATTAATTTCCATTTTAATGATGATAGGGCTCTTAAGAAGTATAGAGAGCTTGATGGACAAAGAGACCAGGGTGGACCGAAGTGGTTTTACCCCAAGGTAAGTAGTTTCAATTCAAGTCTTTTTCTCTACCCACAATAGCTTTCGTTTTAACAATTTGTGTTTGATTTATAGTGCCATCAACAACCGGGAACACCGAGTGCGGATACTACGTTATCGGTTGGATGCAAACAATCGTTTCCAACGGAAAAACTATCGGCTTTCAAAACGTACGTAATGCTCCGTGTTCCTCAAATGATAATATTTTATGTTGTGGTACTTCATTGTTAATTATACCTTGTTTTCCAATTTACAGTATTTTCGTACATCGAGGATCCGTACTCACGGGATGACCTGGATTCGACTCGAGACATGATGAGTAGATATCTTCTTGAACATGGCTCATTTGCAAATTAATCTATTGTTAGGGTATGACTACTTGTGGTATGACTTAGCTGTCTGGCCTTCCCTTGTTAATATTGTACAAATTGGTTTTGTTTTACGGTGGTATAGTTAAATTGTTGTAGTAACTTGTTCAAATGGATAGTTTCGAGTCCGGTAGTTGAGTGAATGACTTGAATTTGATTGATTGTATCTGTAGTTTTGTTGTGAATCATGGACAAGTATGTACCATTAAAGTTGTTTGAATTTTGCTATGGTTGGTCAAGTATTATGGTAAAAACTTGTACATTTTGAGTTATTGCCTTGTCAGTAATTGGTGTTAGAAAAACATGAATTTGGCGAAAAATTGCTTCAGTAATTGAGTTATGAATTGCCTTGCAGTAATTGTGAAGTATTCGATTTTGCAGAATATTGGACAAACAAAGAGCGAGAACTACTTTTTTTAAAAAAGAAAACTAATATAAGACGACCTGAACAACATTTAGGTAGTCTATTTCACACATTAGGCGACCTGAAAATCAATTAAGGTAGTCTTTTTAATCAAATAGACTACACGAACATAATTTAGGTAGTCTGTTTGAAAATAAAATAATGTCGTATTTTGAATCAAATAGGCGACCTAAAACCAATTTAGGTAGTCTTTTGGATGAAATAGGCGACTTCAAATCCATTTAGGTAGTCTTTTGAACGAATAGACTACCTAATAACAATTTAGGTAGTCTTTTGGATGATATAGGCGACCAAATCCATTTAGGTAGTCTTTTGAACACAATAGACTACCTAATAACAATTTAGGTAGTCTTTTTGGTAGTCTTTTGCCTATTGGACTAACTAATAGGCGACTGATTCGCCATTTAGGTAGTCTTTGTTTTTAAATAGACTACACGAAATCCATTTACGTAGTCTTTTGAATGTAATAGACTACCTAATAACAATTTAGGTAGTCTTTTAGGTAGTCTTTTGCCTGACACTAATAGGCGACCTGATTTCCTATTTAGGTAGTCTTTTTGTTTAAATAGACTACCTAAACAATATTTAGGTAGTGTCTTTGGATCATATTAGGCAACCTGAATATAAATCGAATTCGCCTAATATTAGACGACGATATGTATTCAGTCGCCTAATTGTCCACCAACTACTACACTCTCCCCCCGACGTCCTATAAAATAAGGTCGTCTTTTGAGTCTTTTTTTAGGTCGTCTTTTTAGTGTTTTGTAGTAGTGAAGAGTTTGTCTCAATTTTTTATTTATTTATTTTTGACGTTTTTATGGATTTTCTTCTATATTTTTGTCATAATCTTTCTACTCTTTTTCAAAAGGATAAAACATTCATCATCAAAAATTTGAAACAAACTATATAGTCACACAATCGGAAAAATATTATTGTTATAGTATTAATTAGTCCAAGTGGATCTAAAGGCCTATCATCCGTCTTTGAAAATAAATGTTTATTATTCTGTCATTAAAAAAATTTTGAAGGGTTTTTCATAGGGAAAACTCTTAGCTCAAGTTCATTATATCCATTTTGTCAAGTTCTCCAATTACACATGGACATATGTCCTATTTATTTCATGTGGATTTATAGTTAATTCATAATATTTTAAAAATATGATACATGGTCATATGTGATTGGATGACTTAAGATAATGGATATAAGAAACTCGTATTGTCCTTTTTCATATTGAATAAACTTACAGCCAACATGTCCCGAACGTTTAATTTGATTTGGACAATCTACATTATATTTTAATTTCATTATTTTTTAGTAATTATTATTTTAAAAAAGTTTGTAGAGTCAACAAAAAGATTTTTCCTAGGAGTCTCAAGGAACACGTGTTTTGATGGGAATGATGAAAAGGAAGGGCCAATTGGATTTTAGTTTGTCTCTTAGATTTAATCTTATCAAAATTTCTCAACCAAACACAACCATTTGATTTAATCTATGGTTATTAGCCTACCCGAATTAAAAGGGTTACACCTTTTATTGAGTTTTATCATTTACTAATATATGTGTCATTTCTTAAAAAATCTGCAAGTCTTATGTATTTTTATAGAATATTAATTTATCTTATGTACCTAATAACTTGTGATGCGTAATTATTCTTGACATTAGTTTCTTTCTCACCCCTTAATATTTGAAGGAGGCATCCCAAATGAAATTGGTGATCTTTCACAACTGAAGATATTGTATCTTGGAGACAATCAACTCACCGGTTCTATACCATCTTCCTTATTTAACAATTCAGCGCTACAAGACTTTGAACTTGGAACCAATCAATTATCTGGTAGTCTCCCGAGAAAATGTGTGTTTTGGGCTCCCAAAACTTGAAGTATTTTATGTGATTGGAAATGATTTATCTGGCAAAATACCCTCCATTTGGCATCAATGCAAAGAATTAGTAGAGTTACTATTGAGTGATAACATATTCAACAGAGGAAAAGTACCCAATGACATTGGAAATTTGACCAAACTCCAACTACTATATCTTGAGAACAGCAACTTGCAAGGTAAGAGTTTTAATTATATATATCATTGTCTTAACTTCTATTCTATTATTTCATAAAACATTATTGAATAATATACCCTCTCTCCACTTAAATAAGTGATACAAACTTTAAATTAGAAACTCCGAGAGAATATTCTTTCTCATAAAGAAGAATTAAGAAACTTTTCTTTTCTTTTTCATTCTCTCACTCTTTTCCTTCTTTCCTATTTTTTTCTTGGGAAAATCCTTTTAATAGACGATGAATTATTCAAATTATAAATCGGATCGTTAAATTTAACAAATTCTAAATGAGGTCATATAATCTAATATAAGATTTTAGAATTTGATAATTTTACTTTACTACCCTCCTTTGATTACAACAAAAATAATGCTACATGTAACCTAAAACCTCTCCACTACATCGATTCCTCTATCCATTTTACTCCACTTGATGCAATGAAGCCATTTCCCAGAAAAAACGTTGAAGGTTTTTGGCACTCATACTCCCTCTCATTCATGAAAAGCAAAACCTCACTACCATGATCAATCCAGATACACCAAACTTTATCGGTATCTTTGAAAGATTCGGTGAAGCAAGATCGTTGTCCATAGTTATACCAGATCCATCAATCTTCTTCAATATAGGCACCTATTCCACCTCTTTTTTTTTTTTTTTTTTGGCTTGAATCGATGTTAAAATAGTTGTTCGATTGAAAATCTTCTCCTCTTCATCTATTTTACCAAATAAGCTTTGAGCTTTAAGCTTTCCCTCTTCTTTCACATGTTCCTGCATTTGTTTTTTTTTTTTTTTTTTTTGTGAGTTTTTTACACAACATCATACCTCTGTTTTTTTTTCAAAATGGGTAACTACACATTCAATAAGGTCATGAATGAGTGGGAGAAGCAATGCCAAAAGTCTTCAACGTTTTTTATTTCCGTAAAATGGTGTCACTACATCAAGTGGAGGAGAAAAATTTGAAGTTTTGATCTAGTGGAGGGAAATGGATAGAGGGTCGATGGAGAGCTTCCTTGCCGGTTGCACATAGCATTATTTTTTGTCGAATTAAATGAGGGGTAATAAAGTCAAATTATCGAATTCTAAAATCTTCTTTTAGGTTATATGACCACATTTAGAATTTGTTAAATTCAACAACCTAAGTTATAATTTGAATAATTCAACTGTTTTTTAAAGAGATTTTCCCTTTTTTCTTTCATTTCCTTTCTTTTCTTTTCATAAAATAGGAAATATATAAAATTTGGGCAATTCAAACATGGGCTTTTATCCACATAGAAAGGGAGCCCAAAACCCAACATTTAGAATGAGATTACAAGCATGAGACTATTATTTTTTATCATCATTCTTTTCTTTTCTTTTAATATTTTTATATAGTAAAAATAATTTAAAATGAGATTTTATTTTATTTTTCTTTTTCATTAATATTGTATATATTAGCAATGGGGTTAAATGTAGCTAGCAATTTACAATAAAAAAAAATAACAAAAATTCAAGAATCGATTCTATTCTATGGTTTTCTATAATATTATATAATTATCTCCACCACTTGAAAACTAAAATGAGATTTTGTTTTGTCATTTCTTTTAGTTTTTTCATTTCATTCATTCATATATTGTTCATTCATAAATGGTACTTACATATAGATTGTGATTATTATAATCTCAAAAGAAAAGAATGATAAGATTATCAATTGATGGGACCACGCGAGATTTAAAACATGAAAACTAATTTTTTTATTTACTCCTATGTCGTGATGACAACAATTTTCAAGGTAAGGCTTTTAATTATATGATTGAACTAATTATACGTTGCGTGTTTTTGTTTTAATCTATCAAGTGAAAAATAATTTTAAAAATAGATTTTTCTTTTCATTTTTTTCATTGATTTTAAAGAACTGTAAGGAGCTTGTCTAATTGCGTTCATAGTTAAAAAATCTCAAAAAGAGAAAATAGATAATTTTGGGTGCTTAAATATGACATGAAACCCTATAAACAATCTGTATAAAAGAATTTCATGACCTATCAATATTTGATGTGGCATGGTAATGTTAAAAATGAATGCCAAAGCCTTTTAACTATTAGCTTACTTATCATGTTCACTTTGTGAATCAAAACAGGTGAAATTCCAATATCAATTGGTAATGAGACGTTGTTGGAAGTATTAGAACTGTCATGGAATCTTTTTTACAGCTACGTTCATTCTACACATCTCTCAAATTATATGCTTTAAAAAAAAATCTTATTTTTTTGTATACTATATTAGCTCTAGAATGTGTAACTAAAAGTATTTAAATTCCTTAAATAAAAAGTAAAATTTTCACCTTTTAAGTCTATAATGAATTCATAGCCAGATTTCAAAATTAGAGCCTTGTAAAGAATAAATAGATTTAATGCAAAATATAAATAACTTGGTTGTTCATTTTATATTCCATAATCTCTCTTTAGCATATCTTTTAAGAGTTTTAACTTCCAATTGGTAATTGATATTATCAAAAGAGTCCCTTTTAAATTGATTTCCAACAAAAGTTAGATTACAGTCCATTATTTTAAGCCTCTAATTAACAAAATTCCATGTATTACTTATATGGTTGTTTGTGAATTAACGAAATTCCTAGACTTACTACCAACAAACAAATATTCGTGTTTTTTTGCATAGGTAGAATTCCTTCTTTTTCCGGAACATGCCTTCTTTGAGAAATGTTGGCGTTGGCATCAATTATTTAAAGGGTAATTTGCCAGAAGAAATGTGTCGTCAACTCCCTTTACTTGAAGTCTTTGGTGTTGATTATAATCAATTAGAGGGAAGCATTCCAAAATCAATAAGCAACTGCACATCTTTAAAAGAATTATATTTGGATGGTAACTCATTTACGGATATGTACTTTTTGTGTGTTTTCTTTTCTTTTTAAATATTTTTCTCTAAAATTGAATTATGGTTTTTATTATTTCATTTATGTGAAATAACAAATAAAATGAAGATCAAGAACCAATGGAACCTCATTATATTTGTAACTTAGATAATTAAAATTCTTATAAACTATCCGATGCCATCAAAACCTTAAACCATAAAGAATGGCCACCATATGTTATGCCAATACTTATTTTCTTTTTCCCAAAGATATTATCTATCTCTTAATAACTTTAATTTTACGTTTTTTCTATACCCAGAATATTAAAATAATTATAATAATATTAAAATACATACATGTTTAGAGTTGTTTCTTCTTATTTATTATATGTATAATTAGTAACAATTCTAATTTATATTTTTTAATTGAAATTTAATTTATACTTACTATTTTCTTAAAAAAATTAAAACTTACAATCAAAAAAAAAAAAATTATTTAGATATGTGTAAAAAATCAAGGGAAAATGAACTGCTAAAAATTAAATCCAGGCCTATTCTTTTAACAATTTTATGATGAGGACTTTTCTGTATATTTTTAGAAGGCCATAATACCCCTCTATAATTAAAAAGGAGGATTAAAGCAGATGCAAGCCTTATTTTAGTTTAATTATTTCAATTAAATTAAATTTATATTTTCCTTTGTTTGAAATTTATTTATTTGTTTATTATTTGATTGTGATTGATTCTAAAAAGTAATTAGAAGACATGTAAGACGTATTAAAAAAATCTAAATTATTATTCTAAATAAACAAAAAACCAACAACTTATGCGAAGGGTGCCTTTAGGAGATTCACTTGACACTATGCATTGAGAATGCCACACCTCATTCTAGAGTTACTTATCAGAATTATTTGGCCATTTAAGAACCACTTGTAGCTCAATCAGTATCTTTATAAGGACGAATTATTAAAAACTTTTCTAAAAGCTTCGGTACGTGATATATTAAATTTTCCTAAAATTTAAAAAATTCATAAATAAATCGTTTCATATCCAAAAATAGTAGTTCAAAACTCTATCTTTAGCTCTTGAAATTCTTTTTATGATAAAATTAAGATGCTGGCTCAAAAGCATCACATTAGGTCCAGAACATTCCTAAAAGTCATATTGTACAAAGGAATTTTTTGTCAAAATTTCAGAATTATGACCCAAATTAGAAAAGTCATATCTAATCATCTACTTGTCTAAAAATTACAAATTAATAATTATTATAAATTTTAGGATGTGACTATTCTCATGCCAAATTTAATGATTTAAATAAAACGTTTAGCCTATATAAAGTCAATCACAATATTGCCGTTTCAGCAAAAATATAAACTAGATATAACTTATAAAACTTTGCCGGATTGAAATCTTGACACTAACTCTCTTTGGATATCAAAGCTCGCCCACTACTCCTTATGGAGTTATGTACAACCCAAAAAAAAAAAAAACTTTAAGCTCACATGCCAAGGTAATTATAATAAGCCACATGTCATGCTTTCTTCCGTCCACCTTACCTAAGCTTCCACCAGCTTCTCCTGTCCCAAGTATGTAATTGTTTCTATGGTTAAAACATAGAGAGGGGAGAGATTGGGGAATCTTATTAGCAATAATCATATTTCAATATATAATACATGCTAAATAACTGAGCATGTGAAATAAATCACAATGAACAATACCTTACAATAAGTGAATAACTTTCACTGCAAAACTGAATAAATAAAACTTTTATCACACATGGCCATGACAATAATAGAAGTAAAGAGTTTAACTATTCTTATGTTTAACTGCAGCAATAATGGCAACAACAAACCTACAACCAAAACATAATATATGAAATTAATGATTAAAGATACTTTTATCATGCCCTCTCACGTTTGCACTTCGTTCCTGATTGCCTCTTGGTGGATTAGGGCACAACAAATCAAATCCTAACATTTGAATGTACATGCAAGATAGTTAACATGTATATCATTCATGGCATAGTTCAACTATTTCTCGTCTAAATGGTGCTATTCAAATAGGGAATATAAATAAAGTTTACAAACTTATGCTATAGTATTCCAATTGCCGCCTATTTAATCAACCACAAGGTTAAGCCTCTATCATTCACATGTAATTATTACTTTTAATAATTGTTTTAGCTTTTAAACATCTCGGGTAGCATCTGAAATTTTTCTTTCAATTATGTCCAACTTGATATGAACATTAGCACCATCATTTTGCACCTTTCTCATATGCTAAACCACTTAATGTTATATTCTGGAAATTTTCCAGATTTAAAACATAGACTAAATCAACATTTATATGCCTCTAACTAAGGCATAACCACCTAGAATAATTCTTTAGTATCTAGAGGCATTAAGCAATAGACTTTCAATCAGTTTTTTCCCCCTTCATAATTGAACAGTGATAGCCGTAATAACTCATGTGAATACACGCACTTATATATATGAGGTACAGTCTTAACTTGTATTTACTCCAGTTTATCATACCTAATGAAATTTCCAGCATGTCAAGTAGTATATACCACAGCAAGAACAATAAGATTTTTGTCTTCCTTAACGTCATTACCTCATGTATAAGAACGTACTCTTAATTTGGACAATGTTCCAGTTTCCTTAAAAATCCTAAAATTTGGACAACACTTGTTCTTTGTCACAACCTAAAAATTCAGGGGTGACTAGCATGAAATGTGATTGAACTCACATTGCTTAAGCCTTAAACTTATAAATGAATATTAAATACTACTCACAATATCATTAACAACTTCAAAACTAGTACAATGATCCTAAACATGCTTGAACCATTTTTAATTCATATACAGCATTAGGAGCTACGCTCCACCACAACATATACGCATACTAATATTCCAAAATATAAGGGACGATAGGGATCCTGCCTATAGGCTATGTGGAGCACCTAAACAAGATTTACCAACATGTACAAAAGAGCTTGAATCTTTACATTAAATTAGGAACTGATCGAATGACGCTTCACTTCAATCTAGCCAAATTGACCTTAGTGATCACCAAGACGAACATCACCAATTGCACTATCTGAGGTCAAAAATATTTCCGGTGAATAACATCCCATTAATGAAATTTAATGAAATAATAATAACAGTAATTTAAACAGACTTAACTTTAAATCATAACGGTATGGCAATCAACTTCGATTTCTAGGGTAAACAATCATAAATAAAAGTGAAACTATATAAAATATCATTAATCAAATAAATCCATGTATGTAGTAAAACATTTGATTTAACATAATGAACTTAACCGTACTTCTCAAACCTCATCTTTCCATAGGACCTCAACAACAGAATAACAAGCATGGACATACAGTCCATGAGGAAAAATAACCAAGCGTGGCATAAAGGCCACAAAAACAAGTGTGGACACATAGTCCACAAGGGTAAGTAATCAAGCGCTGCTCAAAGCCAAGAAACAAGCGTAGCACGAGGCTACGAAACAAGCACGTACAAGACCCACGAATAACAAGCGTGAGAACGAATCCCATGCATACCAACCGAGCTTGAGGTTAACTATGGTGCACCAAGGACTCACAGTACTGCTGTTAGTAACCAGGATTTTGCATTTAGTCATCTAAAAACATTTTCAAGCATGATTGGGGTTAATTTATAAAAGCAACGAAATGTTATTCTTTCAATACTAGGATAGCTCGTATCAAATAAGATATAATAGTATACCCCAACACGAAAGTTCACAAACAATATTTCAAAACTTTCCTTCAAATTTAATCCGTTGATAAAATCCTTTCAAAATAATAAAATTCTACCATGAGTTATACTATGAAGCAATTAGAGAAGGATAAATAATAACGAATAAGATCATCAATAATAAGAAAATGAAACAAATCTGATCAACTTCCATTTGTGAAATCATACTTATAATTATAATAATTAACATAAAAGTAAAAATATCATTTATAATTATGTTTACTTATCAATCCCCTAGTATCCAAGAACAAAAATATAGATACTCTAATTACAATTTTGTATAAAATCTACAGCATCCCATTCCATAAAAATCTTTGTTTTTCTTCATTATAGTTTTTTTCCCCTTATATGTGTTATCACCATCAACATAATCTTAAGCTTCATGAGCCCTTTAGCATAATAGTACCAATACTTGACATACTTGAATATGTGAATCCTCCTTATGCACCATACACATTTCAATTTAGCTTAAGCAACCTCATTGAGGTTCTTAAAATCATTTATTAGCAATTTCCAGCAACTAAACAAATACCACCATCACTTTATAAATGTTCTATAGACTCCCATGGAGAATAAGCAACCTTTATCAATGCCATATCCTGTCAATCATACTTCTACCATCAAGTTACCCAATAAAAACACATACAAAGATATACCTCTTTTCTTTTTGATAATTCATCGAACAACTTATGAGCATTCCACACATCAACTTGCAATCAAAATTAAAATTTCATATTATCACCTAAACAGCTCCAAACATCTAAATTATATCAGTGTCCAAAATTAAAACTAATCCTTTATCGGCACGTTTGGTATATAATTAGAGTAAACTCGTTCTCCTCTGACCCCCAAGTCTACATGAAAATGCCAATTTCACAAATTTTCTTCTCCAATGCAATAACCAATTCGAAACCCCAAACTTTATCGCTACATCAAAGGTATCCAAAATTTATATAAACAACATATATACCGCTATAAACTTCTACAAGTAATTTAAACAGTGTTGATCCAACTGAGACTCCTTCTAGACATTCTAACAAACACCATATGTGCATACATGGAAAACCAAAAATTATCAACCACATAATTTTCAACTATCTAACCAGCGATAAGGTTGGCTGCATAAATTTCTCAACAAGATATAGAAAACATAATCTGAATCCTTCTCTTTTCCTCTTTCAAGAATCAGAAACATGTAGAAAATAATTACCTACTAAAATAATCCCTCTCCATCCAAGCTTTAGCTAAGGGAAATCCCCAACCCCCACTCCACTCTTCTTGACGACAAGCTGCAGAAATAGGAGAAGAATTTCAATCTCCCACTTGAAACCCAGAATATGCAGGACAAAAATAGAGGACCAAATCTATTAAACCACTCACACAAAAGCGCAACATGGAGGAAGAATTAATGTTCTACACACAAACATTTATGGAAGGATCGAGGAGATAGGATATTTCGAGCATACCCAGCAAGGTAGCGACTTACATAATAGAGTGGCCAAAAAAAAAAAAAAAAAATCGATGAGCCTTCAACTCTGAGTGGGAGTAACGTGTGCAGCCTCTAGTTCCAGAAATTTCTTGCTCCCTCATGCCAACAAGGCAGCGCCGGTGGTGGTGGCACAAGGGAAACGGAGGACGGCCAAAGGAAGAAAAGAAGAATGGTGGCGCTGAACTTGGGAAAGAAGACGGAACTCTAGTAAACCATCCTCCAGCCTCCCTATTAAATCAACCGATGGAAAAAGAAAAGGGAAAATCCTTATAGGGCCCTTTTTGGCAAAAAGAATCCAACAAGGGCCCTAACCCTAACTTTCTATTCCAGAAAATTTTAAGGCCTTTCTCAAAAAAACGTTAAAATTTAACAACTAAATCACCACATTTACAACAATTTTTTTTTTTCGTTTACAACTAAATCAGTCACATTTACAACAATTTTTTTACAACTAAATCAGTCGATTTACAACAATATCGATCCCGATTAACAACTATATCGGTCTCATTTACAACTTCACCAAGATTCGACAATCCCGAAAAGGGCCCTTTCTGTCGAATCAGTTAAAAGCCCTTTTTGGATTGTTTTTGCCAAAAAGGGCCCCGAAGGATTTTCCCAAAAGAAAATGGAGGAAGGTTTTAGTTTGGGAAAAAGACCAAAAACCCACCTAGGATTAAATGGAGTGATAAAAATGTATATGTCCTTCTAGTAATTTCAAACTTTAAGACAAAATAATTGTCCTCTTTTTTTCTCTCTCTCTTTTTTTTTTTTTTTTTTTTTTTTAAGGATTCGAACCTAGAACTATATATATATATATATATATATATTTCCAATTAAACTCCTTGGTTATTACATTCTTAATCAGAAAAATACAAAACTAACATATATATCAAATGTAATCATCTCTTCGAGATCCTTTGTAACATCTTGACCCTATATTACTCGTACAAAAGCGTCAATACTTTTAAGGGCCGTCCTCATATATATCAGAGTGTTTGTTTGCTCAATGCTCTACTCGTTCTTTCTTAGGCAACTTTAAACACTCCCTTCTATGTGCTCACATTCCTATGTAGTTGGTTCGGGGGAGAGTGAGATTTGGGGAAATCTCAGTAACAAACCATACCAAACAATGCATACAAGATAAATACTAGTACATTATATGCTTGCCATACATAGGCTCATGTTAACATAATGATATTTTTGTATGCTCAATGATTCATACAACATACTCATGGCCATAGTATAAACAAAAACAGAGTTTTAATCATTCAAATATGTTACACATAAACAAGCAAGTAAAGCAATCATGCACATCAACACACAAGAAAACATAGCAATATGCGCAAGTAGGGTAAGTTCACTACTTTGTGGACCAATGTCCTTCCTCGGTTTTTTCTTCTTCCAACCACTGAAGTTGCTTGCAACATATTCCATTCTTCTTTCTTTCTTTCTTAACTTCTCATGGTCCTAAACACATAGTCATATTATAAGAGGCATGGAAAATGAATACCTAATGAACCTTAGCTTCATAGCACTACCAAAAAAGTCATTTTTTGCGACGGAAAAAATCTGTGGCAAAAAAGGCATTTTCCGTCGCAAAAATAGTTTGTGACGAAATTTGTTCGTCGCAATTGCAACGAAAGACATAAATTCCCTCGCAATTAGGACGGAGAATTATTTCGTCGCAAATTTCAAAATTTGTGACATAAGTAAATTCCGTCGCAAATTTCCAAAATTTGCGATGGAATTTTTTTTTGGTCCCAAAATTCATTTTATTAAAAATATAAAAAATTGTGAAATTTGCGACCAGAAAATAATTCTATCACAAATTTCATTTAATTTAAAAAATATAAAAATTACATAAAAACATAAAAAAAAAAAATTACAAAATAAAAAAACTTATATATCATGAAAATCTATAATAACAATCATAAAGAGTTTACACAAAGAAAACAAAATATAAATAATAATGTTGTGAACTATATGTACTAAAAAATAGTTTAAACAAAGAATATGATCATCATCACCATCACCCGGATGGTCATGATCACCAAGAGCCAACCCCGATGGCGGGCAACTTAAATTTTTTTTAGCGCGGGCCAAAAAATAAACATATTGAACTACTTCCTTTAGTTCTTATTATAAGACATCAACTAACAAATATATTTGGTCCTTTTTATAAGACACTTATTTGTTTCCAAATAGCATTAAATATTTTTTTTCCATGTGTACCCATAATTAAAAAAGTAGTGAGTGACAAAGTAATAATTAATAAAAATTAATTAACACTCTTTTTTTCGAGCAAAAAAAAAAAGAGTAATATAATTAATATAATATTAGAGTTTAGTGTAATTAATAGGGATAATATTGAAAATTATTTAAATTTTAAGACAAATTTAATGACTTTAACTTTTTTTTATTGACTTGTGAGAATTGTTAGTTGATTCCTTAAATAAGGACTAGATAGAGTATTTACTAAATAGTATCAAATAACCTTAAAAATACAAATAAATAATAACCGATAATTATAACTCAAAACAATATATAAGATGATACCAACCTTTTCGGTATCTCAAACAAGAATTTTACTTTCCTCTCACCCAATGAATAATGAAATAAACATTATCCTTACGAGAAGATTAAAAATTAGTCAAAATAAATTTGTGGCCAAATAAAATATCATATAATAAATACATATATTTTTTTTAAAAATTTATAAGATCAGTCGAGGCCAGCTAGGGCCAAGGCCCCAACTGGCCATCACTAGCTTCCGCCAATGCAACCCCGTACCCTTGTCCTTCGCTAGGGATTGTAGTACAAGCTGCATCTGCCTCAGCATCTCTTGTGTCTGATGTAGCTCATTTGCTTGCTGCCTCATTTGCTGCTTTGTTTCACTCAGCTGATCTGCTTGCTCATGCACCAACGCCTTCATCCTCTCCATCTCATCAAAGCAAAAACAACATTAAGAAGTAATTTTATTTTTTGTACTTCATTTAAATGGATGAGAGAATGAAAATGTAACAATCAATATCAAATGTATTACCTTTACCTGCAGAAACACCTTCCCTGCCGGATGAGAAGCGCTTCGTTTGCTTCAGTTATTTTAATAAGAGACTAACTCAACGTCCATGTGCTTATTTAAGACAATAATATATAAGACTTAATCAAGATTATATAATATACAAAATCAAGTTTATCTTTTGTATTTATAATTACCTTTTAATCTAAACGTAATTATAATTTGTTTTTTCAAATTATCCATATTTTAAATGAAAAATTTAAATGAGATATTTTTTAAAAAAAATTAACAATCATTTTAATAAGAGACTAACTGAACTAACTAATTTCACTAATTTTTATAGTACACCCAAATTTCGTTATTTCCTAAACTCATACAATCCTCATACTTTACATTAATTAATTAATTCTCTTATCCTAAACATCACTTTTCAACACTTCACTATTCTCATTTCCACACCATCCTATATATAGATTTACGTATCATTACCAACTAATACAATATCATAACAATTATTATAAGATCCCAACAAACTAATCACCAAGGTTATAAAATAAAAATTAACTAAAAATGTTCAATGAGTTATTATTGTAGATATTAATAACAACATCTCTCAAGCTTATTGGAGTTCTTAATAGGGGAAAAAACTACATCTAATGCAAAAAAAAAAAAAAAAAAAAAAAAAAAAGAAAAAAAAAAACTTAAAAAGAAAAAAGGGGTAGAGACTTATCAAATGACGCCAATGGAGAGGAGCCCGGACGTGAGAGGAGAGGAGGCCGGCGGTCAGATGGGAGGAGGCCAACGCTAGCGATCGACGAGAGGACGTTGGAAAAAGGAGGAGGAGGAGAATAGAACCGGAGGGAGAGGAGGCCGAAAGGAGGTTGCACAAATGATCGAAGGCTGGCCCGATGAAGGGACGGTGAGAGTATGGCGGAGGAGGGAAGGAAACTGAAAAAATGGGGAGGGGGAGGATCTAAAGCCCGATTTTGGGCTTAAGATCCGTCGCAAAACCTCCCCTTTGTGACGGATCTAGGGATCCGAGATGCCAGTTTGCGACGGATGTATTTTTCCGTTGCAAACCGGCCTTTTTTGCGACGGATTTTTAGCAATTTTTTAAAATTTGCTACGGAATTGTAAATCCATCGGAAATGTTGCAAAATTTGTCGCAATTTTACCCTTTTCTAGTAGTATAGGCTTACTTACACCCTTGGAATTTACAACTATTACATTTGGCTTTCTCTTTCTTAAATTTGCATGGTAGCTAGAAGCTATCAGTATTTTTTCCAAACTTTGAAAAATCATAATTAATTCCATAAAATTCCCATTGGAGTGTTTTAAATTTCTATTCGAAGCTTTGTAAATTTATCTTAAGGAAAAAATAATCACCAAACCAATATGTGGTTGTATCATTCCCAGAGTTTCGCAAACTAGATACAACTTGAATTTGGAAATAGAATTTTTCAGATTTTGTGACCAAATTTTGAAAATTCATAACTTAGGTTCTAGAGCTCCGATTACCACATTCTACAACTCTTTTTAAAGATTAGGAGGTTTAATATTTTCTTATCAAAATTCACAGAAAAAAAAGGTCATTTGCTTGGTTAAAAACTTACACGAAAATAGTAACCCAAGTATGGAAATAGAAACTTTACAGTTTTTATTATCTAACATTGAAAAATCATAACTTCCTTTATACACATGTCCAAATAATGTGTTATTGAAGTCATTTTAAAGCTTATTATGTGTACTATTTACACAACAAATTTCACAGACAGAAAAAGAATGGACCATTTGCCCAGTTAAAACTTTATATGAATATGGACTTTAATTTATGTTTTCAGAATTGAAGTCCATATTCAAACTTTAGTTAAAACTTTACATTTCCAACATGAGAAACATTATGAAACTTCCTCTGTTTCAGCTCCATAAAACAGAGCAACACATGCAGAACCGAAACCATAAAACTTAAGCTTCAAACGTTAACCAATTTAGAACTTCTTGCATGAAACTTAGATTTCAAAAGTTCTCTGTTTTAGCACCCATAAAACAAGTAACCAATGTGCAGAAACTAGAGGGAAGAGGCTTACCTTGTTTGAAACTCTTGCTTGCAACGTTCAGACTTCTTCCCTTTCAAGTTCTTGCTCTTGGTCTCTCGTCTCTGCTGCCGTTGTCTATGTCTGGCTGAATGGCCGAATGAATCAGAATGGAATGAGGACTGGCCAAATCTCCTTCCTCTTCTTCTTCCTTCGACGACCTTCACGCCCACAAATGCTCTTGGCCCTCTCTCGCTTCTCACTTTTGCAGGTGACTGGCCAAAGTGCATGAACCATAAGTGAAGGAGTGTGAGCGTATTGGGTTCGGTACTCCCTTCTTCCACCGACGATCTTCACCGTCTCTTGCTCTCACTGTCGGTCTCTTACTCTCTGCTTTTCTGTTTCTGGCCAAAGGAAAGCGAATGGGAAATGGAGGAGTATATGTCGCATTACTGAGATCAAGAGACATAGTAGGGAAATTCCATATGCACAATTCCAAGAGACAGGAGGAGCGCGGATGCTGGCCTAATGAATAAATAAAGTGAGGGAGTATGGGCTGCGTCGTTTGCTGTCCAAAATGGAGATTAAGAGAATTGTTGTGCATGAGAGGCCACGTGACTATATGAGAGGAATAAAAAATTGGTGTGGTAATGCATGTGTTGCCGTGACTTGAGGAAGGAAAAGGGGGAAGCGTATAGAAATCAGAGACCAATCATGTATTGCTTGGGGGGACCCACAACTAAAATAAACTTATGATAAGCCTTTCTCCTTCATCGTCTTTTCTCATTTTGCAAGTCTCAAATTTCTTCTCCACCTCATGACCATATAGCACGCCCCTATACTCAAAAATTGGGCTTTAAGTTTGCCCAAATTCATTAGGCTTGGGGTGGTAAAATTACCATTTTACCCCTACCCTGAAATAAATCCTTAATCTCATGTAAGGATTTTTCTTGGGAAAAATAGGCCTTAACTTCCAAACATTAATTTTATCAATTATTTAGGCCAAATTTTCACCATTAATTCTTCTTATGATATTTAATTTTCATCCCGAAATTTGGGATGTTATATCCTTAATCGGGCTTTGATGCTTTGAGGTAGGGTTGTCCAAAAGACCCATGGTCTGGTTGGTTTGATTTGACCTGGTCCAACCCGACCTGGTTTAGGCAAAACAAATTTGGTCCAGGACAATTTCACCAGACCAAACATCTTGGGTTGGACCGGACTTGGATGCAGGGGCTTAGACTCTTTGGACTGGTTTGATTTGACTCGATTTTATTTTTTTTTATTTTTATTTTTGTAAATCACCACTGCACTCCGCTACTCATTGGAGTCTGGACATCTTAATTTGCTTTTTAACTTATAGGAATCACTTTTCACTCAGTCATTTTTTATTACTTTTGGAAGTCAGGTGAAACCAAAGCTAAACTATTGCCTTCGAAGAATGAAAAAAAAAAACTAGAAAAAACAACTCGGACTCATTTTCCAACCATCCATCGGTTTATGGGTACTAGAGGTCCTATCGACACCTCAAGTTGACCCTCAACCCGGTCCTTGGTCATCCCTACTTTGAGGCATTTGTTCAACATGTAGAAACCTTAAAACAACAACTCATCATTCAATTTCAACCTTCAACAATTCAGTTCATCAAGCATCAATTTAGCCATCATTTAAATGTCTTTAACCATGGTTTATATATAGGGAAGACACTTATGTATCACAAGGCAGCACCAAACAGAACCTAACCTTTTGAACATAATCTAAGTGACATTTGCTCCCTATTTCTTTATCTAAGAACACTAAGTTTTTCCTCATTTTTTATCCAAACAATTGAATCACATAGCATTCAAACAACTTGTACACACACATCATTTATATGAATTTGTATCTGCTATAACTCACACACGCACACACATCCCTCTTTAGTTTCAGCAAACCAACAACGTCATGAATCTTCAATTTGTAAACGACATACTCACATGATAGCACCCCTTTTATATCTATCAAATTGAACTTCCATATTAATTTTCTAGAAAAAAGGTGGCATTTGTTTGCTCAAATTTTGTCAAACTTCAGTTAGACTCAAAACATTGATTTATGAACCATTAAACATTTTTTAAGTAACTAAGGTTCTCTTTCTCAAACTCAAAATTTAACCTTTTAGCAATTCCTAAACAACAGCAATAAAAGATATTGAAGACGAAAAGGAAGTTGGGTAACTCACCATGGTCGGAATTTGTAATTGTAGAAGGTATTTGAGCTTCCTTCCTCTTATCCAGCGATCTCTCATCCGCTTGCCTTTAGAATTTCTTAATCTCTTGGTTTGTCAAACTTCCTTGCAATCTCTTTCTCTATCTATCTTTTTCTCACTATCAATAATGTCTCTCTTCTCTCGCTCCTTCTCTGCCCCCAAAATTTTTCAATCTCAGCATTGCTCACCCAATACAGGGGAGGTGGTTTTGTGGCAATCCTACTTTTGTGCTACTCCTTTTCCTAAACAATACAATTGGGCCCAGTCCTTGACCCAATCCCATTTCCTACCCCCAGTGCTTCATAGCAACTAGGACCTAAGGATTTTGAGGAGGAGAAGAGAGTAGGTCTCTATTTCTCTTTCCTACCCGTTCCTTCCCCTTCTTTATTTCTATAGTGTGAGATTTAATATCATTTAAAATATTATTATTATATTTAATAACATAAAACATAAATAAATAAATTAAAATTATTAAAATTATTTTTTAACTTTTGCTTGATTACTTTTGGCCTTCATATATTTAATAATAATTCCTTTAATTATTTAATAATACTAATATTTAATAACATCTGAACAAAAATAATAATATTTAATTAATTCCTTCAAGCCTCCTCGACACTCTATAAACTATTAATTCAAAACTTAAAAGTTTGGATGTTAGGAGAAGAAGAATGGAATTGGAGAAGAATTGCAAATGTTCATTGACATAATGATAGGTGTTTCCACTACATAACTTACCTAAGACTCTTAAAATTAGTCACAATTTGATTCTAAAAAGTAATTGGCAAACACAGATAAACAAAAAAACATACACATAAAACAAACAAATAAATATGTATAAGAAAAAACAAATAAACAAGTTAAAAACAAAGAGAGAATTCTAATTAAATGTAGCTAAAATAATCAAAACCAAAATCAACTCCACCAAATCTCATTCCCTAGTGAGGCCTCTTAAACTTTATTAGAAACTTATTAAAAGTGTAGGCCTAAATTTAGATTTTGTTATTAATAGAAAATGAATTTAAAATGAGATTTTTTTTTTTCATCATTTCATTAATCATAATTTTTTAAATATAGCTACTAATTTACAATCCCAAACTATCGAAAGATATCATGAATTGTTGGTAAAATTGAAATGACAGGAAGATAGGATCACACATGATATTTAAATCTCGGAAAAAAAAAAAAATTTAAGTACCCTGTTACCATATCAGTTATACCCTATTCAACCAAATAGCACAACGTCATATGTAATGTGCCCACTTGTTATACACGAATTTGTATATTCTATCAAGTAAAACTTTTTTCTTCTATCCGCCATCTTTTCTTGTTTAATTTTATTTTATCAATTTTTGTCGATTGTTCCTAGCTATTATGGTTTATAAATGTATTAGTTTCCTATTAAATAGTTATTCAAAAATTACAACATAAAAAAATTTACATTTTCAAAAAAAATCTTCAATAACCATGGCATCTCATAAGTAGTTTATGATTTTTCTAACATTTTTGCTTTAAAAATTTTACAAAGACTTCAAAAGATAATTGAAATAAGTTTATTTGTATATATTCTTTGTATTTGAAAATCATGGTTTCCTTCAACTTTTTTTTTTTTCCAGTGTTTTGTACCCAAAGGCATAGGCAAACTTGATAAACTTAATGTCTTAGACTTGAGCAATAATCATTTGACAGACCTATTCCTTCCAACATATTCAACATTTCAACATTGACACTCTTGCGCCTTGATAGTAATTCCCTCTCTGGCGTTCTCCCATCATATTTAGGAATTGGCCTTCCCAACTTAAAGACTTTACGGTTGGGGGGAAATGGACTAACTGGACAAATTCCAAGTAGCATATCAAATGCTTCTAAACTCATTACATTAAAATTGTCATCGAATAAATTTAATGGAGCTACACCCAATGTGTTTGGAAATTTAACAAACTTGATGAAACTAGATTTGGGTGAGAACCATTTGAGTGGCTTGATTCCGATACGCTTAACAAATTACATAGCCTTCAACGTTTAAGTCTTAGCAACAATAGATTGCAAGGGTTTATTATAAATGAACTTTGCCAACTTAAAAGTCTAAGTGAGTTGTATCTTGATAACAACATGTTTTTAGGAGTGGTTCCAGAATGTCTCGGGAATACTTCTTTGCAAAAGTTGAATTTTAGCTGTAACAAATTGGTTTCTCAAATACCCTCTTCTATTTGGAGTCTTAAAGATATCCTGATTTTAGACATATCCTCCAATGTATTGAATGGAATAATTTCACCAGAGGTATCAAACTTGAGGGCAATTATATTGTTGAACTTGTCAAGAAATCAAATTTCAGGAAGCATCCCTACAACTATGGGTAGCTTGTTAACTTTGCAAACCCTATCTTTGGCTGAAAACAAATTAGAAGGGCCTATTCCTGAATCACTTAGTGGCATGGTAAGCATGGAGTCACTAGATCTTTCCCATAATTATTTTTCTGGCGTGATTCCAAAGTCCTTAGAGTCGTTACTTTATATTAAATACATTAATCTTTCCTACAATTTACTGCATGGAGAAATTCCAAATGGTGGCCCTTTTCAAGGTTTTACTGCTGAATCTTTTATGATGAATAAAGATCTTTGTGGGAATTCTCAACTACAAGTCCGACCATGTAGGAAAGGAAACAAGCACATATCAAATAAAGTGATTCTGATGATAAAATTTTTATTGCCTACCATTGTTGCCATGTTGATTGTTTTGGTCATTGTGGTTCTAAAGAATAAGAGAGATGATGATAAAAATTCAACAAAGAGAGATTTAATAACTTTGGATACACCAACCAGGATATCTTATTATGAGCTTCTACGAGGAACAAATTGATTTGATAAGAGTACTCTTATTGGTTCTGGAAGTTTTGGATCAGTATACAAAGCAATTCTTCCAAATGAAAGGATAGTTGCGGTCAAAGTGTTTAACTTAGATATGGAACAATCATCAAGAAGTTTTGATGTTGAGTGTTCTACCATGTGCCATTTACGCCATCGCAATCTCATTAAGATCATCAGTAGTTGCTCAAATGATCATTTCAAATCTATAATAATGGAATTCATGGAAAATGGGAGTCTTGACAAATGGCTATACTCTCACAACTATTATTTAAATGTCTTGCAAAGGTTGAACATAATGATTGATGTAGCGGTTGCTTTGGAGTATCTTCACCATGGTTCTTCTACACTAGTTGTTCATTGTGATGTGAAACCAAGCAATGTTTTGTTGGATGAAGATATGGTGGCTCATCTTGGTGATTTTGGTATTGCTAAATTGTTTGGTGAAAAGCAGTTTGAAATTTATACAAAAACTTTGGCAACAATTGGCTATATGGCACCAGGTAATGATTTAACAATAAAATTTTGAATATATTTTTATATTCTTTTGTTTGTTATGCTCTATAAAATAGTATAATTTTATATTATTCAACTTCTAGCAAATATTTTCCATCTTCAATCGTAAAAATTTGAATTGATGATACAAAAGAAGATTAGCTTACCTTATTCATATAATGAGTTTTCTACTAATAATTCCATATAACATATAGAGTTTGGATCGAAAGGAGTTGTTTCTGCCAAAGGAGATGTGTTTAGTTATGGGATTTTGCTAATGGAAGTATTTACAAGGAAAAAGCCAACAGATGAAATGTTTGTTCAAGGACTAAGTTTGAAAGATTGGGTGAGCAACTCCACACCACATTCCATTATGAATATTATGGATGTCAATTTGCTACACAGAAAAATCAAAATACTTGATAATATACTACCTTATATGTCATCAATTTTTGAGTTAGCATTACATTGCTCCACTGAATTATCAGAGGCACGACTTACTATGATTGATGTTGTAGCATCATTGAGAAAAATCAAGTCTTTGTTTACGGAAAATGCTTGAGACACCACTAGTTGAATAATTGTTAAATCAAATTTAAGCTACTGTTTCTTTAACCTTGTGTTTTTTTTCCAAGTAATCTTGTAAATTTGAGTGATTCCATAGATGATGTAATAATATATAAAGTATTTTGAATTTGAAATTTTATGAGTTGATTATATTGGTTGTGGATTTTTTTTTTAATGGAAAATATATTTGTAGGTCCTTATATTTTTCATTAGTTTTGAGTTAGATCCCTAAGCTTTTATTTCCCTTTTTATTGGGTCTTATGTTTCTGCTGTTAGATTTGTTAGTCGCTAAAGTTAAAAGCTACTAAATATTATTTTAAGGCGGATCCGGATCTCTTTTCTCATTGTCTTTTATTATCTTTAAATCCTAGCCATTCAATATTTGATCTAAGCGTCCAGGAAGAGAGACATCATCTATTTCAAATTACCTCACACGGTGGAGATGAAATAGATGATGTGTCTCTTCCTGGACGCTTAGATCAAATATTGAATGGTCATGATTTAAAGCTAATGAGAGACAATGAGAAAATCCAGATCCCTTTAAGGCTTGTGTCATTAAGCTTCAAGGAATGGACCCTCTATGGCAAGTATCACATCCAACACTAACCATATCGCATGGAGAGGAAGAGACAGACTAGTTAGCCAAGGGACTCGGATGCTCTCAGAAGTGACTCCCTCAGCATCCCTCAGTAGCTTTTGATCTTGACCATCCAAAAATTGATCCAAAGGTTGAGAATCTATTTTAAAAGACCGCATATAGTAAATATAAAAATTTTAAAAAAAGATGATGTATCTCTTTCTAGACACTTGGATCAATTTTTGGACGGATAAGATCAAAAGATACTGAGAGACGCTGAGGGATCCACTTCTGAGATAATCTGTTTCAGTTAGCCAAGATATTGCAAGGATCCACCACAAAAGATGATTTAATACATGTATTATATCCAAGAAGTCATGTTAATTTAAATAGGGTCATCTTGAAAATTATTAACCAAATTATGTAGATAAAAAGTTGATTAAACTTGGTTTAAAATAATAAATATGTAAGAAATGTTTTTTTCTATATACATATTTATGGAGAAGGTGAATATGTGAGAAAATGAGTGAAAAAAGATATGAGAGAGACATATAATTAATTGTGGGTAAAAGTGAAAAAGTTAATTAAATGTTCAGACAAGTAGAAATTGCAATTTATAAAAAGGATTGTCCCACCCCAAAAATTATATATAACTTACATATAGAATCATATATGAGGACCAGTCGGGGCTCACTATCTTGCTGCAAAGCACAATGTAAGGTGGAGAGATCTTGGCAACAAAGATTAACAATTGGGACAATTAAAATTTGGAAAAGAGATAAACAAAATCAAGAAATGGAGGAGGAACTACTCATTTGAGTCTTTTTTTTTCTCTCTCTCTCTCTCTCTCATCATTTCTATCTATCTTCCTCTAATACACTTTGTAGAATCCATCTTTGAAGATTGATGTGTGGCAGAGAAATTTACTGTGAATAGATATTCCCATATTATTAGATGACATCTCTTAAATCACCTCCTCCGGTATAAAATAAGATGTTTCATGATGTAAGAACACCAGATTTTACCTCACCAACTAGCCTGTTATCCCATGAAAATATTGCACCTGATACCTAAATTTTGAAAACAAAAAATGGAGAGTGGGAATAGTGATTTTACTCTCTGTGTTTTTTTAATTCTAGTTTTAGATGCATCATGATATGGTTGGAAGAAAGTGGCTTGATAGAGGTGTGTAATATCTGTGTACAGGTAAGAGAAGACTGCATCAATAAAACCAATTCCAACTTTCATTTTGAGATGTGTCTTCGATTGTGTTTTTTATGCAAGGAGTTTTTGATTCTAATGGTCATGAAGGTTTGAATAATAATTCAATGCCCTACTTTTATTTGTTGTTTAAAATTAATTAGTCTCTTCTTACCAAAAGAAATTAATTAGTCTCTTGAATTATTTTTGGTCTTTTAAGTTTCAATTTTTTTTTTTTTTTTAATTTAAGGCCATTAGTTTTAATTTAAGTTTCAAACTGATCACTTTAAAAGTCATTGTTGAGTGAATTTTCTCAAGAATTATAAGGCTTGTAAATCTTTTTGTCCATGAAGTTAGTATCTTGGGTTCATTGTAATAAGATTTTTATTTTTATTTTTTCAAAGAAAAGGTATTTGAGTTTTTTGGTCATTTTAGAGTTGATTTGTTACCTTTTTTTAGCTTGAAAAAAAATTAATTTATCACCTTTGACCCTGTGTTTTTTTTATTATTATTATTGGAATATCACAATGGAAATCCTCAAGTTTTTAGGCTTTTGTGGATTTGGAAGCTAAATCCACATAAAAAAAATATAGATAAAGTAGGAGAGTTCAAAGCCCACAAAAGATCAAAGGCCCATCTAAAGAAGAATTCGTTAATGGACCTATCAAGGCTGTTTTTCTTAATCAAAATCTCCCTCATCATTAAAGCAAGCCCAACTCCATCAAGAGGGCCCACTGGGTTTTTTTTTTAAAAGTAGATAGTCATCAAAAGTCCTAATCCCATACAGGCTTGGCCCAAAGAGCTTTCCGCCAAGTCTTTTATGTCACTTTCTTCTCAGACTTGTTGTATACTGGTGTTAATGGACTAACATGGTGAGCTAGAAAAGGACTTTTACAATGTTTTTGTGGGAAGCAAGCATCTTATTAGATTAATCAAGTCAATGAAGGACTTTTTCTTTTTTGTTTTTGAAAAAAAAGGTTCAATGAAAGACTTGGTTGTCGAGTGAGCATTGCCCCATCATGTAGCTAGGTAAAACCCCTTGTCCGTGGGTTAAATGATCGAAGGGTCGGATACTCTAACAAATGGAGAGGGTTTGATTCCTTCTATTGTCGCGCGGTATTGAAGACATCCAAGAGAGCATCCTAAAATTTGGGATGCAAGGGTAACCTAGGATGAGGTGGAAGCATATCTACTCTCACTCTTAAATTCCCCTGCATAGCATATTCAAGCGCCTTAAAGTCTAAGCGAATATAGATCATGCATAAATAGCAAAAAATAAATGTTGAAAGTGGAAACCCAACATTGTCTCATAAATTTTATGAACAATTAGTACTAATAATGTCTTTTTCCTGTTCCAATGTTTATTTTGTTCAAATTAATGCCCCTCAATGCTCCATTATCCTTGCTATGTGTTGCATTCCTTTGTTTCAATTACGTACCAATTATTATTCAATCCCTAGCTTGAGCGTTGTTTAATAAAAAGATCAATTATATTATAAATGATAAAAACTATACAAGCATTTTTGGTATCCAAGGGTCTTTTTTAATATGACATCAGTTTTATAGCAAGAGGATATAGCAATGGGTGCTTGCTTGTACTTTATTTCTCCTTTCTCACTTTATTTATGAATACTCCTTATATAGTCCATATTATAATTTACCTCCAACCAATCAACAAAAGCTGATTTTTTTTTTTAAAAAAAAAAATCCAAACTTATCGGTATTTAAAAATCAACAAAAGCTGATTTTTTTTTAAAGAAAAATCCAAAATTATCGGTATTTAAAATTAAGAATTACATTTTTAGAAAAAACGCAAAGGATAAATAAATAGGAGTAAATTAAAAAAAAGTAATCAATATCACACTTATGATGGCGAATTATGATAAGCATCTTTAATTTCTCCTCAATCCTCATGCCTGCCGACATATACCACTTGGAGGAGTATGTATGACTTTTGAACATGACTAGCACAGTGAGCAACGTGTCACTATCTCCTTTGTATCAACAATCAAACAGTAGAAATCTCCGACTTCAGCCAACTTTAGACATTCCATAGATACTAACCGCCTCGTTTGGATGGGCAGCGGCCCAGATTGCATCTTAAGAACCCTACATCACATTCTGCATGATATGCATCACTGGGATCAATCCCTGTAGTCGCATCATTATTAGGGGCAGCCGAAGAGAACCACAAGAGGAATTCAAATCGATTATACATATACATAGAATACACAAACGCACACTGATTTAACTTCCTTTCCTTTCATTCTTCAGTTCTGATTCTGTGTTTGTGCTTCTGTTCATCAATATGGCACAGCCTTCTTCTCAACGTGACGATGATGATAAGCATCAACCGTTTGATAGATGAGGTTATTCCTCTGTTCATCAAGTGTGGCCTACCTGAAACTTGCCTTCATCCACAAACCAGGCTACAGTTCAGCTACACAACCTCCATTTTAGCCAAGCTCCTCCGCCGTTTTCGGCCACTGGACTCCGCGGTCAAGCGTGAACGTGCCTTGCTCATACCGAATGGGAATGTGACACGTGATGATTATAATATTGAGATCCCCATTCAGCTTTCCTTCTTTCTTTCCTTTTTGTTTTTAAAGAAAAATAAACTTGGAAAGGCAGATAAGAAACAGTAAATAATTAGATTTTATAATACTTTTACATAAAAATAAAAATAAATGAATGAATGTTATTAATTATTAAATAATCACCCATGAAAACGATGGCAAAAAAATCACCACTAAAACATAGTTATCAACTAATTGTTTTAAGAAAAATGTAACTAGAGTTCAAAAAGTTCTTTTTTTATTAATTTGAATACACCATAATTACATTGTCGAGCTTAGCATATGTGTTTAAAAATTGGGTTAATATAATATTTATTCTTCAAATTTTAAACTATGGTATTGGTCCCTTAAAGGGTAAAATGATAGAGACCAATTTACAAAATAAAATTTGAGGGACCAAAATCTATGTTTCAAAACTATAAGGAATAAAAATAGTATTAACATGTAAAAGTTTGTTATATGAGAAGAATGTGGTTTTGATAAAATTAATATAAAATTATTATTATTATTAGGCTCAGGATGGACCATACAAACCAAGCCCAATACAGGCTGAAAACCAAGTAATTTTGGCATTTCAATTACATGTTTTGACCAATAAAATAAAATAGAGTAAAAATAAAACATCATATTCTATAACATTATATGAAAAATCTACCCTAGGGTCCATATTAGTAAAAAAAAATGTCAAAAAAAGCCTAAGAAAAAGTCACATGTTAGGGCATTTTTTAGTATTATTTCATAACTGTTAACAACTAAATCAGTCCTATTAATAACTAAATCAGTACTCATTAACAACTAAATCAGTAACATTAACAACAATATTCTAACAATTAAATCAGTACCTCTTAACAATTATAACTATATCAGTAGGCGTTAATAACTAACGTTTTATGAAATAATACTTAAAAAAAAAAAAAAAAAAGCTTTTTGATATGCCTTTTTTGACATTTTTTTACTAATATAGGCGTGAGATGGATTTTCCCAACATTATACAGGCGACCCAAATAAATCTGTATCCATAAATCTGTTTCAAAGCTTGGGATGGTCTTGGTATTGGCCCATTTCCTCTAATTGGGTCAATGCAAGCTGGGATTTGTTAGAGTCCAGAGTGACTTAGGGCTTTTTCTCAAAGGAGACTTGGTTCATCATTCTAGGGCTAGACAAAGAACCCAACAATCATTTGATCCAGTCATTGCATAGTTAATACTGCCTTATGTACTAGGACCCCGTTGATTAATTTGGAGAGTTTAAAGAAACTAAATTATTTATGTGTATTATTAAATTATATATTATTTTATAAATCAAAAAAATTAGTTTAGATAAAAAAAATGAAAAAATATAAATACTTTAAAATAATTTATTTAACTTCCTTAATCTCTTTAAATTAGTCAACCGAGTTTTATATTAAAGATCATATGTAGTATAAGAGTTTTAAAAGGATTCACTTTGGTTCTCTGGTAGATTATTTTCATTACTTTTTTTTTTTACCATATATTCTTTTTTATAACAAATTATATTTCTCCTCCACGTTTCAATTATGTTTTACGTATATGTCCCTCGAATTTGGCGTATATGTAATGTGCATGAATGAACTAATACCTTGATTTTAGTTACTACTGATTTTGAAAATCTGATTCTGTTAGAAGATATAGTTGTGCTAAAAATTTTATTTTCATTTAAGGAATGAAAATAATAAATGGAATTTTGTCAAAGCATAAAATTTAATGCATGGATGAGTAGATTGACCAATGACCATACCAGGAAAGGAGTTGTAACTGAGATCTAAAATTCTAGCATTGTTTGATTACCAATTGACATTGGTAGTCTACCATTTTAACTGTTTCCATAAAAATATACTACTATTCAAGAAGAAGTTGTTGAAGAGAGTTGATAAAATATTAATTTCTTCTGTTCAAAACTTAGAGTGAGCAAAACGATACTATTAATAACCTGTAATCCAAAAAAGAATGTTTTCATTGATGTCTCTTTCCATTTCCTCTCTATTAAATGTTTCCACCATTGGATTAAGTTTCAATGGTTGGGATTTTAATGGATGCCTCACTTATTAAGTCTATGTTTTATTATAAATTCCTTAACAATCCAAATGACCCTTTTTGTCATGCATGGATTTTTCAAAAAGAAAACTTATTATTGATTGTATATATACAGAAAACTTATTTTCAATTAGAAGTTTTGGAGATACTACAGAACAGTTTTGGTTTCGCCCTTACCACAGATATTATATATGATAAATGGAATTTTGTTGAAGAATAATAATACCTATTAAGGAGTTTTTTTGTCCTAGATATAAATACTGTAGCAACGTGCAATTGCCGATTGATGATTATAGTAGTAATGATAGTTATATGGATAGACAGACAGAGAGTGAGGGAAGGAGGCCACCGATGTTGATAATTATCTGAATGAGTGAAAAACATCTAAAAATAAAACAATAAAAAGAAAAAGGATCCGGTCTGGCTCTGACTCGGGTGCTCGACGAACCTCTGGGCCCACTCTCTTCCTCGCCGTTTCTGGGCATTTTCTTGAGCTTTCTCAGATGAAACAAGGAGTGCTAATTTCCGATTCGCCAAACCAAACGAAACTCGCATTTTCTCGAGCTTTCTTTCTTTCTTTCTCTCCTGATAGATTCTCAGAGACGGGATGCTTCACCTGCCAGTCAAGGCATTGGATCCGAATGGGAATGTGACACGTAGCGATTATAATATTGAGATCGCCATTCAGCTTTCTTTCTCTTTCTCTCTCTCTCTTTTTTTGTTTTTAAAGGAAAATAAATCTTGGAAAGGCAGATGAGAAACAGTAAATAATTAAATTTATAATCCTTTTACATAAAACTAAAACTAAAAATAAATGAATGAAATGTTATTAATTACTATTAAATAATCACCAATGAAAACGATGGCAAAAAAATCACCACTAAAACATAGTTATCACCTAATTTTTTTAAGAAAAATGTAACTATAGTTAAAAAAAAAAAAAATTCTCTTTTGTATTAACTTCAATACACCATAATTACATTGAGGAGCTTAGCATATTTGTTTAAAAATTCGGTTAATATAATCTTTATTTTTCAAGTTTCAAACAATAGATATTGGTCCCTTATGATTAAGTTTTTATTACATTATATGGACCAATATTTACAGAAAAAATTTGAGCGACCAAAACATATGTTTAAAATTAGAAAGACCAAAATAAATCGAAATGAGAGAAAATTAAAGGGGCTAAAGATTATATTTATATGAGAAGAATGTGATTTTGATTAAAATAATATAAAACTATTTTTTCTAGGCCGAAGATATCCACGGTGGAAAGAAAGCAGTGACTAATTCCAATATAAAAATAATTTTGTTTCAACAATGACATGGGCCATACAAACCCAGCCCAATACAGGCTGAAAACTAAGTAATTTTGGCATTTAAATTACATGTTTTGACCAATAAAATAAAATAGAATAAAAATAAAACATCATATTCCATAACATTAAAAAGGCGACCCAAATATATCTGTATCTATAAATCTGTTTCAATAGTCTTGGTATTGGCCCATTTTCTCTAATTGGGTCAATGCAAGATGGGATTTGTTGGAGTCCACAATGACTGGGGGCTTTTTATCAAAAGGAGACTTGGTTCCTCATTGTAGGGCTGGACATTGAACCCAATGTCCAATAATTGTTTTGACTCATTGAATATTTTATAGTACCTTTTTTGTACTCTTATGTATGTACTCAGTAACGAAACAAAAATGTATGTCCTCAGTATAAAAAGTCTAGTTGATTAATTTGGAGAGGTTAAAGAAGTTAAATTATTTATGTGTATCATTAAAGGGAAAAGTATTTCTTCAATCACTTTGGAGATAGAGTTATCTCCAAGAACCCCAAAACTACGTCGTTTTGAATTAATGAAGTGTTTGTTAGTAATTTTGTTTAATTAATAAAGGGTGTAATCATAAAATGTATATGATTAAAAAATAAACAAAATTACAAAAATGTCATTCATTAATCCAAAACGACGTAGTTTTTGGGTCACTGGAGATAACTTTATCTCCTATGACTGGAGAAATCCTTTACCCATCATTAAATTATATATTTATTTATAAGTCAATAAAATTAGTTTAGAGAAAAAATGAAAAATATAAATACTTTAAAATAATTTCTTTAATTTCTTTAATCTCTTTAAATTAGTCAACTGAATCTTATATTGAAGATCAATATAGTATAAGATTTATAAAGGGATTCACTTTGGTTCTCAGGTGGATTGATTTCATTACTTTTTTCGATCATATCTTCTTTTTATAACAATTTTTATTTCTCCTCCACGTTTCAATTGTCTTTTACGTATATCTCCCTCAACTCAATCATTTTCTAAACTGTATTCACTTTTCATGAAGAAAAAAAAAAGGCATTAACTCTATGTTACAATTATTATTATTATTTTTTGATACAGTGTTACAATTATTTAATGTACGTCTGTAACACAAACGTTAAAAGCTAACTTGAAGACAACCAAAGCCCATTTGTTGAGTCCAAAATTCTCAAATTTCAAATAACTAACATATTAATACGGGAGACATCATCACTCCATATGACAAGTTGCAAAAATAAAACAATCCAAAGGGTTAAAGATTCTAGCAAATACAATTTGATTTAATATAATTATTTAGCAATTACCATTACCTCTCCATGACAGTAAAAAATAAAGACTCCCACTTGTGGACATGTTTCAATGGTTTTCTCCTCTTCCAGTTTGGAGGAAATAACTTGGACGAGTAATCAAAAGATCATGGACTTTGACATATTCATGAAGAATGCCAAACTACCCAATGTTTCTTTGCACTTCACAGACCTTACAATTTAAACTTCCAAGGAAGACTTTATAAGCTCACCTTTGGTATATCACTATTGAATGACCACAATATAGTGAACAAGTTTTGGAATATTTCCCAGTAAATGACTATTAACAACCACAAAGTGCTCAAGTAATGGGAGTAGATGGCACATCTCATCTGGCAAATTACCATTTAAATGGTTAAAGGAAAGGTGAACATCCCTCAAAGAAGGTGTGTTGAAAATAGATTGAGGAATTTCACCAGCAAAAGAATAAATAGTTTATGGCCTGATCAGTTCACATATCTTCTTGCTAATTTGGCGTATATGTAGTGTGCATGAATGAACTAATGCCTTGATTTTAGTTACTACGTACTGATTATGAAAATCTGATTCTGTTTGAAGATATAGTTGTGCTAAAAATTTTATTTTCATTTAAGGAATGAAAATAATAAATGGAGATATACTAAACAATTTTGAAAATAATAAATGGGATTTTGTCAAAGCATAAAACTTGATGGATGAGTAGATTGACCATAACAGGAAAGGAGTTGTAACTTAGATATAAAATTTCCAGCATTGTTTGATTACCAATTGACATTGGTAGTGTACCATTTAAAATGTTTCCATAGAAATATACTACTACTCTTCAAGAAGAAGTGTAGAAGAGAGTTGATGGAATACCAATTTCTTATGTTCAAAACTTAGGGTGAGGAGAATGATAATTGATATTTCTACTATTAATAATCCATAATCCGAAAACGAAAGTCTCCATTGATGTCTCTTTCTATTTTCTTTTCACTAAATGTCTCCATCATTGGATCAAGTTTCAATGGTTGAGATTTAACATTAAATCACAACCATTGAAACTTAATCCAATGGTGGAAACATTTAATGGAGAGGAAATGAAGAGAGGGATCAATTGAGACATTTATGCCTCACTTATTAAGCCTATGTTTTATTATTAATTCTCTTAATAATCCAAATGACTTTTTTATTTTTATTTTTTATCATGCTTGGATTTTTCAAAAATAAAACTTATTATTGATTACACACACACACACAGAGAGAAAACTTATTTTCAATCAGAAGTTTTGGAGATACTATAGAACCGTTTTGGTTTCGACAAAAAACCCTGTTAAGAAAGTTTATTATTGTATTGAAGGCGAATCCCCAAAACCATTTTGGGACCTTCGCACCACTCATCATTGACCGTACCATATCAAGTAAAGTTCGGTTTCTCCTTTCAGACACACCATTTTGATGTAGTGTGTATGGAGTGGTCAACTGTGAGAGAATCCATTCTCTTTTAGATAATCCTAAAACTCCTGAATCAGATATTTGCCACCTCAATCAGATCGAAGTGTCTTAATCATCTTGACAAGTTGTTTCTCTACTTCATTTCTAAATTCTTTGAACTTTTCAAAAGCTTTGAATTTATGTCTCATAAGATACACATATCCGAATCTAGACGTATCATCAGTAAAAGTGATGAAGTAGGAGTATCCTCCTCTAGCCTCAATAGACATATGCCCACAAACATCCGAATGAATGAGTTCCAACAACTCATTGGCTCTGTGACTCACAGGCTTCTCAAGCTTGATCTTTGTCTTCTTACCAACCAAACAAGATTCACAAGGTCCATAGGATTCGAAATCCATGGAACCCAGATAACCATCATGATGGAGTCTAGATAATCTTGTCTCATTTATATGTCCCAATCTATAGTGCCAAAGAAAGGATTGATTACCTAATCTTGTTTTCTTAACTTGGATGCTAAGAAGTTCACTATTAAATTCTAAATCTAAAACATATAATCCATTTGCCCGAGATGTGCAAGCATAAACAATATCATTCATAATGATAGAAAACTTGCCATTCTTTATTATAAAATTAAAATCAGATTGTTCTAAATGGGAAATGGAAATAATGTTTCGGAAAATAGAAGGAACATAAAGACAATTTTTCAAACGTAAAGAAAGGCCCGTAGGCAACTTGAGGTCCACATCCCCTATAGCTAATGCAGCAACTCTTGCTCCATTCCCTACACGGAGAATCACCTTATTTCTCTTCAACTTCCTAGGATTCTGTAGTACCTACAACGAATTACAGATGTGAGAACCACAATTGGCATCCAATACCTATGAAGTTGAATCAACATTTGAAAAGTTAACTTCTATAGTGAACATATCAGAGGCATAAGCATCACCATGATTTTTTCCCTTGAGGGGTATAATGGGCAATTTCTCTTCCAATGTCCTTCCTTTTGAACAATGGAAACATACAACAGTGTCTTTAGATTTCCCCTTTTCTTTGCCCCTGCCCTTCTTCTTCTTGGTGTTGGCTCTGGACTTGAGATTGTTTGTCGCCACAAACTTGCCCTTGCCCTTAGCCTTGGAAGGCCCACAAATCAGAAGAGTTTGGGTTTTATTTTTCTTAACACCACCCTTTGCAGTGGTTAACAAACTCAACAACTCAAGGAGTGTTGACTCTACCTTATTCATATAATAATTGACCACGAAGCCATTATATGATTGTGGCAAGGATTACAAGACTAAGTCAATACTTAGCTCATGGTCCATGATAAAGCCCAAAGAAGCAAGCTTCTTTATCATCCCAATCATCTTGAGGACATGCGGTCCAACTATCATGCCCTTAGCCATCTTAAAGCCAAACAAATCCTTGGAGGTCTCGAAGCATTTAGCCCTTCCTTGCTTGTGATAAAGCTCTTGCAGATGTGAGATAGTGGAGGAAGCATCCATATGCTCATGCTGACGTTGGAGTTCGCACATAGACGCAAGTATGCAGTATTGCCCTACTTTGTTGTCTTGTTAGGTGTTGTTTATGGGCTTTCCTGTCAAACTGATCAAACCTATCTTGCCCTTCAATAGGGGCAACAGGAATTGGAGAGTCTAAAACATATGCTATTTTCTCAGAGCATAAAACTATTTTTACATTCCAATACTAGTCCTTAAAGTTATAACCAGTTAGTTTGTTAGCATCCAGAATAAAGCATAAATTAACATTCCCAGTCATGACTTAAATGCTTAAATAGAAACAAAATAGGACTCATAAGTGTTTAATTAACCATATACGGAGACTTTTGAAATGTATGTGGCCTTCCTACTATTTTCTTTGGAATCAATAACCCTCAGATATTGATTTTATGGTTATCCTTCATAAGGATGCCCGTAGTTGGCTAAGAGAACGACTGAAATTATTTGTTTCTAGCTAAGCATGCAAAACTAACTCATCCAGTGGATTGATTTGATTAACAACATATCTATGTCTTTTCTTAGATCATCAGGTTGACAATACCTTGTAACTTAGTGTCACATCACTATGTAACAACTTGGCATCTTTGCCCTAAATGTAAAAACATGGCTGAGCCTGCAGACTACACATCTAGTCTAGCACAAATCATCATCTCAAGTGTCATACACTTCAAATGACACCGTTACCCTTCAAAATAAATAGGTCTTACTTGAGCTAGAGAACACTGCCATGTCGTAAGATTTTGTGAGGGATAACTTTTGTCGGTCCCATCCATCCTAAATTGCTAACTAATAAATTAACTAACATTTAGTCAATTTCTAAGCTAGAATTGATTTTTTCTTACATGCATAAATTAGACATACATATAAAACAATTATCACATAGTTTAATTTTAAATACCCTGTATTTATCATGCATGCTAGTCATGTGGTGATCACATTTACTATTATCATATTACTAGTTGTAATAATTTAATGCATAATAATAATAATAATAATAATAACATTTCATGTATTTTATGGATGATCATGGTGCCTTCTGATTATTGATCCAAAACATCTCCATGTCTTGCATGATCAAATATTCAAATCCGCTCAAATCTTTCATCATGGTCAAATGATCTCTTAGTAAACTCTTTTTGTACTTGTCCACGATCGAAAATTTTATATTCTTATTCCTATTACAATTTTCTATGCAATACTTAAATTGGGACAAAACATTCTCATTTACCAAAAAAATAAGAAAATAAAAATAAAATTTAAATCGGGACAAAACAATTGTCATTTATCAAAAGAAATAAAATTTAAATAAAAAATAAATCATTCATTTGAGGTATCATGACCATCCCTTTTCTTGTACTACAAAAAGGTTAGAAAAACACATGCACACATTTTTATAAATCCTAATTTATCATTGAATCAAATTCAATAATAGTATCCCATGTGTTTACTATAACGAACTTGGCTCTGATACCACTTGTTGGTTAAATTTTCCTATTGCACGACTTTCATGCAAAGTTTCATGAGGTTGAAATTTTTGTTTAATCATTGCACAAATATGTAACTCCTTACGGTCCTCATGAATTATTAACCTTAACTCAGTACGCTAATTGGTTATTATTCATTAATCCGTAACTCTTTATGGTATTCATGAAAACTCATAACAATTTATGATGATCATGAGTTTTAGGATTACTCGTTAAAACAACTATTGAGCATTTGATTACTTGATAAAACGACTATGGAAGATTAGGATTACCTTAGATTACTCAAAGACTTCAATGTTGTTGATGTCCTCTAATGTTGATCCACACGGCTATCCCTCGATGGTAATGAGAACTCTTTCTCTTGAAACCTCCAGCTCCTTGGATGCTTGCCAGGCCAAGACAAGGTTGAGGTTTGGTTTCCTTCAGCTTTTCTCTTTTCAAGAAGATGATGGTTTCTTGGAATTAGGTTAAAGATAGGAGGGGCAAGATCATTGGAACCTTGCCTTTCTTGGATGGCGCCTTTCTCTCTAAACCTTTGGTAATGACCCAAATTTAGAGAGCATAAGGCATGCATAATTTCAGCCAACACCCCCTTTAAAGTGGGCTGAAAATTCCAAGTCCTAATTGCCTTAGGATTTTTGATCTATGCACTAAGAAAATGGGTTTTAGGTAATAGGCGCATTACTTTTTAACCAAGTCATATTAAATTCAAATATTGATTGATTGATTGAATTTAATATGATGAATCATATTCATATCTTAATTGATTGATTGAGTTTAATATGATGAATCACATTCATATCTTGATTGATTGATTCACTACTAGAAAATACCAAAATAGCGATGGAATTTACGAGGGAATAAAAAGCCGTCACAATTTGTGACAGAATCTACAAAGAAAAGTAAAATCCGTCCCAATTTGCGACAAAAAACAAATTCCGTTGCAATGGAAAAATAAATCTGTCGCAAAACTTTGCGACGGAAAAACAAATCCATGACATTCTCTTCTGCCTTTTGATTTTCCTTCTTCCAAACACCCAGATCTCTCATCCTCTTCCCTAGCCGTCTAATTTCGCTCAACCTCACTCTCAATGGTGTTCTTACCAACAATTCATACCCAAAAACCCTCTTGATCCATTATCTTCACTCCCCGTGAAAACCCCCTGTCCAACTCAATCTTTGCTGACTTTTCATCTCTTCCTACTGGATGCGAGTGGCGGAGCCAGGATTTTATGTTTGTGGATGCACAATTAATGGTGGGGTTCGAGAGCAGCTCCCCCCGAAAACCTTTTTTTAGGGGAAGTCTTAAATGCATTAAAAAAACAAAAGAATATAAACAATAAAAGAATAAATATATTCATTGTTTATTAATCAGGAAAACGGACAATGAATACTAATGACACTCCTGTTTCTTTGACACCATCCTAATATGGAAAATAACAATGATAAAATATTTCCTTCAAAAGAAAAACGATAAAATGATGTAAACAAAACTATAAGAAAATATAAACAACAAAAAAGGTAATAGAAACTTGTAATGCCCTTTGAACAGGCGCAGCACCACGGTATAATGGCGGCAGGCTAGGGTGAATATTGATAGTTCCTGAGAAATTTACATGTGTGATATAAGTATGAATAAACACAATTCTACTTGCTGGCTTATGAGATTAAAGTTTGGAATGTAATCTGACATGGCAAGCATCACCTTTTGTGGGCTCAATAGAACCTTTTCTGACCTAACAAAGCTCAATTCTGCACATACAGAACAACAAATCAACTCCCTAACAAGCTCATAATATGATGGTTTATGAACCTTTTCTGCTCTAACAAAGCTCAATTATGCACATACAGAACAATAAATCAACTCCCCAACAAGCTTATAACATGATGCTTTACCAAATTTGGTGCAGAAACTGCAACAACAAAATACAATGGCTCAAGGGAAATATTGCTCCAGAAAATTTCAAAAGACTTCAATATCCACAAATCATCATTTTTAAAACATAAATCTACAAGGGGTTATTCTATTACAAAAAGAATGTCATGTAAAATTGCAGGGTAGGGAAAAAGAGGGTGAAAATGGGGTATTATGTTCATATCGTTCCTGATCTACTAAAACAGGGGCACAATACCATCAAATTACCCAAATCAATCACAGAAGATTCTTGATTCGGCTCTTTTGACTGTGGAACAGGCTAACAGGGTCACAAATCAAATGCAGAGGAGAGAAATTCTTATACGTATAGGAGTCATAATCAGGAATGGAGAGTTGTGAGATTTGGGAGATGAGGGCAGTGCGATTTAGGAGATGAGGGAAGCTATGGAGGATCTCGGGAACAGAGAGCTGTGCAATTTGGGAGATGAGGGCAGCAGCGAATGGGGATGGAGAGAGATTTGGAGGGTGAAAAAAAAAAAGGAGGAGAGGAGGAAAGCAAGGTTCGAATGGGGGACTTTTAGTCATGTGTGTATAGACTTATAATCATCTGGACCATTTAGGCAAGTTGAGATAGAATTCTTTTTATATATATATATATATATATATATATATATATATATATATATATATATATATATATATATATATATATATATATATATGTATATGTATATATATAATCACAATTTTAGTGTCTACACTTGCCCACATTAGCTGGATGTCTCCATAAAACGATAACTCCCATTCTCGTATATGAAACCGTCCTTTGTTGCTCTCGCTGATTATCATCACTTCGTGCCTGACCAGTGTTGACTTGCTGACCAAGAAGCCGAAACCATCGTCATTAAGTCCCCTATAAGTATGTTGCTGCCTTTGTTTTATATTGCTCTTCACTTTCCGTTTTAAGTTACTTTTTTCAGTTTGCTTACTTTTGTAGAGATCTGCTCGCTCACTACTTTAATCAGTTGTCAGCCTTAAAATTTATTGAAATTTGACTCAAGACTTAAGGTAATACTGGACTGCAGTATAGCTCTAAGGGATAAAAACCCATTGTACTAATCCTTGATTTTTAGTTTTTAGTTTTTTTTTATTAAATATTTGCATTTGATTTAGATGTTATGACATGAAGTATAGCTCTGATTTGGCTTATTTGTACCCATGAAATTAATGTTTTAAGTGCTACATTTGTTGATTTATCTAGGTGTAGTAAATTGCTGGAATTAAGATGAAGGGAGTTACTAATTGTAGAAAGGAGATGCAGTGTTTTAGGTACCCTACTTTATATTCTATAGGCAATAACTACAGTGACAAATCTGATGGCTTTGAGATCTTTTCTAGGGATTTTTGAATCCTTACATTTTTATATGACCTTGTTCTTTGCGCCTTTGGCTGTTGGAGGTGATGGCTTTGATGCAAATTCACTGTCATGTTCTTACTTTTCCATGAAAAGTAAAGCAGGCTCACCAATATTTTCTGTGGAGGTAAGATAATTTGGTCAAATTTTCCTTACTGTTAATAGCTTTCATGATGTTATCTGATGGAACTTGTTGATGTTGTTGCCTGTTAGTTTGCTTTAATACATGCTTCATGGGTATTCAAATGATTATTGTAATCCATCTTGTGATACTTTTTTCTGCTTAGAATGCAAATACCATCCAAGTTAGTGTTCTCTTTAATAGCTTAGAAAAGTCCTCAACTCCTGTTGCCCCGTTTGGCGAGTATCTTCCAAGTCAGGAATTGAGGGCCACACGCCCACACCTCTAGTCACATATTTGTTCATTTAATATTTGAATTTAATTTAACTTTGTTTCTTAACATTCTAATTGAATGTTAAATCATTGCCTTCAGTTGAGGAAGAAGCCACTACTCACAGTAGACATTAAGCATGATATACTCTGCTTTGCAGCAAAAGAGCTTCCACTGAGTTATGCAGTTTCCAGTTTAGTCATCCACCAGTTTAGTAGACTAGAATACTAGATAAATACACTAATGAACTTTATCTTGCCCAACCTTTTGACACAACATCCTTTAGGTGAGGCAATGCACTCTCATTTATTCTGTTACATAAGCTTTTCATGGTTCTAATGGGTGAAAAGAATCAGATCTGTGACACCTTTGTTTGCTAAGGGTTGTGATTTATGAGTGTGTAAATGAGACTAATGCTGTCATACAAAAACCTTTCAGAGCCTATCTAATAATGCAATCTCATAGCAAAAGGCAAAAGATGAGAAGCGTCAACCTTGTTGTTGGTGTGCATGTCTTTTCACAACATAATATTTATAGTTGTCCCTTCAAATGATACTGCGATCTATTTTAGTTAGTGAGATGAAAGAGAAAGGATCACTGTTTTAGTGAAAAATTTCTACGGCTAATACATGTTTTTCTTACTTTTTTAATTGCATGTTTTGAGAAGTTAGAGAAACCTTGTAGGTCAAAATGCAGTTACCCTGTTAATAGATATCCAGCTATCAGGAAAATATTTTACTGTTTTCTATGAACTTAGTTTTGGGGAGACAGAATTAAAGCAACGTATGCTTTTCACTTGTCTTGATTGGAAAATAATTGAATGAGGAGTATATTGTGTTGTGCATGGAGGTTTGCAGGGAGGAAAACATCTGTTTAAATTTTTTGCTTTTGCTGCCATTTTTTATCTGAATGAATGATATTGATTTATTAATTCTTTTTTTGCTTTCTGCAGTTAAAGTTAGAAGATCCTTACACTCAAGGCTAGAATTGCCTTATGCCCCGCCCTTCTAAGAATTGCTAATGCCTTGGATTTTTCAAGATTGAAACGCAGTGGGAGTGAGTCCCTCAAGAAGGGTAATAATCATGTGTAAATAATAATTTCTTTGCGTTCTAGGGTGGTGATAATTATGACTGCAGTTGCTTCATCCATTATCCATGTATTAACCTTGGCATTTTATTGGGGCAACATCAGGTTCTACATTGCTCATAAAATTTGTTCATATTCTAAGTTAAAGATATCAGCATTTGTAATGTGACTGAGTTTGTGAAACAATACAGATTAGGATGCAATTGTAGACCGTTCACTTGATGAGTTACTCTTCTTAGTATCTGAGCATTGTTGATCTGGAATAACAGATCTTAAATTTGAAAACACCAAAAGTCAAGTCCCCAAGCCTGTGGAAGAGGAACATTCTCCTATAAAAAACGTGAACTTTATAGTGATCAATTACTTTATATGTAACTTTATAGGAATAGCTATATGTATCTGTATTATTTGGTTTTTTTGAACTTTGTGAAATGTAAAGCTCTAATTTGTTCATACTATAGCTATATGGTGTATAACTTATTTATGATTTATGTGCTTTTTAGTTCGTTTTGTTGGCAACATTGTTGTTTACATTTTGTTTTGTTTATGTATAATTTTTTAGGATTGTTATTGTATGTATTTCCTCATATACACTTTTTTAAATATATTATTTAGTGTTGTTATTTCATAATATTTTTTCTTTATTTGAGTGGTTGCTATGGAAGAGCCCTAATAATTATTAATAATATTTTCTTTTCTTTTTTCAATATTTAATAAAAAATTATTTATTAATAATTTTTTCCCTAATTCATCAATTTTGCGACGGAATTCTTGTTCCTTCGCAAAGGTTGAATTTCAAAAATATAATTCCGTTGCAAAATTCAATTTTTGTGTTAGAAGTAAATTTCCGTCACAAAAATTGAATTTTGCAATGGAATTAAATTTCATCGCAAACTCTGAATTTTGTGACGCAAAGGTATTTCCATCGCAAAAATTTGAATTTTATGATAAAAATACCTTTTTGCGTCGTAAAAAAAAATCAATTTTTGTGACAGAACTTATATTTTCCTTCGCAAAAAACGATTTGCAAAACATTTTTGTCCATCATTAATCATTTTTGTCAAAGGAATTTCCCTATTTTGCAATGGATTTTGTTCGTCGCAAATTGTGACTTTTTTTTGTAGTGGTTGAACTAATCATTTAGATGATGTATCACATTTATTTATTAATTGATTGATTGAGTCAACCACTTAAGATGATGGATCACATTTATTTCTTGATTGATTGAGTGAATCATTCAAGATGATAGATCATTTCTATATCTTGATTGATTGATTGAATAACAATTTAAGATGATAGATCACATTCATCTCCTAAACTAAAATTCAAAATCATTTTTAATTCAATCTTCATTTAGTATTTCTCGTACCTTCGTCGAATCTTTATTGGATATAAATAATTCAGAATTATCTTTTATAGCCTAACTTCTTGAATCAAAATTCAAATTTAAATTTCAAACTTAAATTCAAAATTTGAATTCCAAATTCAACTTGGCCTAAGACCTTGTTGGGTCTTCTAACATGTTTGGGCCCTTTTGTGGAGAAACTAATTTCCCACTGGGGACACCATTTTCTCCTTATTAGGCTTGGAGTCACACTCCAACTCAATTACACATTTACTCTTGATAAAATCCAATAACAATTATTGGCCTAAGTTTCCTAATTTTAAGCAATTGGGAATAACCTTTGTGTGTGACCCATTAGGTCTAATTAGTCACTGACATAAATAAACCTGGACCAATTAAAACTCTTTTAACGGGCCCAATTTATTTAATAATGACCTTATAAGACACTAGCAATGCTTTGTGGCCTAGAATTAATTGAGTTGATCAAGTGATCTACCTTTCATATTTGGATACTGTGCAGATATCATCCCGCACATCATCATTCATATTTAGTCTAGAGCAAAGATAGAGTGTAATCTCTCTTAATTGACTCAATGTAGCTAATTCACAGAACTAGGAATATTCTTATATTAACTCTATAACGTATCATAACTTTTCATACTCACTTGCTATGCACACAGACTCCCGAGTTAATTAGAAGCTATCTAAGATCTACTGGTCTTGTGAATAACTAATCCCTTGTAAGGGACTGTGAGTCCTCTCAGCATGTTCATATACTCATGTATTCGAGTTATATCCAAGAGTAAATTGTTTTCCCCTTTTTCAGACGGATAGAGTTGTATAGTCAAAGTATAACCCTAGGATATAGTGTTCAATGACATCCTTAAATTTAGGATGATCTGCATTACCAAACGATGAGAAATTTCACATATCCAACGATACTCCCCACAATGAATCTTTGTGGAGTCCCTTAGCGGGTCTATTCGATGATATCTGTTCTCCAACAGATTACCTACAACATCAGCTAAGGCATCACTATGCTTGTATTCCATGAGGTCCCCACCTTGTATCTTATCCATGTAGATGATGTCGTACTAGTCTTATTGAGATCATCAATGCCATTTCTTGGCGATTCAAGACTAGGAACAAGTTTTAGGCAATAGATATCCATTGTTCACGAGTCCTCATGATCATGATTTCTATCATTGATCCTTAAGATTAACACATGTTCTAGTCCTAAGGCTTTTATCTCCAAACACATATTTACCTTAAAATAAAGGTGAGACATAAATATGATAAAGATAAAATGTGCTTATTTTATTAATAATGAAATACTACAACGTAGAAATGGTTCTAATCTGACCTTACAAATTATCTTTAGGACACCTAAATACTAACAGATTGCTTGTGGAATAGCTCTAGAAAGCTTGTCAAGTGTTTTAAACTTCCTATCTCAAGTGGAATGGTCCCCTGAATGAAGTTACCATTCCAATATAAGATCTCCAACTTTGACAGATTGAGTAGAGATATTAAAATAAATCCACTAAGATTGTTATTTCCAAAATCCAAATGCTCAAGCATAGATAAATCTCCTATCCTTGGTGGAACTTGTCCTTGAAAGTCATGGTAGCTCAAGTTGAGTCGTTTCGATCTATGCAATTGTACCAACTCTTTTGGTATATGACCACGAAAGTTGTTGTTACTTAGATCACGTTCAATAAGGAAAGAGAGATTTCCTAGTGGTGGAGATATGATGCCTTTAAGTTCAACAATTCTAAGTTCATTAATTGTTAGAGTGCTTAATCAACCAAATTTAGAGAGATTAATATGCAAGGTGGCTTGGTATTAATCAATGTAAGTTAGGCCTAGTTTAAGGGCAGCCCTTAGAGTCTTTTGAAGCTAGCATATTTAATCTCTCATAATTATTTGAAGTGAGGATTGTTTGTGTCATTCCTATGAAGGACTCTTCATCCCATTATTGAGCTTGTTATTTTTCTCATTTCATTAATTCCATCATCATTCCATTTCATACTTTACAGAAAAATCACAAAATGAAGTAGCTTAGGACCAATTTAACTTCCATTTGCTAAAAGTAGTTGCCCTTTGTTAAAAGATCAAAATTTCCCTTTTTATTGTTTCATGTCAAATATTGCATTTAGTTCCTACGTACCACTATAATTCTATTTATAAGTCCAATTTGATCAAAAATTTTGATCCTTATTATAAATTCAGTTTCAGAGTAATAAATAAGTTTTTTTTTTAATTTTTTTTTGCTCCTATTAATTGCAATAAACAAAAAGAATTTATTCATGTTGACTTTTGGAACCAATCATAGATAAGAACAAAATTGAAAATTTAGCCCATAATTAATTAGTTAACAAACCCTTCTTGGTATGTGAGAGTTAGTTAATTTGGATTTATAAATAAAACTAGAGTGGTAATTAATAAAAAGCTCATCAAGAGACGATTCAGGATTGCACCCTATATTAAAATCTTTAGTTATTTTTGTAGAAGCTACCAAGGCATAAGCAGACACGCTATCTTCAAGGAGTTATTTTGAAGCATGAAATTTCTATCTTATGAAATGGGGTGTGTATTTGAGGTCTACTCACAAGTCAAGGAAATTATTATGCTCATAATCGTCTCCTCGCGCGTGCGCGTGCGCGCACACACACACACACAGAGATAGATAGGGATAAAGTTGAAAAGTTGTTAAATTGATTAGAAATATCTTATAAATAGGATTCGAGGAGTATCTAATTAATCTCCGCTAAAAACTCTTCTTCAACTTGATGTTTCTTCTCAAATGCAGTAAGTCCAACTACTACTTGTTTGTGGCAACTAGCGTGAAAAATATCTATCAAAAGTCTTCAGACTTTAATTGATTATCTTATCGGTACAAGACGTGCTTGACTTATGAGTGGGCCTACAGACTTTGAGTGAACAATGCTATGAAGATGAATGTGAAGGGTAACGACAACATATATATTCATGCAAGTTATTCTTCCAACTATTAATGTTGTTTTGTAAGTACTCTACTACGAGAGTGACCATAAATGAAATAATGCAACGAAGATGAAAATGTAGTTCCTAAAGGGACAAAGATTCTTCTCACCACTAACGTGCTTTATGGGTTACTAATTCTTCTCACCACTAACGTGCTTTATGGGTTACTCTATGATCCATACAATATGATGATAATGAATATATGGTCCTTGGTGCATGTGATAACATATCAATCATTGTTAAAATCAAAACTATTTCTCATCACTAACGTAATTTCACTATAAAAAAAATATTGAATTACCCACGAAATTACTGACGGAAAAAATTCTGTTAGAAATTACCCACGAAATTCTGTCGGTAATTGAAATTACCCATATAATTCCGTGCGTAATGTCTTCTTTTTACCACGGTTTTTTCGCGACAAATGTTTTCCGTCGAAATCCATATCTTGACAGAATTACCCACAAAATTTTTGTTACCAGTGGACTTCTGTGGGTAATTTTTGATGGAATTTTTTTCATCGGTAATTCCGTGGGTAATCCAATTTTTTTTGTAGTGTTTTCTTTCTCTTTCATTGCATCCACTTGTTTTGAGGACAACTTAATGTTTTAAAAGTCTAACATGTCTTGTGCCTCAACGTCTGGTTCTACGTGTCTGAATTGGTGATTCGATTTGGATTACGTCCTTGTTTGGAATCACTTTTGGATACCCCAAAAGTGTTTATTAAAGTAAATCGACCTCGTACCATCTATAAGTCTAAATTAACTAACTTTCATATACTAAGAAGAGTTAGTTAACTAATTAATTATGGGCTAAATTTATAATTTTTCCTTTATCTATGATTGGTTCCAAAAATCAATATCAATAAATTCTTTTTGTTTACTGCAATTAATAAGGACAAAAAAGTAAAAAAAAATAATGTATTTATTATTCTGAAACTGGACTATAATAAGGATCAAAATTTTTAGTCATAATGAATTTATAAATAGGATCATAGTAATATACTATAAATCATAATTAAAAAACTGTTTTCCAAGACTTCAATTCCCTTATCTAAAACAAACACATTTGTTGTTCTCACCGGAGCACGTTAATAGTGGGGCCGTTAAGCTGTGATGAGCTACACGTTTTATTTTATTTTTATTTTTAAAAAAATATCCGATGCAGTGGTGGATGGATGGTCCCAGCTTGCACGCGGAGTTTGCCATGTAACAGTACCAAGTATGTTGATATATTTTTTTAAATTAATAACGAAATAGAGAAATAATATTTGTAATTTTTATATTATACTATTTGCCTGTTTCATATGCGTTTGCATTTTGTTTTTGTTGTTATTAGAGTAAATAAGCGTATAATAGAAAAATAAAATGAGATCAAATATTTTTAAAATGGAGATAGTATTTATTATATGAACGTTTCATTAATGCCAGCACTTTGCATCTAAGAATTATGATTAGACAACAAGGATATAATTTTAAGCAAATGATTGTGAGTTATGCATCTTATTATTCATTATGTCCAAGTATTTTTATATGAATGATTGTGAGTATTTTTAATCTTATTTATAAGTCACATTGTTACATTTTTCATATGAATGTACAACTTTACCTCTCATTTATTATTGTGCTGACTTTATACTTGTAGGGTTATTGTAATATATATTAAATAGGGATAAAGTTGGAAAGTTGTTAAATTTATAGGTAAAGTTGATAAAGTTTAAGGTTTTTGTTTTTTGTTTTTTGTTTTGTTTAGGTGAAATAGAATTCTCTGCTAAAAAATTTTCTTTAGCCAGTTTTTTCTTCTCAAATGGAGTAAGTCCAACTACTGCTTGTTTCACGGCAACTAGCGTGAAAAATATCTATCAAAAGTCTTCAGTCTTTAATTGATTTGCTTATTATCGATACATGACGTGCTTGACTTGTGAGTGGGCCTATAGACTTTGAATGAAATAAAGCCATAAAGATGAATGTGAAGGGTAACGACAACATATACATTCATGCAGGTTTCTTCCCACTAGTAACGTTTTGGAAGTATTCTCTCTATGTATGGCCTATGAAAGTGACCATAAATGAAATAATGCAATGAAGATGTAAATGTGGTTCCTAAAGGGACAAATATTCTTCTCATTACTAACGTGCTTTATGGGGTTACTCTATGATCCACACAATACGATGATAATGAATATATGGTCCTTGGTGCATGTGATAACATATCGATCACTGTTAGAATCAAAGCTTTAATTTTTCTCATCACTAACGTAATTTTCTTTCTCTTTCATTGCATGAACTTGTTTTGAGGACAACTTAATGTTTTAAAAGTCTAACATGTCATGTGCGTATATAGCAAGTGCTCTGTGTTTTTTTTCCCCTGGAAAAAATAGCAAGTGCTCTTTAAATAAATATTGTTTAACCACTAATAAGTTTGATGAGTAAAAAAGAAAACAGATCATTTAATTTCTTCTTGAAATATGAAAATGGCACTTATTCGGAAACACGCTTTATAAAGGTTGAAACTTCAACCATTGATATCTTATATTTTCTTAGTTAATTTATAATTATATGTTCACTTAAGGATACTTTTTGAAAATTGGTAATTATATAAAAATTTAAACATATAAAATAAAGTTATATATTCTCGCTTTCCACCATGACCAAGTAAAAATTGAAGCTTTTTTTCCTATTTCATTTACACTTGCCTTTTGTTTTGTTGTTATTAAATAAGCGTATAATAGAAAAATAAAATGAGATCAAATCTTTTTAAAATGGAGATAGTATACTTATTATATGAACTTTTCAACAATGCCACTTTGTGTAATACCCTAAAATTCATATTTATCATAAATATTATATTTTGATAAATAGTGCCTATTAAAAATAGGTGAATATGTGGTCTCAAAATTGAGTAACATATTTATGTTAATTTAGGGAATTTTCTCTAAGAATTAAGGTAATCAAAAACCAAATTCTCTAATTTTTTTTTTGGATCATAAAATACCCCAAAATTCATATTTCTCTTGAATATTATAATTTGGCAAAATAATACCTATTTAAAATAGGAAAGTATATTGTCTTTAATTTTGGTAATTTATTTGATTATTTTCCTTGGAATTTAAAGAGGCAAAAACCCAATTTTATTTTAGGGACCATAAGTTGCCCTATGATTATTAAATTAATGCATGGTGCATAAATGACCAAAGTAAACCCAAAAGTTGTGAGAAAATAATTAATCCAATTAAAGAAAATTGCCAAAAATTAGTAGATAATTAAATCTACATTAACTAGATTAATTTCATAAAACTTTCATGATTAATTTAATTACATATTTTAAATTGGGATGTGTGACCCTAATTAAGAACCAATGGCTAGTAAAGGACTAAGATTAGCATATAAGTAGCTTCTAATGATTATGATTAATATTGTAACCAATCAAATAAGCCTAATAATATTTAAGAACACCTTGTTGGAAATAATTAGCCAAAGGTTTAAATTAATTACTTAAGTTAAAGCCTAAATCCAAGTGGTAATTCATGAACCAATAAGAGCTAAAGATGTGGAATATGTGAGACCATGGAAACAACAAGCAAGAATGCATGGAGTAAAGGGGGAGATGTGGCAATTTTGTGTGTGTGTGTGTAGTGATTAAAGGAGAAGAGCCTTGTTGGCTCAATGTGTGTTCCATAGATAAAATATGAGAAGTTAAAAGGGCCAACAATGCTAGTTAAGAAACAAGGACAATAGGTGGGTTAAAATTGTGGAGCATGGAAGAGCCAACAATGCAAGGTCAAAGGGAGTAAAATGTGATGATTCATCCTCCCTTCTATCCATAGAATTATTGTTTATGTGGCATAATAGAAAACACAAGTCCAAATCCAAGAGGGAAGAGAGATAGCTTGTTAAAAGGGGTTGCTTGGAGCCTATAAATAGAGAGCAAACCTCTCTTCATTCTTCACCAAACTCAACCAAATAGGTGAGTTTTAGAGAAGCAAGAGTAGAGAGAAAATCATAGTGAGTGAGAGTCTTGAAGAAAGGAGGAGCAAAGTTCTTGGTAAGTCTTCTAACTTTAGCTTTCAAGTTCTTAGCTATTTTGTTATTTTGATCTTTAGATCTTCCAATTGTAGTTTTGTTTTCATATTTTTATACTTAAAATTTTATTTATTTCGAAAACTTGATGAAGAAGAAGTTATAGCAAAATTTTTGGAAGAGAAACATCAAGTAACGAAGTTCGCGAAATTTAATCGGTTTGAAAATTCTGGAATCGGTGATGAACATGCCAAAATTTCATATTGAAAATATAGTAAAAAAATTCTGGGAAAATTCATGGTTAAATTAGACATATAGGGATTTTCAAAAATGTCTAGAAAATATTAATTTGAGCTCTGTACAGTGAGATAAAAATTCTGCAAAATGGGCTACGAAATTCTGGAATTTTTCTGGGCAAGATATGAACACATGAAAACTGGGAATTTTTCTTAAGTTCTGGGCATATAAAAGTATTTTTTATCAAAAATAGACACCCTAAGGATTCCAAAAAATTTTACGGATCCTCGTTTCGATTTCTGTAGATTTAATTATGATTTTGCAAAGTTAACCAAAAATTCTGCCCAGAAATCCAGCATAGCGTTTTTTTAGAAAATGTGAGGGCAAAGATGTAATAATAAATCCACCAAGGGTAGAAAGGTAAATTAAACCCTTAAGAATATTATTACAAGCAATATGATATTTATCAAATATCATATAATAATCCGACGATAACTTATAGGATATCCGGAAGTCCGGAGTCGGATCAAAAGGCCGGACGTTTGGCCGTTACACGGTGAAAGGTACGTTCCTTATCATCGTAACACTAACTCGATGCTTATTATATGCTTATATGTGATAGATAACTTTACGTCTGTTGTGTGTTTACGAGATACATCTGCTGTGTGCTTACGAGATACATCTCGTCGTGTGCTTATGTACTGTTGGGATACATCTGCTGTGTGCTTATATACTGTTGGGATACATCTGCTGTGTGCTTATGTACGGTTGGGATACATCTGCTGTGTGCTCATGTATTGATTGTTGCTGAAACGCCATGAATATCTGTCATATACTGTCATATTTAAGCATGAGGTTAACCGTTACCTGAGGTTCAATGGGCATTGAACCTCAGCTCCTACTATAGCCTCGGGATCTGGAGGATCGGACCAAGGACAAGGGCAAAGCAACCCGGTGAAGACCCAGCCGTAGGAGAATTTCTTTTTGGATGTGTATTAGCGTATTTTTAAATATTCAGATAAAGGTACCGCTGCATAAGCAACCGATACATCAACAGGTGAATATTTATCGGATACTCGCTCTTTTAAATTGTTCCGATGCTCTACTCTGATTAAAGTATTTCGAAAACGCTTTAGAAAATTGAGATGTTACCCTTTGCATCCGGACTTATGATTAGACAAAAGGGATATAATTTTAAGAAAATGATTGTGAGGTATGGATCTTATTATTCATTATGTACTAGTATTTTATTTTATTTTTTTCTATTTTCTGAATGCAAATACATTCATTTTTGTGGATGTATTTCATTTTTGAAAATTCCTAATTTAAATAAAATGAAGTCAATATTTTATTAAATAGATTATACACTCGATTTTTCAACAATTGCAAATTGAAACTACATCGAAATTAATATTTGAAAAGATAACATCAGTTTCCAGTCCTAATATTGAAATTGTACGTTAATCTGTTCTAATTTATGTTGTGGTATATATTATGGTGATAAACGATATTATTAGTATGTTCTTTCTTTCTTTCTTTTTTAGCAACAAGAATATCTTCTCAAGTACACAAGGTATCCAAGATGACAAAAACACACTGCCTCGAGTAAAATTAAGAGATTGACACAGTTTTTTTTTTTTTTTTTTCCATTTTTTAAGCATAATATGTAAGTACCCATCAAACTTCTGATAAATGTTCTAACACCAGCAACAAACTTCGTATTTAACTTGGGTATTAAGTCATATCCTCGAACAAAAACAACCACTTCATTTTTTTAGGATCTCATCATTCAGTATAATTTTTCAAATTTTTTTCCTTTAAAACTACAAAAAAACAAGTCCTATTGGTCTCGAGCTTAAAAATGGATTATCGTATTGATAATTCTTCTTTTTTGAAATATACAGACAAAATGGTATACTTTTTGCTCAAAGACAATAAATCATATTTTAAGAAATCCTGCCAATTGTATTTTTTTTTCAAACGTCCCCAAATATTATAAGAAACGCATATTCTTAGCTTCTTTTCCTTATGAATAGTTATAGATTAATTATGTAGTGAATGTATCATATATCATTAATTTTATGCAACTCTTTTGCGTTTTGGTACATATCATCAATTATACACAGTTGCTTTAATTCTTTTCATGTTGATAATGTGATATGTTTTGCTTCCATTTAAATTTATTGTATATATCAATATATATACACACACATACATATTTTAGAAAGTGGTATGTTTACGTGTACCAAAACAAAATATTCATACAAAAGTATTGATAAATCCCTATTTTATTACATATTTTCATACTTTAGTTGGGGAATTTGTCATAGTTATTGAGTTTAAAATTCTTTTTTTGTGATAAATTTATATTAAGAGTAAATATATTAAATTAAAACTAAAAATGATAAAATTGTTAAAATAATTGTAATTACTCTTAATCATTGATTTTTGAGATGATTTGATGTTTGTTTACTTGTTTTTAATTGTAGGTACTTGAAAATTTTGATTAAATATGAAAATGACAGTTTGGGTCTCAAAAGTTAGAAATAATAGTTTGGTATTATGAATTTTAAAGAGGGAAAATCTCCCTTAGGTCCAAATTAGCAAACAATTGTAAAAAAAGGTCCAAGAAAAAGTCACATGTTCAAAAAGACCCTAAGGCCTTTTCGGTATTATTTCATAAACGTTAACAACTATATTAGTAGAACATTAACAACTAAATCAGTAGACGTTAACAACAATATCTTAACAACTAAATTAGTACTTGTTAACAACTAAATCAGTACCTGTTAACAATTATATCAGTATACGTTAACAAGTAACGTTTTATGAAATAATATCGAAAAAGGCCCTTGGGCCTATTTTGACATGTGACATTTTCTTGGGTCTTTTTTAACAATTTTTTGGTTATTTGGAACCCGAGGTAGATTTTCCCTTTAAAAAATGCTAGTATGGTTCCGTCGAAACTGTAGCGTTTTGGTTTAATTAATTAGGTCAGAAAAGGGACTTCAACGAGTTTATAGACAGAGCAACCGCGGCCGAAAACCGAAGCGAGACCTTGACCAACGACCTACATCTTCCTCCACCGTCGTCGGCGATGTCCCTTCCTCCATTGTCATCGGTGACCTCCTTCCTTCACACACTGCACCGTTGCTTTCTTCAACCCAAGAAAGAGCTACAGCCGCAGCCTCCAGAACCTTCACCTTCGTCTTCTTCTTACCATAATCACTGGTGAGTTTCTCCTTTGCTCACCACAGCTCCAACTTTATCCTCCACTTCGAACTCATATCCACCTTCATCATTGTCACCTTCATCCTTTCTAAGACTGAAGGTGAGCTCTCTATTTTAATTCAGCCGTGGCTTTTCTCCATTTTTTACTCGTTCTTCATCATCCATTTGTCATTTAATCAGTGTTTATCCATGGCTGACTTATTGGTGAAGAAGACAACTTCTCCTTACATGGCTACATGGCTGTTCTCGTCTAAATTCCATTAATCTTTTGTAACAGTGGCTATGACATGAGCTTGGAGCTTCAATAGGGGATTTTTTGCTTCTTCTAGCTTGATCTGTCATCGCCCTCCACACAAAATATTCATCGCCCTTTCACGCACCTGCCTTCATCACTGATGTGTTCTGGGTGTACTCTCTAGCATTGCGACTCTAGCCTATTAAGTTGAGGCATTCTCTTTCTCCTCTGCCTCTTCTATGTATTGACCACTATTTCTTGCAATTTCTCTCAATTTCATTGTCTGGGGTTGTAACATCCCATTTTCAAAAGCAGTATATATATATTTTTTTCATCAGAGTAGAGCATCGGAGCGATTGAGTAACTGATATTTATATTCAAAATGCCGTAAGTCCGGCTGTTTACAGGTAGTGGTACGTCATACCGAGTGTTTTTCAAAAGTAAATAACAAAAGAAGAAAGTCTTCACCGAGTCCCTATGCGTGCTGCTTGCCTTTCTCTTCGATCCTCGGTCCTCCTGATCCTGACGCTATGTCAAGAGCTGAGGTTCAATCCCTTTGAACCTTAGGTAACGGTTAACCTCATGTTTATATATACAACATAGACAGTATATGAGCATACAGACAAGCTTATCCCAACAGCACACATGCCCCCGGCGAGATATGTCGCACTTAGCATACGTTTCGCACCTAGCAATCGTTTCGCACTTAGCATTTCGCACCAAGCCTTTCGTACCTAGTAAACGTATCCCAACACCCAAAGAAGCATAATAACAAGACATTGTACATACCACGAGCTATCAACTACCTCACATAAACATACCATACACATAGCACATGTACGTATACAATAAACATCGAGTTAGTGTTACGATGACGCGAACGTACCTTCGTTGACGGAAAACGGTACTTTTTGACACAGATTTACGGCAAATGTACAACAACGGTACAACAAGTGGGTACGTGATTACAGATATCCTATAAGGATAATATCATATTATCAAGGCCCAACATCATAATAGCCATTTTAGGTACAAATTACCATTTTGCCCCTAACTCTCCTAATTGGCGGAATTTCGCCGTAACTTCGTTACTTTAACTCTAATCTTCCAAAATTTTGACATATCTCCATCTCCAATATATTTTTGAAATAAATATCATATTTATCCCTAAAACATGATATCTAAACTAACTTGGAAGATTAAAGATTAATCTAGCATTTCTACTATAACTACCGAAGGAACTACCAAAGCTTAAGACTAGGGACCGAAGAACTTACCCAAAGACTTCGCTACTCCTTTTCCGAGCTCCTCCTTGCTCTCACTTCTCTCTAACCTCTCTCTAGGATTCCTTTGTGAATTGGTGAGTTTGAAGAGAAATGTGAAAGGCTATTTATAGCAAAAGCCAAAGGATCTCATCCCTTGATCAACCTTTGCATCAAGGGCTAGGATGATGAAGATGTGGCCTTATGAGCATCACTCATTTTCCTCCTCTCTCCACCACAAAAATGTCCCCTTACTTTATGCATTTACCCGATAAAATCCCCGATCGGTGTTCTAATCGCGTAATCTTAGAAAATCTCAAAAATCCGGAACACAAAACGAAGTTCTATTCTTCCTCTTTGGAAATATATGAGTTAACTAAATTTTTGATCCCATTAAGGGTATTCCGTTGTCCGTTGAACATTTTCGGACGACGACGTTTGCCGATTCTGAGAAATTACTTCGGGTAATGCCAAATTCGAGACAAAAATCCACCGGTTCATAATATGTTCGGTTGTTTTCTACTTAGTTCAAGGATTTCAAGTTACGATTTATTTTCCATTGGTTCTCACTTTTCTTATCTTCCCTTTGTTTACAAAATATCTTTTCATCGATCCCTTATTCGCCTCGCCTTCTACGGAAATGACTTCCGCTAACACCAACTTCGGACAAAAATTCACTTGTTTGTAATATGTCCTGACCTAAGAAACTTAGTTCATGGTTTTCTAGATAGGATTTAATTTCTATCGGTTCTCATTTATCCAACCTGTTCTTCCACAAATATCTTAATTATATTATTATTTAATTAACAAAATATCATGATATTATCTTTTGAAAAACCCACAACCCTTTTCACACTCAAATTTTGGTTTTTCTCTTCCCTTTATTATTATTATTTTTTTCTTTAATTTATCTAAATTAGCTAGAAGCTTAATTAGAGCCTTATTCCCATGATTAGCAATCTTTTAGGATTTAGGGTTTTCATGTTCTTAATCTCACCAATTTTTCTTAATCTTTTCTAATTGATTAGCAAGCACACTTTATGCCAATATTAGCCATAAACACTTAATTAAAGGATTTTCCATAATCTACCTTAAATATTCTCTTGTTCGCGCTTAAACAATTAGCCATTAATTACTTAACTAATCACTTTCTAATTGTTGATAATTTTCTTAATTAGGATTAATCATTATCTCACAACTATTTTACTGATATTGGTATTTTATGCTCCATGTAAAATATTAAAAATCATAGGGCAATTTATGCTCCCAAAATTATATTTAATTTTGCCTCATTATTTTTCAAGGGAAATAATCCCAAAAATTCCTAAAATTAGAGACAACATACTTTCTAATTTTCAATAAATATTTTATTGCCTCTTGGGATTTATCATAATATTTTCGGGGCATTTCACTGGCCCATAATTGAATTTAGGGATTTTGACACTTTAATCCCTCTAATTTTATTAGAAATTTCCCTAGACAATAGAATAAGTATCCTACAAGGTTTTAAAACCACATATTCACCTATTTCCAAATAGGTATTATTTGCTAAAATATAGTATTCTAGATAGATAATTATCCGGGTATTACAGGGGTCTTGTCGAGGTATTTCGATCTATGGGTATTACTTTGCTTTGCATGATTAAACTTATCTTCTACATTTGAAATTTCATTGTCCGGGGTCTTATATCATGACACCAAAATCCATAAAAAAGAACATCTAGATATATTATTAAGTATTAAACCTCGAAATAATTTTAGCAATTTTTTCTTGAGAAAATGAAAAAGTATACATCATAATAAGATGTAGTTATATACTTTGCGAAAAGCGAAGTTTGTTTTGGAATAACCAGAGAGATCTGATTGGATATAACTTATATTTATATGATAGAATATCTGATCTCAATAATTTCACAATATTATTTCTAAAAATTTAAATTTAATTATTATCTTATATATAACTTTATTTTCTTTTAATGTATTTGTTTTTCTTTCTTTTAGTTGATCAAGGTTTCCCTATTCTAGACTTAGTTAGAGTCCAAAGGGTTTTCAACTTTTCTAATAAGTGTGCTTTATGATATTCGTTCTCTTGCTTAAATCGTGAGGTCACTCACCACCTCAACAACTAGTTTGTTGGTTGTCTCATTTTCTTTTATTTTTCTTGTTGGGTCATCATAATTTAATCAATGAATAGTGAGACGTTCAGAATATATATATATTTTCAGACTTTTCATCTGTTCTAGAAGAGAAATGCTTCAAGATCATTTATGTAAATAAAAAAGCTTCCCCCCCCCCCCAAAAAAAAATCAAAGTTATTTCTCCAATCCTATTCATGTTTGCTCCGTGTATGGTTGTTAACTTTACAAACATAACCCCGAAGTTAAGAAGTGATAGGCATAGTTAGAATGATATAGTGATAATACTGTCCTCAAACTTAAAGTCATAGCTGAAGAAATTGAAAACAAGAGTATTTTAACCACGTGTAATGAGAATGAGAGATATCACAAAGCAAATATTTCTTTCATTTGTTTAGATTTCAGGCATGGTGGTTTGACTTCAATACAAGTAAGTTATAACGAAGCATTTTGTAGATGGTAAAATTTCTATATCCAAAGAACTATAAATGTCTAGTTAATAACCGAGCACCTCGGCATGGGGCTTGCTCTCGATATTATTTACTTGGATCTACCACCCGTCATAATTTTAAAACGCGTCGAGAAGGGGAGATATCTAGACTCTTATAAGACGTCTTTCGTTCCCCACCCTAGTTGATTTGGGACTTCACCCCATTAGAGCCCAAAGTCCCCGTTGGCACATCGACCCAGATCGACCCAAGCCTGGCTCGATATCCACAAAACTATCAAATCAAGGGATGAAGCTTCTTCTCATTCACCACCATAGTATACCATTAATAATACACCCAACGCGCTAATTATTATTATTATTATTTTCAATTTCTTCAATCTTATCACAAAAGATGTCCTTTTGCAACTCCGCATTTTGTTAGTACGACTTGACTTGATTTGGATCCATAAAAGTATAAAATGACGTGTGTGTTAATTAATTGCTCAAAGCAGAAGACTTGAAATTCTGATAAGTCTGTATGCTCTTCATGGGAAAGCCTTCTTCCTTTGTTTTCCTACTCTTACTTCATTGCTTCATGGCCTCCTTAGCTTGGACGATACAAACATCGATATTGATAAATCTGCACTTCTTGCCCTTAAATCCTTTATCACTTCAGATCCATATGATTTCTTAGCTCACCGGTCTGTCTCTTCTTCTCCATGCAATTGACCGTGTCACATGCAATAATCGTCATGGAAGGGTCCATTCCTTGAATCTTGGAGGCATGGGTCTCAAGGGCACTATGTCTCCACAACCTGGGAATCTCTCATTCCTTGTTGAACTTGATCTCGAAACAACAATTTTTATGGTCAAATATCAAAAGAGTTAGTTCAATTGCGTAGACTGAAACTATTTAACTTGAGCTACAATGACTTTCATGGGCAAGTTCCAACCGAGATAGGAGATTTATCTATGCTTGAGTACTTGAGTTTTCGAAATAACAGTCTTAATGGTGTTATTCCACTATCTCTATTCAATCTATCAAGGTTGGAGACTTTAGATTTGAGATTAAATTTTATTGAAGGAACTATTTCGTTAGAGGTGGGCGGACTTCAAAGAATTGAAGATTTTACGACTTGCTTCTAACAAACTTTCGTGGTTCATTCCCGACCATTTCCAACTTATCTTCGATTGAGATATTGAGTTTGTCTTATAACAGTTTGTCGGTATGTTTTGGGTTATTTTCAACATTTACATTTGTCTTTATTCTAAACTAGTGTACTTGGTTAGCAGGATCTTATCCTTGAGGAATAAGAGGATGTCTCAATTATTTATTTTTGGCATTTTTTCAAATTTTCTTCTATATTTTTGTCATAATTTTTCTACTCTCTTTCAAAAGGGAAAAAACATTCATCATTAAAAATTTGAAACAAACTATATAGTCACACCATCGAAAAAATATTACGGTTATCTATTAATTAGTCTAAGTGGATCTAAAGGCTTATCATTTGTCTTTGAAAATAAATGTTTATTATTCTATCATTAAATTTTTTTTGAAGGGGTTTTCATTGGAAGAACCCTTAGTTCAAGTTCATTATATCCATTATGTCAAGTTCTCGAATCACACATGCATATATGTCCTATTTATTTCATTTGGATTTATAGTTAATTGATAATATTTTAGAAATATGACACATAGTCATATGTGATTGGATGACTTAAGATAATGGATATAAGAAACTTGTATTTACTTTTTAATATTGAATAAACTTTACAACCAACATGTCCTGAACGTTTAATTTTGATTTGGACAATCTACATTATATTTTAATTTCATTATTTGTTAGTAATTATTATTTTAAAAATGTTTGTAGAGTCAACAAAAAGATTTTTTTTTAGGAGTCTCCCAAGAAACAAGTGTTTTGACAAGAATGATGAAAAGGAAGGGCCAATTGGATTTCAATTTGTCTCTTAGATTTAATCATATCAAAATTTCTTAAACAAACACAACCAGCTAATTTAATCTATGGTTATTAGCCAACCCAAATTAAAAGGGTTATATCTCTTATAGTGTTTTGTCATTTACTAATATATGTGTCATTTCTTTAAAAATGTGCAAGTCTTATGTGTTTTTATAGAATATTAATTTATTTCATGTACCTAATAACTTGTGACACGTAACAAATTGTTACTGACATTATTTTCTTTCCCACCCCCTTAATATTTGAAGGAGGCATCCCAAATGAAATTGGTGATCTTTCACAACTGAAGATATTGTATCTTGGAGACAATCAACTCATTGGTTCTATACCATCTTCATTATTTAACAATTCAGCGCTTCTGAGAGGTTACTCTTGGAATAAATCAATTATCCGGTAGTCTCCCAAAAATGTGTGTTTTGGGCTTCCAAAACTTGAATTATTCTATGTGGAAAGAAATGATTTGTTTGGCGAAATACCCTCCATTTGGCATCAATGCAAAGAATTAGTAGAGTTACAATTGGGTCATAACAGATTCGACGGAGGAAAAATACCAATTGACGTTGGAAATTTGACCAAACTCCAGTTTCTACATCTTAGTAACAGCAACTTGCAAGGTAAGAGTTTTAATTATATATATCATTGTCTTAACTTCTATTCCATTATTTCATAAAATATTACTTGAATAATATGTCCTCTCTCCACTTAAATAAGTGAGACACAATTTTAAATTAGAAAACTCTAAGAGAATATTCTTTCTCACAAAGAAGAATTAGGAAACTTTTCTTTTCTTTTTCATTCTCTCACTCTTTTCCTTCTTTCCTATTTTTTGCTTGGGAGAATACTTTTAGAAGACAAATTTACTTATTCAAATTATATATTAGGTCATTAAATTTAACAAATTCTAAATGAGGTCATATAACCTAAAATAAGGTTTTAGAATTTGATAATTTTACTTTACTACCCTCCTTTGATTCCAACAAAAATAATCCTACTTAATTGGCACAAAACCTCTCCACTACTAACTCCTCTATCCATTTCACTCCTTTAAACAAAACCACAATTTTTTCCTCCACTTGATGCAATGAAGCCATTTCACGAAAAAACGTTGAAGGTTTCTCGCACGATACTCGCTTTCATTCATGAAAAGAAAAACTTGTTGGGATTCATACGCAGCCGAATTAAAATTTATGAATCCCTTCGAGGATCTCTCAACCGCGTTTAAATCAAGGTTAAAGAAACACGAATCATACCTATACGCCGAATCGGTATGCGTCTCGTTCGATTTGAACTGGTGGGCTACCTTCTCGATCAGCAGAAGTCGACTCTAACGCGTCGCCTTCCTCTACCGGTATCCACATGAATAATCTTCAAACATGGACACGGCAGCGTGCTAGCGCCTTCGAACTGTGCGTCTCTCACTTTTCGCTCTAGGGTTTCTTGCGCTTTCTAATACACTCGACTCTAAACCCAATAGGCGTATTATATTCAAAATTAATCTTCATTAATTTTGAATCTGATTAAAAAATATATTAATTAAATCTATCTCGATAGATCTAATCTAATCTATTTATTTAATCCAAATTAAAAGCCTCATTTGAAATTTGAGTTTTGAATCGATTAAAAAAATATTAATTAAATCTATCTCGATAGATCTAATCTAATGTATTTATTTAATCAATTAAAAGCCTTCTGATTTAATTTATCTCTATAAATTAAATCGAGAAATAATATCTATCTATTTAATTAAATCTGAGATACTATATCTCAACTTAAATTAAATAGATATATGATATCTTTATTCAAAATTAAATGTGAGATACAATATCTCTATTTGTTTTACATATTTAATTTATCAAATAAATTAAATACAAAACAAATATTATATAATAATATTATAATCTCCATTAAATAATATTATTATATTATTTTTGAACTTAATATATATATATAGTCACCCTAGATTAAATACAGTATTCATTGAATCTTAGATATATTTAAGATTCAACGAATTTGGAAACTTTTGCTCGTATTGGGCTATTCTTGTGTGCGACCTTGTAGGCCTACATGAGATTGGCAGTGGGCCAATACTGTACTAACCCACAAGTCGCGAGCAGCCTCTAGCAAGACATTATGACTATCCAATTCATATGGGGATCGATGATACGATACAACCTATCGTACAACCATGTCACGTCCCTTTTGTCACGCGATAATTTGGTCAAGGATGAGGCATGGATAATGTCAACTTCATGTTCTTGACCATTACTTTCTCGATTCTCGAATAGTCTAATAATTGAAATGGAAACTCCTTTCCATCGTAGTATGGCCATACATTTCTCAGACTCACTCATCGAGGGGCCCAGTATTATCTCTCTACAAATGTGAGGACAAATTCCATCTTGACCATTCACATTCCTCCACATGAAAACCACTGATCCCGATCCAAGCCTTTATCATCAGCCGGTCAAAGGTGACTTTTGACTAGGTCAAAGGTCAGTAACTCATTATGTAGGAATCCATGATGATCTCAGGTCATAGGGCGTTGTGACGGGGTTATACATGAGATAAGCTTATGACTAATTCCATGCAGCTTTCTCATAGTGAGTCGGTCCAGCACCTTGTACTCTTACAAGTGCCCATGACTTTGATTCATATCTCTATACCTCATCAAAGTCATACTGGTCTTATCTCATCTTCGCTCCCGCGTAGATGACCGACCAGGGACATTTAGGATAATCTATAAGATATATCCAGGAATACAATTATCAATACAAACATGCAAATGAAATGATAACTAAACGAGAATACTTTAAATAACATAAATGTCTAAAGTACAATGACTTGCCCCTAGGGCATAATTTCCAACAAAACCTCACCACCATGATCAATCCAGATACACCAAACTTCATCTGTATCTATGAAAGATTCTAGTGAAGTAAGATCGTTGTCCATAGTTATACTAGATCTATCAATCTTCCTCAATATAGGAACCTATTCCACCTCTATTATTTTTTTACTTCTTTATTTTTTCTTAATGTGAGTTAGATGTTGAAATAGTTGTTCGATTGAAAATCTTCTCCTCTTCATCTATTTTAGCAAATAAGCTTTGAGCTTTAAGCTTTCCCTCTTCTTCCACATGTTCCTACGTTTGTTTGTTTGTTTTTTTGGTTGAGTGAGATTTTTTTTTTTTTTTTAAATAACATCAGACCCCTGTTTTTCTGCAAAACGGTAACTACGCATTGAAGAGGGTTATGAATGAGTAGGAGAAATGTGCCTTCAACGTTGTTGTTGTTGTTTTTTTTTTTTTTTTAAAAAAAAAAAAATGGCATCACTACATCAAGTGAAGGAGAAAACTTTGTGGTTTTGATTTAGTGGAGGGAAATGGCTAGAGGGTCGATTAAGAGCTTCCTCGCCGGTTACACATAGCATTATTTTTTGTTAGAATTAAATGAGGGGTAAGAAAGTCAAATTATCGAATTCTAATATCTTATTTTAGGTTATATGAGCTCATTTAGAATTTGTTAAATTCAATAACCTAATTTATAATTTGAATAATTCAATTGTCTTTTAAAGAGATTTTCCCTTTTTTCTTTCATTTTCTTTCTTGTATTTTCATAAAATAGGAAATATATAAAATTTGGCAATTCAAACAAGGGCTTTTCTCCTTATAGGAAAGGGAGCCCAAAACCCAATATTTAGATAGATCAAGTAACATATACAATAATTAAATAATTTATTTAGTTTCTTTAATCTCAACAAATCAATAACCGGCTCTTATAATTTTACCTATCAATTTTATATTATAATTTTACACTAAACAAATTATGAAATATTATGAGCCATTTTATTTTTCTTTTTAAAGTCCATTCAGCTTTTTTACAAGTAGTTGATGTTATAATCAAATTGTATTTTGATGCTGAACTCTTTACAAGCATGAGATTATTATTTTCTTTTCTTTTAATATTTTAATATAGTAAAAATAATTTTAAATGAGATTTTATTTTATTTTTATTTTCATTAATATTGTACATATTAGCAATGGGGTTAAATGTAGCTAGCATTTTACAATAACAAAAATTCATGAATCGCTATTCTATGATTTTCTATAATATTTTTATATAATTATCTCCACCACTTTAAAACTAAAATGAGATTTTGTTTTGTCATTTCTTCTAGTTTTTTTAATTTCGTTCATTCATATATGGTTCATTCATAAATGGTACTTACATATAGATTGTGATTATTATAATCTCAAAATAAAAGAATGATAAGATTTTCAATTGATGGGACCATGCGAGATTTAAAACATGAAAACTAATTTTTTTTATTTACTCCTATATCTTGATGACAAAAATTTTCAAGGTAAGGCTTTTAATTATATGATTGAACTAATTATACGTGTGTTTTTGTTTTAATCTATCAAGTGTCAAATAATTTTAAAAATAGATTTTTCTTTTCATTTTTTCATTGATTTTAAAGAACTGTAAGGAGCTTGTCTAATTGCGTTCAATAGTTAAAAAATCTCAAAAAGAGAAAATAGATAATTTTGGGTGCTTAAATATGACATGGAACCCCGTAAACAATCTATCAAAGAATTTCATGACCTATCAATATTTGATGTGGCATGGTAATGTTAAAGATGAATGCCAAAGCCTTTTAACTATTAGCTTACTTATCTTGTTCACTTTGTAAATCAAAATAGGTGAAATTCCAATATCAATTGGTAATGAGACGTTGTTAGAAGTATTAGAACTGTCATGGAATTTTTTTACAAATACGTTCATTCTACACATGTCCAATTATATGCTTTAACAAAAATCTTATTTTTGTGTATACTATATTAGCTCTAGAATGTGTAACTAAAAGTATTTAAATTCCTTAAATAAAAACTAAAATTGTAGCCTTTTAAGTCTCCAATGAATTCGTAGCCAGATTTCAAAATTAGAGCCTTGTAAAGAATAAATAGATTTAATGCAAAATATAAATAACTTGGTTGTTCATTTTGTATTCCATAATCTCTCTTTAGCATATCTTGTAAGAGTTTTAATTCCAATTGGTAATTGATATTATATTGAAAGAGTCCCTTTTAAATTGACTTCCAACAAAAGTTAAATTACAGTCGATTATTTTAAGCTTCTAATTAACAAAATTCCATGCATTACTTATATGGTTGTGTGAATTAAGGAAATTCATAGACTTACTACCAACAAACAAATATTCTGTATTTTTTGCATAGGTGGAATTCCTTCTGTTCTTTGGAACATACCTTCTTTGAGAGATGTTTCCATTGGTAGCAATCATTTAAAGGGTAATTTGCCAGAAGAAATGTGTCGTCAACTCCCTTTACTTCAAGTCTTGGATGTTGATAATAATCAATTAGAGGGAAGCATTCCAAAATCAATAAGCAACTGCACATCTTTGAAAAAATTATATTTGGATGGTAACTCATTTACAGGTATGTACTTTATTTGTGTGTTTTCTTTTCTTTTTAAATATTTTTCTCTAAAATTGAATTATGGGTTTTATCATTTCATTTATGTGAAATAACAAATAAAGTGAAGATCAAGAACCAATGGAACCTCATGATATTAACATATATGATTGAAATTCTTATAAACTATCTGATGCCATCAAAACCTTAAACCATAAAGAATGGCCACCATATGTTATGCCAATACTTTTTTTCCCGAAGATATTATCTATCTCTTAATAACTTTAATTTTATGTTTTTTCTATACCCTAAATATTTTTTTCCCAAAGATATTATCTATCTCTTTGTAACTTTAATTTTATGTTTTTTCTATACCCTGAATATTAAAATAATTATAACAATATTAAAATACAGACATGTTTAGAGTTGTTTCTTTTTATTTATTATATGTGTAATTTGTAACAATTCTAAGTTATATTTTTAATTGAAATTTAAATTATACTTACTATTTTCTTAAAAAAATTAAAATTTAGGAATTAACAAATGTACAATAAACAAATTTTAGATATGTGTAAAAAATCAAGGGAAAATGAAATACTAAAAATTAAATCCAGGCCTATTCTTTTAACAATTTTATGATGAGGACTTTTCTGTATATTTTAAAAGGCCATAGTACCCCCTCTATAATTAAAAAGGAAAATTAAAGTAGATGCAGGCCTTATTTTTAGTTTAATTATTTGAATTAAATTAAATTTATATTTTCCTTTGTTTGAAATTTATTTATTTGTTTATTATTTGATTGTGATTGATTCTAAAAAGTAATTAGAAGACATGTAAAAAAAAAAAAAAAAAAAAAAAAACTCTAAACTATTATTCTAAATAAACAAAAACCAACAACTAATATGTTTATGCGAATGGTGCTTTTAGGAGATTCACTAACATTATGCATTGAGAATGCCACACCTCATTTGGCCATTTAAGAACCACTTGTAGCTCAATCAGTATCCTTATAAGGACGAATTATTTAAAACTTTTCTAAAAGCTTCGGTACAACAAATCAAATCCTAAGATTTGTATGTACATGCAAGATAGTTAACATGTGTATCATTCATGGCATAGTTCAACTATTTCTTGTCTAAATGGCGCTATTCAAATAGGGAATATAAATAAAGTTCACAAACTTTTGCTATAATATTCCAATTGCCTATTTAATCAACCACAAGATTAAGCCTCTATCATTCAACATGTAATTATTACTTTTAAGAATTGTTTTAGCTTTTAAACAACCCGGGTAGCATCTGAAATTTTTCTTTCAATAATTTCCAACTTCATATGAAACATTAGCACCATCATTTTGCACCTTTCTCATTTGCCAAACCACTTAATGTTATATTCTGGAAATTCTCCAGATTTAAAAAGTAGACTAAATCAACATTTAAATGCCCCTAGCTAAGGTTTAACCGCCTTGAATAATTGTTTAGTGTCTAGAGGCTTTAAACAATAGACTTTCAATCTTTTTGCCTCCAACATTGAACAATGACAGCCACAATAACTCATGTGAATACATACATACATACCTGGGGCGGAGCCAGAAATTGCAATTGGGGGCAAATATTACAGAATCAACCCAAATGTTCACGAAATTATATTTAATCCCTACAAACATTTCATCTTTTCATTTTAGTCCTGTCACGAAACAAATAGGGAGGACTAAAATGAAAATATTTAAATTTGTATAGGCTGAAATATAATTTTCAAAAAATTAGGTTATTTTCTGTAATTTTGGGGGCAGGGGCCAACCTTACCACCCCTGGCTCCGCCCCTGATATATATATGTGTGTGTGTGTGTGTGTACACATATATATGTACCTACACACACATATGTGTATATATACATATACATATATACATATATATGTGTGTGTGCATATGTGTATGTGAGTATGTATATGTATGTGTGTGTATCTCATCCCTAATGAAATGTCCAGCATGTAAAGTAATATATACCACAGAAAATTTCTAGTCTTAAGATTTTTGTATTCCATAACTTCACTACCTCACGTATAGACAAGTTTGGAGTTGTTTTTTCTTATTTATTATATGTATAATTTGTAACAATTCCATATTGTTTAATTAAAATTTAAATTATACTAAGTATTTTCTGAAAAAAATTAAAACTTAGGAATTAACAAATGTACAATAAACAAAAGATTGATTCCAAAAAGTAATTAGAAGACTGGAAAAGATGAAAAGGGACAAAATCAAAATTATTATTGTGAATAAATAAAAACAAACAACCAATATGTTTATTCGAAGGGTGTTTTTAGAAGATTCACTAACAATAAACATTAAAAATGTCACACCTCATTCTAGAGTTACTTATTATAATTGCTTGGCTATTTAAGAACCACACATGACTCAATTAGTGTCATTATAAAGATGAATTATTTAAGACATTTCTAAAAGCTTGGTTACGTGATATAATAAATTTTCCTATAACTTAAAAAAGTCATAAATAAATCGTTTCATATCTCAAAATAGCCGTTCAATCATTTTTTTTCTTTTTCGTTGTTTTTTTAAATCATTTTTCTTTGATAGAAAATGAATTTAAAATGAGATTTTGTTTTTCATAATTTCATTAATCATAGTTTTTAAATATAGCTACTAATTTACAATCCTAAAATGTCGAAAGATATCATGAATTGTTGGTAAAACTAAAATGACCTAAAGATAGGATCACACATGGTATTTAAATGTTGGAAAACATTTTGTTTAAGTACTCTGTACCATATCAATTATACCATGTTCAACCAAATAGCGCAACATCATATATAATGTGCTCACATGTTATATACACATTTGGGTATTCTATCAAGTAAAACTCTTTTCTTTTATCCGCCATCTTTTCCTATTTAATGTTCTTTTATCAATTTTTTTCCAGTTGTTCCTAGCTTTTTTGGTTTACAAATGTAGTGGTTACCTATTAAATAGTTATTTAAAAATTACAACATAAAAAACTTTACATTTTCAAACAAATCTTCAATAACCATGGCATATCATTGGTAGTTTATGATTTCTCCAACATTTTTGCTTTAAACATTTTGCATAGACTTCAAAAAAATAATAGAAATAAGTTTATTAGTATATATTCTCAGTATATGAAAATCGTGGTTTCCATCAACTTTCTTTTTTCTATCCAGGTTTTGTACCCAAAGGCATAGGCAAACTTGATAAACTTAATATCTTAGACTTGAGCTGAATCATTTGAATGGACCTATTCCTTCCAACATATTCAACATTTCAACATTGGAATATTTGAGCCTTCATAATAATTCATTCTCTAGTGTTCTCCCATCATATTTAGGAATTGGCCTTCCCAACTTGAAGACGTTAAAGTTGTACGGAAATGAACTAACTGGACAAATTCCAAGCAGCATATCAAATGCTTCTAAACTCATTACATTAAGACTATTCTCGAATAAATTTAATGGAGCTATACCCAATGTACTTGGAAATTTAACAAACTTGGTGGAAATAGCTTTGGATAAGAATCATTTGAGTGGGTTGATTCCTAATACAATTAATAAATTACATAGCCTGCAGCGTTTAGGTCTTAGCAATAACAGATTGGAAGGGTTCATTATAAAGGAAGTATGCCAACTTAAAAGTCTAAGTGAGTTGTATCTTGCCAACAATATGTTGTCGGGAGTGGTTCCAGAATGTCTTTGGAATACTTCTTTGCGGAAGTTGGACTTTAGCTCTAACAAATTGATTTCTCATATACCCTCTTCTCTATGGAGTCTCAAAGATATCTTGGTTTTAGACATGTCCTTCAATGCACTAAGTGGAACAATTTCACCAGAGGTATCAAACTTGAGGGCAATTATATCGTTGAACTTGTCAAGAAATCAAATTTCAGGAAGCATTCCTACAACTATGGGTGGCTTGGAAACTTTGCAAACCCTATCTTTGGCTGAAAACAAATTAGAAGGGCCTATTCCCAAATCGCTTAGTGGCATGCTAGACATGGAATCCTTGGATCTTTCCCGTAATTATTTGTCTGGCGTGATTCCAAAGTCCTTAGAGTCATTACTTTATCTTAAATACATCAATCTTTCCTACAATTTACTGCATGGAGAAATTCCAAATGGTGGCCCTTTTCAACATTTTACTGCTCAATCTTTTATGATGAATAAAGATCTTTGTGGGAAATCCCAACTACAAGTTCAACCATGTAGGAAAGAAAACAAGCACATATCAAATAAAGTGATGTTGATGATAAAATGCTTATTGCCCACCACTGTTGCCATGTTGATTGTTTCAGCCATTGTGATTCTAAAGAATAAGAGAGATGATGATAATAATTCAACAAAGAGGGATTTAATAGCTTTGGATACACCAATCAAGATATCCTATTTTGAGCTTCTACAGGGAACAAATGGATTTAGTGAGAGTAATCTTATTGGTTCTGGAAGCTTTGGATCAATATACAAAGCAATTCTTCCAAATGAGAAGATAGTTGCTGTGAAAGTGTTTAATTTAGAAATTGAAGAAGCATCAAGAAGTTTTGATGTTGAATGTTCTACCATGTGCCATTTACGCCACCGCAATCTCATTAAGATCATCAGCAGTTGCTCAAATGGTCATTTCAAATCTCTAATAATGGAATTCATGGTAAATGGGAGTCTTGACAAATGGTTATACTCTCATAACTATTATTTAACTGTCTTGCAAAGGTTGAACATAATGATTGATGTGGCAGCTGCTTTGGAGTATCTTCACCACGATTCTTCTAGACTAGTTGTTCATTGTGATGTGAAACCAAGCAATGTTTTGTTGGACGAAGATATGGTGGCTCATCTTAGTGATTTTGGCATTGCTAAATTGTTTGGTGAAAAGCAGTTGGAAATTTATACCAAAACTTTGGCAACAATTGGCTATATAGCACCAGGTAATGATTTAATAATAAAATTTTGAACATATTTCTATATTCTTTTGTTTGTTATGCTTTACAAAATATAATTTTATATTATTCAACTTCTAGCAAATATTTGTCATCTTCATGTGTAAAGATTTGAATTAATGATACAAAAGAAAAGTAAAACACTAACTTTCCTTATTCATATAATGACTTCTCTACTAATAATTCCATATGACATATAGAGTTTGGATCGAAAGGAGTTGTTTCCACCAAAGGAGATGTGTATAGTTATGGGATTTTGCTAATGGAAATATTTACAAGGAAGAAGCCAACGGATGAAATGTTTGTTCAAGGATTAAGCTTGAAAGATTGGGTGAGCAACTCCACACCACATTCCATCATGAATATTATCGATGTCAAAATGCTACACAGAGAAAATCAAAATACTGATAATATATTGCCTTATATGTCATCAGTTTTTGAGTTAGCATTACATTGCTCCACTGAATTACCAGAGGCACGACTTACTATGATTGATGTTGTAGCATCATTGAGAAAAATCAAGTCTTTGTTTATGGAAAATGCTTGAGACACCACTAGTTAAATAATTGTTAAATCAAATTTAAGCTACTGTTTCTTTAGCCTTGTGATTTTTTTCCTCCCCCAAGTAATCCTGTAAATTTGAGTGATTCTATATATGGTGTAATAATATATAAAGTATTTGACATTTGAAATTTTCTGAGTTGATTATATTGGTTGTGGATTTCTTCATTTTTGTTTTTCTTTTTGGGAAAATATATTATTAGGTCCTTATATTTTTCACCAGTTTTGAATTAGATCCCCAAACTTTTATTTCCCTTTTTATTGGGTCTTATATTTCTCCCCTTAGATTTGTTAGTCCCTAAAGTTAAAAAATACTAAATAAAGCCTAAAGGTGTTAGAAATGTCTGTTAGACAAAAAGAAAATTGCATTTTGGTTCTCCCTCATCGATTTTCTGCGCTATCTTTCACCCATAAGAGTGACCACCTATTCATTTTTCTTGAAAATCTAACACAAATAATTAAAATATTGATTAAGAATGAAAAATTATTTTATTTTATTTTATATTTTCAGGGTTGTTACAAATTTACATGCACACTCACCCACTTACCTATTCCTTAGAGTAAGGTGTCATTCACTTACTTGATAAAGTACTATGGTGGCACGGTTTGCTGTGAAAGTGAACTTTTGAATAAGAGTTTGTCCTTTGGTTACCTAAGTAGCTAAACCAACCTTCATAACACTTTTTATAGAAATTGTGATATATGACGGTTATTAACTGTCATATATAATGTTCTGAACCATCATTTATGCGAGCGCTACAAAAGCTCTGATACATTATGGTTCCAAACCGTTATTTATTCTGGAACTAATATAATGGTTATAATATAACATTCGTTATGATTAACGCTTGGTGAGGCCATGATATGCCCATTGCTATGATAATAATTGACAGACACAAGTAAACAACCATCATAATATATGGTAATTATTGCATAGTACATAACGGTTCCAATTTAACAACCGTTATATATCTACTAATGTGTGTAACGATTCTTTCCAAACAGCCAAATATAATATTTGATGTGGCATAGTAATGTTAAAGATGAATGCCAAAGCCTTTTAACTATTAGCTTACTTTGATATATCTTGTTGACTTTGTAAATTCAAACAGGTGAAATTCCATCATCTCTCTTCACCATTTCTTCCTTAAAAATTGTACATTTACTTGAAGGATTCTCTATTGCTTTTAACCAATTAGAGGGAAGCATTCCAAAATCAATAAGCAACTACACATCTTTGAAAGAATTATATTTGGATGGTAACTCATTTACAAGTATATAATTGTACTTGTGTGTTTTCTTTTCTTTTTAAATATTTTTCTCTAAAATTAAATTATGGTTTTTATCATTTCATTTATGTGAAATAACAAATAAAGTGAAGATCAAGAACCAAGGAACCTCATAATATTTGCAACATAGTTAAGTGAAATTCTTATAATCTATTCGATGACATCGAAACCTTAAACCATACAGAAATGGCCACCATGTGTTATGTGAAAACAAAAAACTTTTTTTTTTTTAAAAAAAAAAAAAAGATATTATCTATCTCTTAATAACTTTAATTTTATGTTTTTTCTATCCCCTTAATATTAAAATAATTATAATATTATTAAAATATAGACAAGTTTGGAGTTGTTTTTATTCATACGTTAAACCACTTAATGTTATATTCTAGAAATTCTCTAGATTTAAAACATAGTCTAAATCAACATTTAAATGCCTCCAACTATGGTCAATGAGGATTGGCATAGTTGGCTAAGGTGTTGCCCTTCACCCCAAAAGGGAGGAGGTTCGATACCCGCTGGTCGATGTGAGAGTCTCATTGGTGGGCGATCTGCAAGTACCTCTGTAAGCGCTCTTTGAGCCTGGAGGCATGCCTTGGCCCTAGTGGAGTACCAATGTCTACCCCCACCTAACCTTTTTATTACCAACAAAAAAAAAAAAAAAAAAGCCTCCAGCTAAGGCTTGACCACCTAGAATAATTGCTTAATATCTAGAGGCATTAAGCAATAGACTTCCAATCAGTTTCTTTGCCTCCAAAATTGAACAATGACAGCCACAATAACTCATGTGAATACACACACACAGATATATATAGGATACAAGTCTTAACTTGTATTTACTTAAGTTTATCATACCTAATGAAATTTCCAGCATGTAAAGTAATAAATACCACGGCAAGAACAATAAGATTTTGGTCTTCCTTAACTTCATTACCTCACGTATAAGCACACACTCTTAATCTGGAAAATGTTCCAGTTTTCTTGAAAATCCTCAAAGTTGGACAGCACTTGCTCTTAATCAGAAAAATACAGCGACTAACATATATTTTGAATTTAATCATCTCTTTGATATCCTTAAGCAGGCTTTGATGCTTTTAGGCATTTGTTCAATATGTAGAAACCTTAAAACAGCAACTCATAATTCAAATTCAAGCTTCAACAATTCAGTTTATCAAGCATCAATTCAACCATCATTTAAATGTCTTTAACCATGGTTTATATATAGGTTACACACTTATTTATCACAAGGCAGCACCAAACAGAACCTTTTGAACATAATTTAAGTGTGATTAAATGATTTATGACATTTGTTCCCTATTTCTTTATCTCAGAACACTAAGATTTCCTCATTTTTTATTCACAAAATTGAATCACGTAGCGTTCAAATAACTCGTATATACACATCATTTATATGCATTTGTAGCTGCTACAATACACACACACACATCTACCTCTTTAGTTTCAGTAAACCAACAACGTCATAAATCTTCAATATGTAAATGACATACCCACATGATAGCACCTCGTTTACATTTATCAAATTGAACTTCCATAATAATTTTCTGGAAAAACAGTGGCATTTGTTTACTCAAATTCCGTCCTTCAGTCAGCCCCAAAGCATTGATTTATGAACCATTAAACATTTTCTAAGTAACTAAGGTTCTATTTTTCTCAAAATAAGAATTTAACCTTTTAGAAATTCCTAAAAACAGCAATAGAAGATATTGAAGATGAAAAGGGAGTTGGGTAACTCACCTTGGGCAGAATCTGTAATTGTAGAAGGTATTCGAGCTTCCTTCCTCTTATCTGGTGATCTCTCATCAGCTTGCCTTCAGAATTTCCTAATCTCTTGGTCTGTCTCTCTCCATCTCCATCTCCATCTCTCTATCTATCTATCTATCTATCTATCTATTTCTCACTGTTGATAAGGATGGAACCCATCATTTTTTCAGGGGAAAATCCAGCAACACATGGATAAGGATGGAACCCATCATTTTTTCAGGGGAAAATCAGGTGCAGGTCCAAGCAAGAGAAATAAACACAATTAGGTCCCTTAAAATCACTAAATTACACAAAAGTCCTAAAGAACCTTAGTGATATTAAATGTAATTGTGAAATGAACATTTTGCCCTCATTCAATCTTCACGCCTCCCATGAATCAGCTCACATTCTCATTCACGACAGATGCAAGCGGAGCTGGAAACAGAGTTGATCGGAGCCTCTCGTCAATTTCGTAAGGAGTAGATCGGGTATCAAGTCGCTAGATTTCATTAGATACTTTCATAAAGCACGGCTTTCTGTTTCATACTGTTTTTATTCTTTCCTGATCTGTTGTTGCTGGAAGAGGAAGTTTCTGATCTGGAGCACATGTTCGTCCTTTTGGAGAATGTAAGCCCGTTGAATTTCGGGAGTGTTTTATTTGGCCTTATCTGTGAATTTCGACGGCTACTAAGGGAGGTAGCTCGAGGGCGAGTTTCGTGCTTTACTATTTGTTGAAATATGGATTTACAACAGAAAAAACCACATTTACAATAAAATTTAAAAACCTAGATTTTCGTTCAAACTCAAGTCCTAAGCTTACAGAGAGCATTTACAACAGAACAAGCCACATTCACAACAAACTTTAAAAACCTAGATTTTCGTTCAAACTCAAGACCTAAGCTTACAGAGGGCATTTACAATTGAACAAGCCACAGTTATAACAAAAAAAGCCACATTTACAACAAATTTAAAAACCGGATTTTTGTTCAAACTCAAGTCCTAAGCTTACAAAGGGCATTTACAATAGAACAAGCCATAGTTACAACATAAAAAGCCACATTTACAATAAAATTTAAAAACCTAGATTTTTGTTCAAACTCAAGTCCTAAGCTTGCAGAGGGCATACACAACAGAAAAATCCACATTTACAACAAAATTAAAAAACCTGGATTTTCGTTCAAACTCAAGTCCTAAGCTTATAGAGGGCGTTTACAACAGAACAAGCCACATTTTTAACAGAAAAAGCTACATTTACAACAAAATTTAAAAACCTTGATTTTCGTTCAAACTCAAGTCCTAAGCTTACACAGGGCATTTACAACAAAATAAGCTACATTTACAATAGAAAAAGTCACATTCACAAACAAAATTTAAAAACTGAATTTTCGTTCAAACTCAACTTCAATGGTAAAGATGATATCTTTAGCAAAATCTTAGCATTTCTTACCTAGGGACTTTTTGCTAAAATTTAAAAACAGAATAGGGGTTTCATGTTATTGGGTAGGGTCAATAACATTGTGCTCTACTTTTTGGGAAGGTAACGAGGGACTGCTCTATTTAATTTGGTAATAGCTGATGTGATGATGGTTTGTTTAGTTAAAAGTTCTGATACGAGATAATAAACTTGTTGTTAATACGTTTAGTTATTGTTGCTAATATGACTTTTTCGTTGTTAGTCTTGTAACTTATGGTTCATTGTAGGGATGAGAACTTGTTTGGATTTGCGGGTGGATTGTCTATGTCTCCACCTCCTTTTTTAAATGAAAGTGAAGAGTTTCCATCTTTGGCATGGTGTACTTGTTTGAATTTGCAGGTGGATTTTAAATTTTGTTGTAAATGTGACTTTTTCTATTGTAAATGTGGCTTGTTCTGTTGTAAATACCTTTTGTAAGCTTAAGACTTGAGTTTGAACGAAAATCCAGGTTTTTAAATTTTGTTGTGAATGTAGCTTTTTTCTTGTAAATGTCGCTTGTTACATTGTAAACGCCCTTTGTAAGCTTAGGACTTGAGTTTGAACGAAAATCCAGGTTTTTAAATTTTGTTGTAAATGTGGTTTTTTCTATTGTGTATGCCTTCTGTAAGCTTAGGACTTGAGTTTGAACAAAAATCTAGGTTTTTAAATTTTATTGTAAATGTGGCTTTTTTATGTTGTAACTATGGCTTGTTCTATTGTAAATGCTCTCTGTAAGCTTAGGACTTGAGTTTGAACAAAAATCCAAGTTTTTAAATTTCTTGTAAATGTGGCTTTTTCTGTTATAACTGTGGCTCATTCAATTGTAAATGCCATCTGTAAGCTTAGGTCTTGAGTTTGAACGAAAATCCAGGTTTTTAAAGTTTGTTGTGAATGTGGCTTGTTTTGTTGTAAATGCCCTCTGTAAACTTAGGACTTGAGTTTGAATGAAAATCTAGGTTTTAAAATTTTATTGTAAATGTGGCTTTTTTCTGTTGTAAATCCATATTTCAACAAATAGTAAAGCACAAAACTCACCCTCGAGCTACCTCCCTTAATAGCCATCGAAATTCACATAATAAAGCACTCCCGAAATTCAACGGGCTTACATTCTCCAGAAGGACAAACATATGCTCCAGATCAGAAACTTCCCCTTCCAGCAACAACAAATCAAGAAAGAATAAAAACAGTATGAAGCAGAAAGCTATGCTTTATGAAAGTATCTGATCAAATCCGGCGACTTGATACCCGATCTACACTTACGAAACTGAAGAGAGGCTCCGATCAACTCTGTTTCCAGCTCCGTTTGCAACTGTCGCGAATGAGAATGTGAGTTGGTTCATGGAAGGTAAGAAGATTGAATGAGGGCAAAATGTTCATCTCACAATTAGATTTAATATCACCAAGGTCCCTTGGGACTTCAATGTAATTTGGTGATTTCAAGGGACCTAATTGTGTTTATTTTTCTTGCTTCTGACCTGCACGTGATTTTCCCTTTTTTCAGTTATACTTTGGGAAGGATTTTTATTTTGGTTAAAAAGTTTTTCTTTCCTTTATTCTTGTAATTTGACATAACCATTTTTTAACCACATTTTAACATATGGAAAATCCCAATAAAATACATTTAAAATTTCAAAAGAACAATTCAATGACTCCAATATCACTATTTCCATATCAGTCTTGAGATATCAATTTGAAATTTCATAAAATTACTAATTTACTTCTATGTCATTCTTTTTACTCCAACTCTCTCTCTCTCTCTCTCTCATGTCGTCTATCAAATTTCATTGAAAAACACGCTCAAGCCTTTATATCCCACATCCACCCATCCTCTCGCCTTCCTTCTTTCCCCTATTTCCCTTAATACATTTTCTCTCTATCAAGAAGGGGCACAATAAGAAACCTTATGTTCTATTAAGAATTTATTATTGAAGGAGTTTCTAAACGGTGAATTGACAGCCATCTGTTCTTGCAATGTGAAATCATTGTTACTCTTAAACAATATGGCATCAACATGATAAAACTGTCACTGAATCTCGATTTGGGTTTGGAATACATAGATCTCATCAACGACGTTCTTTGGTCAATATATCAAAATAGCTCTTAAAAGTAATGGTAGCCCCTGGGCTAGTAGAGGGTTGATGAAAGGTGACGTTAGCAGCAGTGCCTGATCCCGTTAAAACATAGAGGCCTGTGTTCTTGTGGCAAAAAGAGCGAGCAATGACTTCAACGACATCCGTACCACCAAGGACTCCAAGGATCAAGAAATTGAGAGGGCGACCTATAGGATGCATGATGACCTCAATGCTAGAGCCATCAACGGACATGGGCTTTTGAGGGTGGTTGGGGGTGGTGGAGGCGCTACCAGTGTCATCTTCTTTGAAGGTTTGAGATTCCCAAGACAGGTGAAAAGGGTGGTGAGGGAAGGGATGGTGGTAAAGCTTGGAGAATCGGAGGCCTTAGCCTATTGCTACGCATATTCACCTTTCATGCCTTGTGGTTGTTTCTGAAATCTCTCTCTCTCTCTCTCTCTAACTCCAAGTTCTATGCAGGAAGGGGATCCAACCACAAGAAGAATGATTAGGAATGAAGGATTTGGATACTAACGAAGGAATCTAAAAAATATTAGAAAAGGGGGAGGGGTGACAATATTTTGAAATCCTATATTTGTGGTTTTGGGTTGATGTGAGATTTGTGGAATTGGAATCATTGATATGTCTTTTTTTAATATTTTAAAGGTATTTTATTGGGATTTTCCCTTTAACATAACAATTTCAGATTTTAGATTTTATAAATTTATTACGAGGAGATATTCATAATTCTATGGCCTTTATATAATCTCATACATAATCATATCCATGGCCCTGTAAATCTTTGTAGAAGAGCACTCCTAACAGTTTTGCTGACTTATCATTCATGGATGACATTGCCTTAGTCAAGATGCCAAAGAAGTTCACATTCCCACACGTACAACTCTATGATGGTTCGACAGACCTAGACTAGCACATGGCACAATACCGACAAAGGATACATACTACAGTAATACCACGTGAGATGCGAGAAGCTTGTATGTGCTAATGCTTCGGGTCAAGATTGAATGGACCAGTGCTGAAGTGGTTCACCAACCTACCAATTAACTCAATCGGATTGCTCGCAAAGCTAAATGATTTGTGCATACAACAAATTTCTAGCAGGCAAAATGTAACATCCCAAATTTTGGGATTTTGAAATTTGAATATTATATGGAAATTAAATTATAAAATTTGGCATGAATAGTTAAAGTATTAATTATTGGAAATTTAGGCTTATTCTCCTTAATTTATTTTGGGAAAAGAATAATTCAAATAAGGAATAATTTATACCTAAATTATAGAAATAATATATGAGAATTGAAGGGTGAAAATTGGCCAAATGATCAAATTAATTATTTGAAAATTTGGAATTTATTTTCCATATAGTATTTAAAAGTAAAATGATGGAAAAGTAAATTAAAGATGAAATGTTGATAATAAAAGCTCAACATGTGGCAAATACATACATACATATACCCCTTATAATACCCCAATAATCCAGTATTTCTATTATTAGTAGAATTAAACAAAATACTCCACTATTTCTATTTGGCAACATCATCTTATTTTTTATTGCAACACTATTAAGCATTACAATCAGCTCCCATTATTGCTAAAAGATGGTGTTATATGATGCATGCTCCATTTCATTTCACTTTCAACAAATCATAGTGGCTAAGTAGGTTTTATGACTAAGTTTCCATTGTTTCTCTTAATTGATTGAATGCAAGAATGACTCAACTCACACCTCCATCATGCTCACTTATGGATATCATATTCAAGATATTATAAATGCCTTATTTTCTATTCTAAATCATCACAAGGTGGAAACACACTCTAATGCACAAGTTAGGCCACTCCATTACATCAATTGAATATCACATTTGCATAATCTACTAGACATGCATTTGGACATTATTTTATGTACCACCTTGAGCTAGCTTAGCCTATAAATAGAGAAGGATTTCTCTTCATTCCTCACACCTTCAGCTCCAAGTAGCTGAATATAGAGTAGTGAGAGTGAGAGTGAGAGTTGAGGAGCAAGGAGAAGGAGTAAGAACTTCAAGAGGTAAGTTCTTGAGCTCTAGTTTTTAGATGTTGGTAGAATTTTGGTTTAATCTAGTAAATTGTAAAATAATTTTATATACATTTTTTTAAGATTACTATGGTGTTTAAAACATAAAATAGATGAAGAAGAAGGTGGAAAATGATTTTTGTGATTAATGGAGTAAGATTGTGAAAGTTAGTAAATCTCCAGTTTTTGACTTTTTACTGGCAGTGAATAATGTGACCATTATTTTATATAACAAATGAAGTCCTTAAATCATTAAATTTTACATGGTTAAAGTAGACATATTGGGCTTTCTAAATATATAAACTATGTTACGTTTTGAGTTCTGTACAAGTAATTACGAATTTTTGAAGATAAGCTATGTTTTCTGGATTTTAATTGGAACAGTGTTTGGAAACATAAAATCTGGGAATGACTCATGAATTTCGAGTTGATTCCGTTATTTTTAATTGAAATTAGACATGTCAAGGGTCATGGGGAATTTTACGGAACCTCGTTTTGATTTTTTTAGAATTAATTATGATTTTCCAAAGTTCTAAGAAAATCTGCCCAGAAAATCCAGCAATACGTTTTTTATGAAATGTAAGGGTAAAATTGGAATAATGAATCCACCAAGGGTAAAAAGGTCAATAGTGGCAAAGGTAACCCTTAAGATATTATTCTAAGTGATATGGTAATATGTTAGGATATCCGGGAAGTTCGGAGTCGGATTCGATGGAAGGACATATTACTATTCATGTGGAAGGAAGGTACGCTTCGCGTACGAACTTTAACTCGATATGTCTTGTATGCTTATATGTAATTGATGATTTCATTTGGTCATGGATAAGACTTTGTCTTGGATCATGTACCGTGGCTTAGGTCACTATTTACACATTCAACTTTGTGCGGGTTATAGTCTTGATAACGCCGTAGTAAGTTTTCCTAGCGCTGAGGACACGAGGAGCTGTCGTGGCACTGGTGGTGCAAACGTGGATAACATTACATCTGCTGTGTGCTTATGTATTGTTGTGGATAACTTTACATGTGCTGTATGCTATGTATTGTTGTGTTGTTAACATTACATCTGCTGTGTGCTTATGTATTGTTGTAACCTTACATTTGTTGTGTGCTATGTATTGGTTATTTCTGTAATGTGATGAATATCTGTCATACATATATTGTTTATACTTTTCATATGAGGTTAACTGTTACCTAAGATTCAATTTGTTTTGAATCTTAGACATGACTAAAGGTTCAGGGAATGAACCAGGATTTAAGAAGATGTCGTGAATGGAGCCGTGAAGAGACACCGATGGACGGAATATGTATAGAGGCATCAAACGGAATGAATGCCGGAAGAAGTTTAACAGAGACAAGTTCTGGCATGAATCTAATAGAGTTATTTCAATCCATTTGGTGCTTAAACCAAGGAAGGGTTATTCTATGTGGTTCAGTCATAACTCACCGTGAGAGACGGGGAGACTTCCACTAGACTAACATCCGTCCTGGCCAATGGGTTTGTTTAACTGTATTTGGTTCAGAGTCACAAGATCGGTTAACGCCTGGTAAGAGATTGTATAATTACTTTGTAAAGAGTTTTAAATTATACAAGTTTTTGGATAAGTGTATCACTTGAATATTCCTTTGGGATTGTTTAATATATCAGTATATGTATGGGCATTTTTCATCCATACGTTAATACGTTTCCGCAATAATACGTGTCTACAGACACAATAAGAAGTATGAAATTTGGGGTGTTACACCCCTCTTCAATATTAATTCAAAGCTGAAGCATAGATTGAAACATATATATTAAAAAGCCCAACATGGAAAAGCATAAAAGGAAAAAAAGAGATAATAATGGCAATAATAAAACGCAGCAGCTGTTTCTTTAATAATAATTTAACCTTAGCCCAATCCCATCCATTATCTCCATTATTTCCCTCAATTGATGCGTGATTGATATATATGAACCAAAACGCACGGCAGAAACGACCCTCACCCAAGACACAACACGAAAACATAGCAAAGAAACTGACAACAAAATTTCTCCAACGTCTAAATCTCACTTTCGGCCATCGCAACATATGCCACACTTCTTGAGCCTCATAAACTAAAACGTTGTACACCCCCTGCGTCTCCTCTCTCGAATTGGAACGTTAGTTTCCCTTCTCTTGAACTGGACCATTAGAACATTATATATTTACTTGCTCCTGAACCTTCCTTCATTCATTAGCACAAAGAGAGCACGAGAGTGAAGGAGGGGGGGAGAGAGAGAGAGAGAGAGAAAGCTTAAACAGCCATCAACTCTCCTCTGCTTCTTGCCGCGAGAACAGGGGAAGTAAAACAACACTAAATTCTTGTCGATTAAGCTTGGAGACGAGGGTAAGTCATCTTGCTTCTCTTGAGTTTCTATCATTTCCCAATGCAATTTTATGAGTGTTAAACCATAGGAAGCAAAGCCACGAGTTGTCGCTGAAACTGAAAACGAGAAATAGGGACATTATATATATATATATATATTCTCATGATGTGGCTGTCTGTATATGTGTTATATCTTGCTTTCATGAATATATATATATATATATATATATCTTACTTTAAGTATATATATTTTGCACATGAACCCTGAGAGAAGCATATGAATATGGTGTGGGGGTTTAAAAAGTTCAAAAGCCTTATATGTATATATATCACGTGGAGGCATATGTTAGAAACCAAAAGTTTGATGTTCTTATATATATAGATATATATAAATGCATCATGAAACCAAAGCTGCTATTCTTAAACTCAAAGCCACTGATATGTATATATTATAAAACCAAAAGAAAACTTACTGTTTCCACACATACATACATACATACATACATACATACATACATATATATATATATATATATATATATAAAGCATATGTACGTAGGTGTTTATGAAATTCAAAAGTTTATTGTTTTGTGTGTTTGTGTGTGTGTGTGTGTCTGAACACATAAGGCATGTTAATGTGAGGTGTAGTTGATTTTTTCTATATATATATATATACCACATGATCCCAAAGCCATAATGTTATATATGTATTGAATACACATATAGGTATCATATTAAAGCATATTTTATATGGGGTTAGCATTTGCTAGACTCCTTATTTAAAGTGTTGAAGTCATGCTAATATTGGAATAGACTTAGATAGCTTAAACCAGTTGTAGAATAATAAATAAATAATTTTATTATTAGTAAAAGGGGAATAAATAATAGAGGGATATTATTAATTAATAATAATTAAAAAGGATATTATTGATAAGGAATTTTTAGGGGTTAATAATCATTTTTAATCCTCTAAAAATAATCGCGTAGTTAGTTACTTTGCGACGTAACAAGTGACTAATGACTATGATAAATGTTTATAGGCATACCTTAACACCTCAACCAATCCCAACACCTTCGGACAAATTAAGGATTCAAGCTTGAGGTGGATAACTGTTATCTTATTAGCCTATATATATGTATTCATGTATGACTGATCATGTTTGCTAGATGATTTACATGTTTATTTACTAGCTATGGATTTTGGGGTTGCATGTCCCATAAGGCTGCGTGTTATAAAGGGCCACGGTCCTTAGCCGATAATTGCGGTTATGGTGCGACTAGTTTACTATGAATTATTATATGCTTAACATGTGTTATACTATCATTTATATTTCATACCTGCATATGAGATTAACTGTTCCCCTGGGGTTCATTCATTTGAACTCCAGATCGCATAAAAGAGACAGGTAGTGGATCGGGATCAAGAGCGAAGATGCAGCTATAAGGGTTACAGCAGAAGGGACTTTTGTGATAGTATAAGTAGTTGGACTATACTAATTCATTTATCGTTTGTCTATTTTTGGATTATTGTATTAAAATTCCCCTATGGGATAGATATCGCTCACGAAAAATTTATCATCATATTTTCAAACTAAGTTAATTTATGAAAGCTTTATTTTGCAATTAAGTCATCCAAATTATTTCAATGCCTGTGCGCTATAACTCTAATAAATAAAGGCGCATTTTGGACGGGCGTTACACAAAAGCTAGAAAATGAGCCAAACAACCTTTATAAAATCATTCAGGGAAAGCGATAACTGTTATGTGATTATGTTGGTAGGTCAAATAGAGAAAAAAAAGCAACATACCAAATTGTGATGTCCAAACAACAATTGTTGTGCTCTACAAAGGTTTGTTTCATTACTCTGATCTGTACAAAGAACTAACATAATACTAGTCATATAATGGGTGATGTATTGGCTTGAGCCTAGGCCTAAATCAAGTAGGAAGAAGATGAAGTGGGGACCCAATACTTCTAATGAGGTACGATTTATAAATCCTTACCTACTAAGTTCATTTTCGGATTTTACACGCTTACTAACCTCGTGGGCAAGACATGATAATACAACCCATACCTATGACTAAGATAAAGTGACTGTTGGGCGATTTCCTTATTGGCAAATGAACCAATCGAACAAGTAATAAAGAGTAAGTAGAGTATCGTCCCACAAAGACTGAGATACCGATGATGAAACAGATTCACGCAAACAATTGTGTAAAGAAGGTAAAATAAATATGATTGAGTTGAGATTTTTGTGATTATAATTAATAAGACAGAAAATAACAAGGATCATAGTCGTAAGAAGATATCAACAAAATATAGGCTGAGCATCAGATTTCATCCTAAGTGCATTAATTCCCCAGTTGCCTTAACGTATTGCTATAGCAATTATGCTGCACAACTTTCGCAATGCTACAGCATAACCGCCTTTCACAACGTTATCCAGTTAACCTACCACTAAGCTATACAGAAGCTTCCACGTCTTATATGTACAATCTAAACTATACTTCTCCCATATGCCTATGGCGATTTTCTAGTTAAGATTATCTTTTCAAATCAAGGTGTTAAGGTTATGAGCGGTAGACCCATGCCTGAAGCCTATAATGATAGGTCAAGCCTTGCACAATCTTGCCCAGTAAACACTGCTTATCAGATGTCTAACGTTGACTCCCTTCCAGTATCAGATGTCTAACCTCGACTCCCTTCCGATGGGCTGAGGCCACTGATCTAGCCCTTAGCTTCCGCTAACCGACAGAAATTAGGAATACTGATAAACAAACTGAATTTATAAAATTAAGTACTAGCAAACTGGGTTCATTCTACACTCAAGAATTCATCCTCGCTTAACGACAGGATGTTTAATTCATAACTAACGAGGGAATTACTGAACAGACCACAATAGAATAGCCCATGATAAAAGATTAACTAGAATTAAGAAAAGAAAAACAGAAAGCTTGGCAGAGGTTTTGATGGCGTAGGAGAGGCCTGTCACTTGACAACTCCATGTCTTCTTGTCTTCGTCTTGCTGCAAGAAAGGAATTGGGTTCTCCTGGAGTTCCGTGCTTAGTGCTTCTCTCCCACTTCTTTCGAGCCTGGCCGAATAGGAATATTCTTTGGCTCTCAATGACTCGACAGCTTTTAGGGTTAACCATCTTTTCCTTTTATAGTCAGGCTTACTTGCGGTGTAAGTTCAATGATCTAGGCCTTTCCAAATCTGTCAGGTCCAACTGATTTACTTTCCAAATTCGATAGATTGCTTCTGCTGATTCTGGAGGATTCTCCAAATCAAAATCTTCGATCATCCTCATCTTCTATTCCAATCCGTTGATAATCTAATCGTGAACTAACGTCCATCCCATCAACCTGCACTTAATTCTTGAAAAAGCCTCGAGGAAAAGTTAGAACATACGGCGCGCAACATTGCTTCCTTTACTCCATTATAGCGTATGAGTTGCATTGTATTGTAGCTTGATATACTTGACCTGATGCTGTAGCATTATATCGGCAGCACTATGTGCGTTCATAATAAACTCTTAAGCTTGCCTTCTTCTTATGCACTTCTACAGGATATTTAGGCATTCGTCGTAACTTATGAGATGTATCCTATATTTCTCTATATGCATGAATTATGACATAATTGCTCAGATAACATGCTTTTAGGCTCATATTCAACTCACAAAATAGTCACACGATATAGGAAAAACATGACATAAATAGTACTCATCAGTGACCGATACTCTAAGCTATATGATCAAGTCATATTGGGTATTCTGATATTAAAAAGCCCCACCATCAATGCATTATATTGTGTAATAGGTTTCCTTTATATCAAATTCTTCAACTATGTCGGTTGTTATTCAATTAAGGGAAAGAGATTGTACTCTTGTATAATACATTGTATCTTACTGAGGAATAAGATTGTACGTTTGTCTTCCTTTTGTAAGTCATTATCTTAAAATAACAATGTCATTTTTTGGCTACCTTCCACCTATTTTCTTATATTGGGCACACTACATACGAACTAATTCACTTATACTCGGCATAGAAGACCGACCTACTAAGTTAAAAGACACACAACTAATGCATCATACAATTCATGAGCACTCTATACTGTCACTTCTAAATGTTGAGATCCCAACTTTTGGGGCATCCTGTGGCAGAACACAAACCAAACCACGAAGATGTGATGTACATACCAACTAACCAAAATTCTTATACTTGGTCAAATATTACCACAACACTATAGGATGTCCTAGCATACATGAACTTTGTAACAAACAAAGTTCTATATTGGCAAATTACATAATATGGGATGTCTTAATTACATACTCCCTCTGGTCCTTATTATAAGGCAACAACTAGTAAGTTTATTTGGTCCTTTTTATAAGGCACTTGCTGATTCACAATGAGCATTAATTATTTTTTTCGATGTTTGCCCATAATTAATAAGGGTAGTTGGTGACAGTAATAATTAATAGGCTATCAGAGTTTAGGGCAATTAGTAGGGGTAATATTGGAAATTACTTAGATCCTAGGACAATTTTATTGACTTTAACTACTTTTATTGGTTTGTGAAAAAAGTTAGTTAGTGCCTTATAATAAGCACCAGAGGGAGTATGATAGAGGTATCAAAGATAATAGAAACACCAGAGGTACAAGCCATACAAACCACAAAACAAGCAAAAGTTGTTTGGGATAGTATGTTATAATGCAAATCTGACATCCCACAACTGTTAAGTGAATAAATTACCACCAATCCATTAGTTTGGCAAAATACATCTAGAATAAAAAGAAAAAACCCAAGCTCAAAGAACCTAAGAGAAATTGAATCAAAGTGGGTTCAAACAAAAATACGCATGCATCCCATATTCATTTCCACCACAAACACTAGTGATGGAACTGTCATCTTCTAACCTACCACCAAAGAGAATATGATATTCTACTATTGATTGGACAGGATCCCATCAATCTGGCGGCCCCTCTTTGAACTCCTTCATCAGCTGAGCTCAAGTTTGAAATGTTGCTTCAACAACAATATCTTTGTGTTGTTGCTTCAATCCGCTATTCTCAGTGTGTGACATTGACCCTTAAATTAAGTAGATATTCTACAGTTAGGATGGCAGATCCACTCTCCAAGTCAATACTCCATTGGACTTGAAGAGTAAGGAGACTTAGTGTAGGGCCAAACTTTCTAGTTTGGGCGCATAGATGAGGTAGTCCATGTAGGGGAAGCCCAACAAGGAAAACCCAATGATCATAGCAAAATGATACATTTGTTCGCACCTTTAGAATACCTAGTCAAAGGAGCTGATGTGGTGTGTTTGAGCCAGAATAAAGGCACAACCCCACCAATCCGTGCAGTTCCGAAAAAGGAGGACTAACTTACCAGCAAATCCAAAAAAGGCGAACTTACTTACTAGCATATCCAAAAAAGATGCACCGACTTACCAGCATATCCACAAAAGGTTGACTGATTTACCAGTAGATCCACAAAAGGTTGACCAACTTACTAGATTGCTCTGCTATAAATAAGGGCAGCCAAGTTAAGGGGCAGGGGGTCAAGCCTCTTCATCTGCTCTCTCGAACCAAAATTTTTCTTTCTCACTGCTTTGTATCATGCTTTCTTAATAGCAATTCATCTTTTATTCTTTATCATTAAACTTTTAATCACCTTGTATTTTCTATTTTATGTCATACTAAGATTCTACCTTTTCGGTGACCCCTACAAAATTTTTAATACAGAATTTTGGTTCTACAATATCAAATAGTCAAATGGATTGTTTTCTTATATTTATTCTTATGACCTTTAATAGTTTCTTGTCGTATGGTAATGTAGACCATTTTTCGGTCCAAAACAGTTCACTTTTATTAATCACAAAAAAATAAAGTACCCACGCAATAGCTGAAGCAAATTTTATTAATGTAGATTAATTTGTTTATGAAATTGTAACTCTTGGATTGGGTTAGAGGCTTATAAATAGAGGTTTAATACAAATAATTTGGTAAACATAAAAATCTACATGAATAATAATTTTTTCTGATTTTTTATCTCCATATTCTTCTCTTACTCCTACTGTGTTGTTCATATTGTTAAGGAAAAAATTATATCAATAATATCATTTTAATTTGATTTTGTAAGAAAATTTAATAAAAAGATAAACTATAAGACAAAAAAAGGAACTAACTGTTTTTAAAAAAATATAGAAATTCACGTTCTAAGACCAATAAAAAAAAAAAAAAAAAATGAGGGACCAAAACCAATTATTTGATATTATAAAGATGAAAATTAAATTGAGAACAAATTATAAGAACCAAAATTTTATCAACTTGCTGTAAAAAACATTGTATCAATCTTATAACTTATCATAAATTTTATATTGTGAAATAATATTAATTAGACATGTATTTTATATATTACATAACATATGATAAATGATGAGCTACATTATTCATTATTAGCGTGACCTTTCATAAAATTTATATGTATTTATATGCCCCACCCAACCCAATCTAAAACTCCATTGGATATATGTGTGTAGATAAATTTACATATAAACCGTAAAATAAATTATCAAAATATTATGTGATGTAAAGTACTAAATAATACATTGTTGATTGATCAGTTAAGCGGCCTCATTCTTGTAAGGGAAAAAAACATACAAGTTCAAATTCTGGTAAGCATACTTATTGTGAGAGGCAAAAACACTTTGTGATCAAGTTTTGAAAGAGATTACCCTTAATCAAATAAAAATAATTATATTTTAATGACAAAATTACACTAAAAAAATACTTAATAATATTGGATGCTATTGAAAAAAGCTTTAGTGCGGTAGAAAACTACAAATTAGTTTAAACTTTAAAGGGATATCATGTAGCACTGAGTGTTGGACCTGGATGTAACCTAATCCAACAAGTACACTCTGTGAAACCTTGATTTATAAGTCATTTGATTTTGTTTTTCTTTACAAATATTGAATCAGAGATTAAACAAATGTTGATAGAAATTATAAAAAATCAATAGGCGGATGAAGCCAAGCTTGAAAAAATTTAGAAGTGCAAATGGGTCAAGTAGCTACTCAGCTGAATTATATATTGTCCAAAAGAGGATTTCTTAGTAATACTCAGCTGCAAATGAGTCAAGAATACAAAGCCATACAATTGAGTAGTTGGAAGTACCTACCTGACATACCTAAACCAATTGCTGTGAGCGATGGTGTTAGTAATGAGATTGCTATTGATCAAGATGATGATGTAGAGGAAGAGAATGTAGTTGAAGACGAGGATAGTATTTTTTTTTTTAAGAAAAAAAAAAGTGGTTAAATGGATCATTTCATAGTAAAATAGAGATATGTATACTAAGGCTATGAGTTAGTGTTAGGGGAGAGAAAACTTACGGTGAGGTGAGAGGAGAAAAAAAAGCCGTATTTTGGAATGCTTACTTATTTTTTATTGTTCGAGTTCACATTTAGAAATAAGTCACTTTGACAAAAAAAAAAAGGGTAAGGGTAAAACACCTTATCTAATAAAATATCGTGCTTGTTTGGGATCACTTTTGGGGGTTCCAAAGGTACTTATTTATATAAATCGATATTAAATTTATCTCACAGGACAAGGACAAAAAGGATGGAAGATAAGCTTTTTAGAATAAAAAAAGTGAGTCCAACTTGCTTTTATAAAAATTGATAAAATTATTCTAACTTAAGTTTGTAAAAGTCAATTCAAATGTAAATTACATTACACCTTCTAGTCATGAAATATAAGTCAATTTTCTCATCACTAATCTAAACATATACTAATCTAGCATATTCAAATTAAGGTTAATGTTTAATGGATATTTTTATTAACTAAAATAAGAGATTGTGATGCAAGTTGATTCAGAATATAAAATTTGGTTTTAACTTGAGAAGGGTTAATCAAATGTTTTTTAATCTTAGACTAACACATATTTATATTTAAACACTAATTGATGAGTAATAAATTATGTTTTAAGAAATACAATGGTGAGAAATGATTCTAAGCTCCTCTTATCTTGAAAAAAGTGTAATTTAATTTCGATTAAATTGTTTTAATTCATAATACAATTGAAAACATAGTTATGACAATTAACTCGTTGTTGTTTTAGTACTTCCCAGAACTTCCTGTAAGCTTGTTGGTAAGCTAGACAACAAAAATTCACCAAAGACATAAATTTTAGGCTAAAGTATAGTTTTAGTCTTTTAAGTTTACATGAAATATACTTTTGGTCCCTTAACTTTATAAAATATATTTTTAGTTCTATAATTCTAACACCGTTAATTTTAATAATGGAAAAATGCAAACTCAAATGATAACGGTGTAAATTTAAGTGATAATAAAATGTAATTAAATGCTATTAATCTTAAATTTAAAATATGGGTAAATAAAAGAATATATAAAATTTGTGTAATTAAATGCTATTAGTCATCACTTAAGTTGCTTTATCAGCACTTTCCGTTAGCAACATTAACGGTGTTAGAATTTTAGGACCAAAAGTATATCTTTATAAAGTTAAGAAACCAAAAGTATACTTCAACCTAAATTTTATGGTTAATTCTTTGAAAAGTAATGGAGGGAGAAATGAGTTTAATGAAGTTTAAGTTGGAATTTATAACTCCGAAAAAATACTGAAGCACACAAAAAAGGAGGGCTGACCTTTGATAAAATTTAAATCATTTTTTATTTTATTTTTTCAACAAAGAAATATCTCAGTTATACAATAAATGAAGAGAAACAAGTGTTCTCTACAAATTTATTCTACCTTCCTTTTCCTTTTTGTACACGCAAGTCCAACATACCAAATGCTTCATGCTTCTTCATTGTTCCACAGCAACTGTCTCACTTTCTTCCATTTTCCTTATTCCTTTTGACATTCATACAGAGATAGTCTAAATATAACTCGTGCTGAGAAATGATTCTCTCCATAAAAGTAACCGAAATCTGTATAGCATTCTAAATATAACATGATATGACAAATGGTAAGTGAGATACAAAAATTTTGCAAGCAAATTAATATATGAAAAAAGATAGGGTCTGTAACAATCATTTTATGTAAAATAAATATCTTCATTTAGGAAATCCCCACTCCAGGTCCCAATACTCGTTTTTTAGTCCCTATAGTTTTTTCCCCCCTCTATCTCTTCTATTTGCCTCTCTTTAACATTCGTTCCCGCTTTTCTGAAAAATACTCAGAAGGAACATAAATTGGCCTAGACGGTGTTAATTTTGCTGAGGTACTCTATAAGCTTCAAAGCTGTTTTGGAGCATTTCAAAAGAAAGCAGTGTTTTTTTAAATATTTCAAAACATATAGCACAAAAAAAGACCAGCGATATGGGTGTTGTAGTCCAAGATGTGTATTATGGTGTAAAATACATGTGTGATATCAAATATTTATATGATATGGGTACATCTGTTTTAAGAATCAACTAGCATGAACTCCCCCGCATGTTGCGCTGAAAGCAAATCTTCACAGAAAAAAGATATCTATCTTCACAATAAAGTATCCAAAAAAAAAAAAAAGCCGGAATAAAAGCAATCCCACTACCGTAACCAAAAAAAACAAAAAACCTCAGAGGACTTACTAATGAACTAAATCCATAAAAATATTCATAGCTTTATGCATGTAGTGTTTTTTTTTTTTTTTTTTTGGTAGGCATGGATATCATTCGATTGAGACAATTCTGTTCGAGACACTATTAAATACTAAATGTGGGCACCTCTCTCAGTAAAAATTCAAACATTAGTTCATCACATTGTGAGGGACTAGCCTCTTCTGTTAGACCCAACTCCCATTGGTTTTTGCGGGGAGTTTTAATGACAAAGTTTAACTTTTACATGAAAGTATTCCTATAATATAAAGATTTTTAAAAGACCTTTGTTCATTCTACATATAAAAATGGCACAGATAAAATGATCTTTGTAGACCTTTGTTCATACAAGTTGAGCTTGAATTAGACAGATAAAAAGCCATCCATTATTGTTGAACAAATGAAGGAGTCATCCTTGTGGTGTTTGTAATATATGCCTTTTAGCATTGCTTTTATTTCCTAGCGTGCAACAACTCATGGAAAATATATATCTTGGTTACAATGTTTCCAACAACAAAAAAGGGTTACTGTTCGGTGTAGAACACAAGTGTTTAACCGCAAAGGGCTAGTATATGATCTATGTTGGATCAAAAGGTTCCAAGGGATGTATGGACACCCGAGGAAGATTTCCCGATGCCATCTAAGGTCGAGATAACACCGGATAATCTGTGATCACCATGTAACACTAATATGGCGTATCGCCAGAGAGGCGGGGTGTGTGTACAATGGGGCTGAATGTAAAGTAATTCAAGTAGAATGGAGAGAGTGCACCTGAAAGATATGCTCCTGTATATATATAGAGGTCATCTAGGGTTTCCGCCCATTGGTTGTGCCTCTTCGCCCCTCTCATGCACGTCCCACGATCTGCGCTACATTTCTCCCATTACCTGCATTACCTCCGATCATGGGTATAATCATGGGATGTTTGGTCGTTTCCCCGATTGAGGAAGATATCGTCATAGAGAGGCCTTACTGGGCCTAGACTCTGCTAAGCCCATTATTTGGGTCCATAACAGTTGCCCCAAACTTGGTAGGTCAGGCTTTTGATCTGTCGAGATTACTTTGCAGCCCGACCCCGACTTCTTCAATCTGAGTTGCTATTTGTCACGTATTGCAGTCCCGCAGTGTTCTCTTTCAAGAACCAGCGATGCCTCGAATTCTGTCCAGCAATTACCGCCAAGTTAAATGTCCCCGACGTTTCTGCGCTTATTTGTCTTTTCGCATGAGCCTCCCAACGTTTCCACGCTTATCTATTTTTTCGCACGATCCACGAGTCCCTTCTGCGACTGCTTGCTCTCGCTATGCTCAGGATTATCTCGGGATCATCCCAGCATTTTCCCGAGTTTGTCACTCCTTGCCTCATGTGTTGCCCCCAATCTTGGGTACTATGTAGGGGAGCAGTCATACGAATAGGCATAACTGTTTGCAAGGAACGCGTCTGTTCGTTTTCCACATATTTGTCGTATAACCGCCGTTTTAAGGACAAAGGAAAGCGCTCTAAATAGCCGCCTTTGGTAACCGTGTGCATTTAATGCTCACGTCATCTGCCATGATTACTTTTAGGGTTTTTCCCCTTCTCCTTTTTGGATCGTTGTAACGTTTCACTTAGCCTGACGATACAAATCCGACCCTTCGATTTGCCACACCTATAAGACTCCATCCGCTGCTTCATTTTGTCACTTTGCTCACAAGTTTTCTTTTTCTTCACAAACCCTTGCTCACTCCCTCCAGAGTTCTTCGCTTTCGAAGCATTCGACCGCTTCCTGACTCATTCATCAGGTATTATCAGTGGATCACTCATCTTTTTTCTCTGCAGTTCATTGGGAATTTCTCTGATACACTTTTTCTGCATGATTGTTTCTGCGCGTTCTGGGTTTTTGCTCTTTATTTCTCCATGATTTTGTTTCTTTGCGTTTGTCTGTGTGGGCGTTCAAATGACGGTGATGACCTACTTGAATTCCTCTCTGAACGAGAAACGTTGAAAACAAATGTTGAGATATCCATTGGTCTGAGTCATTGCCACCCTTGGTGATACTTGCCTTTGTTTTGCTAAAGTTATTTCGAGTGATTGGCTCCCTTTTTGACTGGCCTTTTTAGGCTTTCTGGGTTTTATGGGTCTGTCTGCCTTGTTTGAACTTCAGTTTTACATGCATTCATGTGTGTATGGCTTTTTGACCTTCAGCATTCTTTTCCCTTTTAATTCACGCCAATGAACCCAAATCCCGACGTGCTTCTGGACATGTATGGTAGGCCCGCTCCTGAAGAAGATGGGGACATCCTTAAAAATCTTTTCGGACCCACCAAGTTTTGGATTTGGTCAATTCTTCCCGTCGAAGAGGAAAAAAGGGGGGCCTTCCTTCGCACCTCGAGGGGTGGAGGGACAAGTTGAGTTGCCTGAGTTTCTGACTCTCTTATCCTTGGGAACATCGAAGTCTCAGCGCCCTTACTTCAAGCTTCGAACTTGGTTGCTGGTGCTTCCGCTTCCATTATGGAAACTCGGGGTCCGACGCCATACGACGAATGCTATTATAAGGCTATCGAACTCGCCATGTTTGATCGCGACAGGGAGGCTGACTTGCTGCTGGACAAATTCGGTGCAACATTGTTCTCCTAATTAGCTCGACTGGCGTTCTTCCGAATCATCCTAACCCTGTCCCCATTAATGTTCCCAGAATTAGTCCTGCTGCGTCAGGTATACTCTCGCTTTCTGACTCTTGCCATTTTCCTTTTTATAGGTATTAGATGGCCTCTTCACGCTGCACCGCTCAGTCCGTGACGGGAGAGTCTGGTCACTCTAGTTCTTCCATTAAACCTATTGCCAAAGAGCTCGTTGTTAGTAGCACGGTGATGGGATGGGGAATTTGATGCCCGCGGATGACCTCGGACGTGTTATTCGCAGCAGGGAGGGATATGACATATGCCTGCCCCAAGAAACCGAATCGGTTGCGTCGTTTTGATCAAGCAATAAAGACCTTCACTACTTTTATTTTTATCGGGATGTAATTACCCGACTTGGTTTAAGATTCCCTTTTTTCGATTTTCAAATGTGCCTTCTTCGCCAATTGCACCTTGCCCCCTCACAATTGCATCCTAATGGCTGGGCTTTTGCCATTGCTTTCGAGAACTACTGCAAAACCCATAATATCTTCTACTCCATCCCCGTGTTTTGCAGTTTCTTTATTCCCCTAGAGACCAATGTCACCACCAAGGACGATTGCACATGGTTCGGTTGGACCTCCCTCCAGGCTGCCCATGGTCGAAAATTTCTTAAGCCATTCACAAATTCGAGGAAGGGTTTTAAGAATCACTTTTTTAAAGTCATTGCCCAACCCGGGCAATTGCCTTGGTTTCTTCAATCTTCTAACCCTGGGGAAATTGAGGAACGATTTCCCACATTGGTGTGCGGGTCACCACCAATTTCTTTCTAAAGATTTCCTTCTATCTGCTACTAGCCTTTCAGCAGCCAAAGAAAAGGCTATACTTTTTCTTACGAAACTCGCCAGCAAGAAGGGTCCGTTGGTAGAGTCGGCTGAATATATCACGATTCCAGTACTCAAAAAATGGCCGACTGCGAGTACGGTTGAGATTTTATTGGTTTTCATACCTTACTTTTGATTGCATTGATAACCTATTTGTTTCCTTTTTCAGGTCGTCAAATAGGAAAGCGACCCCTCTATATTGACGTGACGGATTGTGAGGAGGACACCACTGATGCACCCGCAGCCCAGACCACAGCCATTGCCAAGCAGATAGTACCTGAGCCCGCTCAGCAGGGTCCCACCAAAAAGGCGAAGGTTACAAAGAAGAAGAAGAACACTGCCGATACTGCTCATGGAGTCCCGCAGGTTTTTAAGGAGAAAACTGTTGCCGCGGACACTCAGGGGATTCTGCCCCCGCCTTCTCCCCCAATCTTGGATTCAGAAACCCCAACCGAGGAGGCCGCTGCTCCCAGCACACTTATCGAGCTTCCTCGCTACCATGTTTGAGAGCACAGGGTTACCAAAGGTCTACGCTAAGGAATCTGTCCTCCCGACAACTACTTTGACGGCAAGCGGCTGTCCAATCCTGAAATTAAAGAGCTCTGAGACATGGAGCATGAGGGATTGAAGCTCTCCGGATTGTGCCATCTCGTGGCCTATCTCAAAGAGAACCATGCCTTGGCTTTGGAGGACTTGAAGAAGGCCGAGATGGAGAGGGCCAAGGCTCATGGACTGGCAACCCGGACCCTCCAGGATTCACAAAATGCTAAGATGGAGAGAGATAACCTTTGTACAGAGGTACGATCGATCCAGGCTGAGTGGGATAGTCTTCTTCTAGAGCTTCAACAAGCTCGGTAAGGTTTACAAAAAGCTGAATCGAAGGTGGCCCAGAGGTGGCAGATTAATGATCAAGACGTCAACTCTATGAGAATACACAAGGCCATGATTACTGAGCTGGAGGCAGAGCTAAAGCACTACAAGGAAGCATATGCCGCGGCCCGTAATGACGTCTCCAAGCTGAAGGGCGGTGTCAAAGATGCCTTTAATAATGCCTTGGAGTAGGCCCAATTCTTGAACCCTGCCTTCAAGCTGAGTCTCGAGAGGGCGCACTACAATGCCTATATTGAGGACGAAAAATTTATTCCTCCTTCATCTGTCAGTCCTTCCTCCTTAGGGTCCAAGGTCGTTTCTGAGGTCCCTGGTGTGGATGCCAACCCTCCCAACTCGGCTGGTGCCAACGAGGATGCTTCTGCTGCCGAATTAGACTGAGCTCAGTTTCATCACAACTCTAGTCTTTTTTGTTTTTCGTTGATAGCCCTTTTGTAAACAACTCTTATTAATGACAAGCATTTCTTTTTCCCGAGGTATCTTGATTCATTAACCGCGCGCCTTAGCCATGCTAAGTTCATAGCTTGTGTCTGCTTTGTAAGTGGATTATCACCAATTCGTCAATGCACCTGTCGTTTAGTCGAGATAATCTCGGAGCTGAAATAGTCATTATGCTCGACTTGATCAGAGTCGATGAAACCATCTTCTCTATCTGAGTTATCCGCCGACTTTCAGTTTTGTCATAGTGCGAATTTAACCTGGATTTCCATACCAAAGCTTATTCGCCACTTAGCTTCTGTGATAGTCATTTTATTCACGATTCAAGAACGTCGGGTTGTGTTCCTGAAGTCTTGCCGTTTTACTATTTTTGCAGCTTTACTGATGAAAACATGCCGGTTATATTTTATCTTAATCTATAAAACTGGTTGCTTTACCATGAATTTAGATATGTAAACTAACTGGGTCGTGTTCCTGCTGATACATGATTTACAAGAATGGGTTTCCATACCTCGGGTTTATACATGTTTGTTTAGTTTTTGGCGGCTATGCCGCTGCATGTGAAAATGGATTTCTTTATCTCAGATTCACACATGCCTATTTAATGGTGCGGCGTTGCCGTTAAGACATGATTTATGAAGCCAGGCGTTCTACCTCGTATTCATTCATGCTTATTCTAAACCGGTTTGTTTTCCATGGATTCCTTATGTGCATTGGTTTGGCGGCATTGCCGCTGATACATGATTTACGGAAACAGGCTATCTACCTAGGATCCGTACATGTTTATTTATTTCGCACGATTTATGAAACTTGGTGTTTTTTCATACGTGCTAACCATCCCGATGAGACTGAGGCTCCTGAAAATGGGTTCTTAGACCCAAAATTCTTTATTCGTCTAGTCCGGGGCAAAGCCCGAGTTACATGGTTCTCATAGGAACTTCTACCGACTTACAACCAGCATGCCTGAAAACAACAGAACAAAGGAAAATCCTAACATGAAATGAAATAACAAATTACTGAAATCTTCAAATTCGTCCATTGGAATTGCAAGCCAGGTGAATACGCCATCTCGTAATGGGCCTCGATTTTAGCTGTAATAAGCCTTTAACTTGTCTGTGTTCCACGTTCTTTTGACCGCTTTTTGTTTTAGCGTCTCCAGCGTGTATGCCCCTCTGCTAAGGTTCTCTTTTACTCGATATGGGCCTTCCCAATTTGCCGCAAGCTTTTCGTCACCTGCATTCTTGTTGCCTACATCGGCTCTTCGGAGGACCAAGTCCCCTTTTTCAAACGACCATGGTTTTACTTTCCTGTTGTGTCGAGCCATGATCAGTTGTTTCATAGCCATATCCTGACAATGCGCTGTGACCCTGACTTCGTCAACTAAGTCTAATTCGACGGTGATGGCCTCACTATTCTTACGTTCCTCATGTAGAGCCTTAGTTCTCCTCCATGACAGTTCTCTGATTTCAACCGAGATCATGGCTTCACAACCATAAGTAAGTCTGAAAGGTGTCTCTCCCGTGGAAGTTTGAGCGGTGGTCCAATGTCCCCATAAGACTGAGTACAAATGCTCCACCCAACTGGTTTTGGCTTCCTCCATCCGCTTCTTCAATCCTTCGAGGATAACTTTGTTGGTCGACTCCGCCTGCCCGTTAGACTGAGGATGTTCGACGGACGCAAAGTGATGTCGAATTTTGAAATCATACACCATTTCTTGGAAGCCTTTGTCAATAAACTAGGTGCCATTATCCGTGACTATCTCCGCCGGAATCCCAAATCGGGCAATAATGTTCCTTTGAACGAACTTTTGGACTTGTGTTGAGGTAATAGTCGCCAACGGCTCTGCCTCGATCCATTTGGTAAAGTAATCCACCGCTACTATCAGCCATCGGAGCTGTCCCGGCACTGGTTTACACGGACCTAGCAAATCCAAGCCCCATTTGTAGAATGGCTATGGGGCCGAGATCGACGTAATTTCAGCTGGAGGGGTCTGTATCACGTTGGCATGCTTTTGGCAGCTTTCACATTTTTGAACATGATCTTTAGCATCCGCTGCCATTGTAGGCTAATAATAGCCGGCCTGCACTGCCTTCCGAGCTAGAGCCTTAGCACCCATGTGTTGCCCATTTATACCTTCACGTATCTCAGACAAAACGTATTGGGCTTCCTCTGGGTTGAGATACTTAAACATGGGGGTGTGTAAACCCTTCCGATATAACTGGTCGTTTACTATGGAATACGCGGCTACCGCTTTCACCAGTTTTCTTAACTACAGGACATCGTCTGGGAGGATCCCTCTTTCCAAGTAGTCGATGATCTGCTTCCTCCAATCGCTTGACTCCGAAATAATCATGACGCAGCTTGGTTTTAACAAACTCTACTGGATCACGGTCTGTAAGTTACCAGGAACCTTGGTGCTGGCAAGTTTGGACAATACGTTCGCTCTGGTATTTTCCCCCTAGGGATGTGCATAACCACTACCTCGTCAAATTCTGCCATAATCTCCTTCACTTTCACCAGATATTTTGCCAACAATGGTCCTCTAGCTTGATAAGTTCCCTTGATTTGGGAAGCTACAAGCTGGGAATCTGTGGACACCTGTACTTGCTTAGCTCCATTCTCCTTCGCTTGAAGCAATCCTGCAATAAGGGCCTCGTACTCGGCCTGATTGTTGGAAGTTGGGAAGTCGAGTCGAAGAGATAGCTCCATGGACACTCCCTCTGGACTTTCAATGATGATTCCCGCTCCACTTCCTTTGACATTTGACGACCCATCCACAAATACTTTCCACGGTTCTGCTCACATTATCCCTTCTTTAGCTGCCGGGGTTAATTCCATTAGAAAGTCCGCCAAGGCTTGGGATTTGATGGCCTGCCGGGCCTCGTACAAGATGTCGAATTCAGATAACTCCACAGACCAACTTATCATTCTGCCTGCAAGGTCAGGTTTATGCAACACTTACCGAATGGGTTGGTCCATCCTGATGATGATTGAATGGCCATGAAAATAAGGACGAAGCCGCCTTGCTTAAAGCCATTTTTTCCAACTTCTGATATCTTAGCTCTGAGCCTTGTAAGGCCCGGCTAACGAAATATATTGGCTTTTGGCCGTCTTTCGTCTCTCGAACCAGCACGGCGCTTACTGCCTCTTCCCCTACTGATAAGTATAATATTAAACTTTCGCCTAGGTCGAGTCTCGACAGGACCGGCGGGGTTGCCAGACATTGCTTGATTTTCGTAAACGCGGTGTCACACTCTAAGTTCCAACCTCCTTGGACCTCCTTTTTTAATAACTTAAAGAAGGGCAATGATTTTTCGGCCGACTTTGGTAGGAACCTCGTTAGGGCTGCCAATCTTCCAGTCAATTGTTGAACTTATTTTTTGTTAGAAGGCGCTTTCATTTCCAATACTACTTGGCATTTGTCCAGGTTGGTCTCAATACCCCGGCTCGTCAATAGGAAACCCAAGAATTTGCCTGATGGTACTCCAAAGGCACATTTCGTCGGGTTTAGTCAGATCTGATAGGCTCGTAGCTTATCAGATGTCTATTGCAAATCACGAACCTGGTTCTTCGGCTCTAGTGACTTCACAATCATGTCGTCTATATAGACCTCTACATTCTTCCCCAACTGATTCTCGAAGACCTTGGTCATCATTCTTTGATAAGTTGCCCCCGCATTTTTTTGTCCGAATGGCATGACGTTGTAACAGTAGTTGGCTTTATCCGTGATAAAAGCCGTCTTTTCTTGATCCTCGGGATACATGGCAATTTGATTGTACCTCGAGTATGCGTCCATAAAGGATAGGAGTTGAAAACCAGAAGAGTTGTCTACCAGCTGATCAATGTTTCACATGAGAAAAGCGTCTTTGGGACATACCTTGTTCAAGTCCTTGTAATCTGTGCAAACTCACCATTTTCCGTTAGGCTTCTTAACCATGACCACTTTGGAGAGCCAGGTCGTGTATTGAACTTCTCTGATAAAGCCCGCTTCCATCAGCTCCTTTACGTGCGCTTCTAAAGCCAAGCCTCGATCCACGCCATGCTTCCTTTTCTTCGTACTCTTGGAGTGGACCCTGGGTTGATAGCCAATTTATGACAAAGAGGGAATCGGGTCTATCCCCGGAATCTCGGACGGTTTCCATGCAAATACGTCACTATTCATGCAGGAAATCTTCCAACTCTACTCGAGACTTTGGCATTTAAATTTGCACGAATTTTGTGGTCTCTCGGCTTGTTGCCCAAGATGAAGTCTTCTACCTCACGGTTCGTTCCGCCTCGGATCTTATCTTCCTCCCGTAGGTCCAACTCAACCGTATGAACGGACTTGATCATCGGCTTTGGATTTTGTTCTCTTTAACAGCTTCGAAATAACATTGCCGGGAATCTCTTTGGTCTTCTTTAACCGTGACGACTTGATTCTTCTTACTAATGAACTTCAACTTTTGATGTTTGGAGGACACCAGCAGTAACGTTGCAGTCATATTTAGAGTTGGGGTACTCGTCATCGCTACCTTTCAGCTTCTTCTTCTACTCTCGCCTTTTATTTTCGGGGGGCGGACTTTTACTGCGGCCCCCTGGTTGCTTGTTATGTCACCCTTCCATTTGAATGACATAACAATGAAGTTTTCCTTCTCGGATAAACTTTTCCACAAAGCATCCGGAGATCCCAGCAAGAATTTATGGTATGGCCATGTTGATCATGGAATTCGTAGTACTGAGATTTATCCAAAGTGGCTTCCCTTCACAACGGCCGTGGTCGCTCTACCTTTTTCATTTCTGTCATAGATACTTCCTTCCATATTTGTGCTTGGGATACCTTCAGCAGGGCGTATCTATCATATTTTCCCTCTGCTTGACCTCCCCTCAGCTTGTTATCCCTTCCGCGGGCTCTGGATTCTTGCTTGCCCTGGGCATACGACTCTTTGCCCCGAGGAGGTGGACTTCTGGCTTTCTCTCTCGGTTCTTGGCTCATAATATCCATTTGCTCCAGCTCTAAGTACTACTTAGACCGATCTCGAAATTCCTCCAGGGTTTTTGGGCGATTTTTCATGACCGATTTCTTCAAGCGTGATGTCTTGTCCAGACCTGCTATGGCACAATGAAGATGCACCTGCTCCTTCAAATTCGGCACCTGTAGAGCCATATCCTTGAATTGCTCCAGATATTTCTGCAAGGTTTCGATAGGTGAATGCTTCACCTGCCCAAGCTGAAATTTAGTTTTTGGCTGTTTTCTACTTGTGGCAATATTCAGCAAAAACTTTTAGACTAAGTCCTTCAAGTCAGGAACTGAATTTGGTCGCAAAGCATTGAACCAAATTTGTGCGGCACCCCGCAGCGTCCCTGCGAATAACCGAGGTACAATCGGTCCTGCATAGCCTTTCACCATAATTTCCATTTTGAAATTATTGACGTGCACCTGTGGATCTTAACTCCCATCGTACTTCATGAAGTCCTTTGTGTCAAGCCCTTTTGGATATGTCGCCATCATGATTTTGTCAAGGAAAGGAGACTGCTTCGTGTCGTCGCCATCAGAGTCCACATCCCTTTTAGGTGGAGCTTGGTCCTCGTGAGGGTCTTTTCCTTTGGTATGAGCCGAGTTCTGGATCCGCTACCAGTTTTGCCCTGCCCCATTACCTTTCGAGGCATCCGCTTCAACTTGGCTAGACGTCGTGCGACTATCCCTGCTTGGATTTCTACTTTCTCGGCCTCCAATCTGCACAGGGTTTTCCAGCACCTTGACGCGCTCTTCCAACGATTGTATTTTTAACCCATCATCGTCCGTATTTTGAAATCGATCGTGACCGATTGCATTTCGTTCTACGGGGTTAGTCGGTGGGGTCCTGGTACTGGTGGATGACGACGCATAAACTCGGCTTGGGCCGGCCACGTCTTCGCCCATGCCACTTGTAGGGCGCTGAGGTCGCCCCACATACTCTTCGAATTGTTGCCTCATTCTTCTACTTTCTTTTTGCCTCCAGAGGGTGCCATGATGCTTCGTTTCCTCCCGAACAAGTCGGATGTCCTCTTCTCTCTGGAGGCGATTACGAGTTTCCATCTCCTCCATCTGACGCAGCACCGCTCCCAGAGTGGTTTCCAGTCTCAGGATGTCAGGATTCTCCACCTGAAATGCTAACGGTGGATCTGGCGGGTGCACGGGCAGAATCACCTGCTGGATTACTATGTTCTCGGGAAGTGGCGAACTTGTTATTACCGAGGTTTCCAACTCGATTTCCTCATCCACGTGATCCGCGTTTGGGGCCCTCTCGTCGGCCCCTTGAGTTGTTTGCTCCTGATGCTGCTGCAGTGGCTGCCCACCCGACGATTGGTCCTGTCGAGTTGCCTGGCTACAGCTTCTAGTATTTGCTGCCATGTGCCAATGGTAGATCAATAGCTTTTCGTGATTTTGGGAATCGAAGTTTTTGGTTCCCCTTGGTCGGTGCCAATGTTTGGTGTAGAACACAAGTGTCTAGCCACAAAGTGCTAGTATATGATCTATGTTCGATCAAAAGGTTCTAAGGGATGTATGGACACCCGAGGAAGATTTCTCGATGCTATCTAAGGTCGAGATAACACTGGATAATTTGTGATCATCGTGCAACACTAATATGGTGTATCACTAGAGAGGCGGGGTGTGTGCACAATGGGGCTAAATGTAAAGTAATTCATGTAGAATGGAGAGAGTGCATCTGGAAGATATGCTCCTGTATATATACGAGAGGTCATCTAGGGTTTCCGCCCATTGGTTGTGCCTCCGTGCCCCTCTCATGCACGTCCCACGATCTGCGCTACATTTCTCCCATTACCTGCATTACCTCCAATCATGGGATGTTTGGTCGTTTCCCCGATTAAGGAAGATATCGTCATAAAGAGCCCTTACTGGGCCTAGACTCTGCTAAGCCCATTATTCAAGTCCATAACAGTTACATATGCAAGCCTACTACTTATTTTATAAATGACACACCAAACTTTTCTTTTTCTGTGAAATCAAACTTCGAAGACAACGTTCAACCACTTTCCCTTAAGGTATAAGTTTCTTCTTCCGCCTACATAAATGTTGGGTGTAATCAGAGTTTAAGAATCAATAAGTTAACAAAATAAAACAACTCTAATTTGAAATATAACAACTTTGGAAGCAGCTTCCAGTGTGGTTAGATTTTCATGAGCTTTTAATCAATATAATGAACATCACAAACTGATTATAAACATAGATGAATCATGCTTGAAGATTATGATCATAGAAATAAAACTAAGAAACTACACTTAGAAGTTAGAAGTCAGCATGTTACAGTGGAAGCATCAATAAGATACACACCATCATATAGAATGGGAAATCTTTGAGACTCTGGCCATTGTCTTTGCTTTTAATTTCTTGCCTATCTGTAGGCAACCAAAGATGTGGAAAATGGCTGATACATTGAGTGCATTTGATAAATGGCAGATAAAAGAGAAAGGACCCCTTAGACAATATGGGACGCCCCATGATGACCCAAACTGATGATTTGAATCCATGGTGGTTAGTTTTCGAGCAAACCATCACATCAGCTGGAAGAAATCTTGCAAAGCCTGAAATTCTTGCTTCAATAACTGATGCTCAATATGTCAGACAGAGAGGAATTCCTGTTCTTGGCTTCTCTCCAATGACAAAACACTCCCATACTAAATCATGACCACAATGAGGTTTGACATTTTTCCAATCCTCCACTATTAAGCTTCTCTCCTGCTATTCCTCTTGCTTCTTCTATCCGACTCTCATCCTATGGCATTCATTGCAGCACGCACCTACAGGATACTGTGTACATGAGGGGCAAAATAGGAAGGGCATATGCAATCTTTTTTGAAGAAAAAGGTAATACATTCTCCTTCCCCTGCTTCTTTTTCATTTATACATACACACACACATAATATCTCCTTACTTTTTTTGTTCACGTATTAAGTAGGAGTAACTATGAATGATCAAAACTATTCATCTTTTCTTTCTTGAAAAACTACTGGTGATATAACATATCTATCACTTGATATTCAGAAGCAATCATTTTCATGTTTCTTTTTATGCTACAAAAGCTGAGAGGCATAATTAAAAGTTTAAGTCCAAGAATAGCACAATTAAGCACCTATAAAGCATAATTAATAGTTTAAGTCCAAGAATAGCACAATCTTACATTAGCCCATCCCTTTAATTATTCAAGTCCAAGAATAGCACAATTAAGTTGTCAAACATCTTCCAAGCTCCTTTTTTTATACAAAAGCTGAAAAGCATAAAAGCCAAATCACGGGGAAAGCAATTCATGCTACCTTTCTAGCTGTTTATAGCCATATAGTCTTGTTGCTCTGGTTGCAGACCGTATGTTCATAATTTATGATCCATGGTGTGCTTTTTTCATAGAGAGACAAATGAAAGGCATAAATAACATATTTATAGATTTCAATTTAAAGTAACTGCCTGCAGAAGGAATAACATTTTTAAACCTTGAAAGAGATATCTCATCCTCTCTTTATTTATAAATCCGTACCCCTCTGATTGACTTGATGGCTACACATGGTAGAATATATGAGAACATAACAGAAAATAAATAGAAGGCTATAGTAGAATACACAATAGTTGTATAAAAAGCTATAGAGGAAGATATGGACAAACTTGAGACAATGCATTTATTATTAGGAAAATAATGATAATAATAATAAATTATTATTATTATTAGGAAAGGGAATAAATAATAATAAATAATATTATTATTTATTAAAAAGAGTATTATTAATAAGTCGTGTAGTAGGGTATATTGCAACGCCGGAAGTGACTAATGACAATGATAAACGTTTATAGGCCTACTTTGACACCTCTACTGATCCCGAAAGCTAATCGGATTAAGGATTCAAGTTTAAGGTGGGTAATTGTTATCTTATTATCTTGTATGTATTTATTCATGTATGACTAATCATGGTTGCTAGATAATTTACATGTGTGTATCCTAGCTATGGATTGAGGCTGTGTGTCTCTTAGGGCTGTGTGTCTCTTAGGGATGCGTGTCCTAAAGGGCTGCGGTCCTTGGCTGATAACTGTGGTTACAGTGCGACTTATTTACTGTAAATTAGTCTATACTTAACATGTGTTGTACTGTTGTTTATATTTTATACCTGCGTATGAGATTAACTGTTACCCTTGGGGTTCATTCATTTAAACTCCAGATCACATGAAAGAGATAGGTAGTAGATCGGGATCAAGAAGAAAGAGGCAGCTGTAAGGATTACAACAGAAGGAACTTTATGGAAGATTATGAGTAGATAGACTGTATTTTATCGTTTGTCATCCGTCTATTTGAGATTAATGTATTAACATCCCAATATGGGACAGATATCATTTTCGGAAAATTTATCCTCAAGCTTTCAAATTAAATATTTTAAGAAAGATTTTATTCTGCAATTAAGTCATCCAAATTATTTCGATGTCTGTGCACCTAAACTCTGATAAATAAAGGCGTATTAAGGACAGGCGTCACAGTATCATCCCTCTTAATTGACTAAATGTAGCTAATTCACAGAACTAGGAATATTCTTATATTAACTCTATAATGGATCATGACTCTTCATGATCACTTGCTTTGCGCACAAACTACTGAGTTAATTAGAAGCTATCCAAGCTATACCGGTCTTGTGAATGACTAATCCCTTGTAGGGGATTGTGAGTCCTCTCAGCATGTCTATCTATGTTCATGTATTCGAGTTCTATCCAATAATACATTGTTCTCCCATTTTTTAGGCGGATAGAGTTGTACAATCAAAGTATAACCCTAGGACATAGTGTTCAATGACATCCTTAAGTCCAGGATAATCCGCACTACCAAATGATGAGAGACTTTACATATCCAACGATACTCGGTGGATCTATTCGGCGCTATCTGTTCTCCAACAAATCTACCCACGATATCAGCTAAGGCATCACCATGCCTATATTCCATGAGGTTCCTACCTTGTATCTTATACATGTAGATGATGTCGTACTAGTCTTATTGAGATCATCAATGCCCTTTCTTGGTGATTCAAGACTAGGAACAAGTTGTAGGCAATAGATATCCAGTGTTCACGAGTCCTTATGATCATGACCTCTACCATTGATCCTCAAGATTAACACATATTCTTTTCCTAAGGCTTTTATCTTCAAACATATATTTACCTTAAAATAAAGGTAAGACATAAATATGATAAAGATAAAATGTGCTCATTTTATTAATAATGAAATACTACATCGTATAACTGGTGTTGATCTATCCTTATAGATTGTCTCTGGGACACCTAAATACTAACAAATTGCTTGTGGAATAGCTCTAGAAAGCTTGTCAAGTGTTTTAGACTTCCTATCTCAAGTGGAATGGTCCCCTGAATGAAGTTAACATTCCAATATAAGATCTCCAACTTTAACAGATTGAGTAGAGATATTAAAATAAATCCACTAATAGCCCGTTTGGATGTAGCTTTTAGAGAATATCTTTTGGGATTTACGAGGTAAAAATGACTTTTAGAGAATAGCCTTTGGGATTTACGAGGTAAAAATGATTTTTGAAAAAAAATAACAGTGTTTGGATATTTTTGTTAGGATAGCCTTTTCAATGTCAAATTTACCAAAAAGGACATTAGCTTTTGTTATAATTGCATATAAAGGATAGGGTTATATTTTGAATATTATAAACATTATATTTCATAATAAATACCAAAACTTACATAAATTTGTGTACAAAATTAAAATACTTAAGGGTACTTGATTGGCACTGAAAAATACTTCATGATCTTGAAAATTTATTTTAAGATATTATAACAATATTTCGGGGTAATGACTGATTTTGAAAAAATATTTCGGTTATTGACGGTACTAAAAAGATACTTCATATTGACTGGTAATGAAAAAATACTTCTCATGGTCTTAAAAATTTATTTTAGGATCTTAAAAAATATTTCAGGGTACCGACTAATCTTGAAAAGAACCTAGGTTTTGATGCGAGAATAGCTTCTGGACAAAAATAGGGGTGTTTGGATGACTTTTGGCAAAACCTAGGTTTTGATCCAAAATAACTTCGAAAAAAAGAGGGTGTTTGTCAGACTTATAACAAAATCTAGGTTTTGGAACCCTCCAAATAGGCCCTAAGATTGTTATTTCGAAAATCCAAATGCTCAAGCATAGATAAATCTCCTATCCTTGTTGGAACGTTGTTTCGATTTACGCAATTGTACCAACTCTTTTGGTATCTGACCATGAAAGTTGTTGTTACTCAGATCAAGTTCAACAAGGAAAGAGAGATTTCCTAGTTGTGGAGATATGATGCCTTTAAGTTCAACAATTCTAATTTCATTAATTGCTAGAGTGCTTAATCAACCTAATTTAGAGAGATTAATATGCAAGGTGGCTTGATATTAATCAATCTAAGTTAGGCTTGGTTTAAGGGCAGCCCTTAGAGTCTTTTGAAGCTAGCATATTTAATCTCTCATAATTATTTGAAGTAAGGATTGCTTGTGTCATTTCTATGAAGGGCTCTTCATCCCATTATTGATCTTGTTATTTTTCTCATTTCATTAATTCCATCATCATTCCATTTCATACTTTCAAGAAAAATCACAAAAGAAGTAGCTTAGGACCAATTTAACTTCCATTTGCAAAAAGTAGTTGCCCTTAGTTAAAAGATCAAAAATTTCCTTTTTATTGTTTCATGTCAAATAGTGCAATTAGTTCCTACATACCACTATAATTTTATTTATAAGTCCAATTTGACCAAAAATTTGGATCCTTATTATAAATTCAGTTTCAGAGTAATAAATACGTTTTTATTACCTTTTTGCCCCTATTAATTGCAATAAATAAAAAGAATTTATTCATGTTGACTTTTGGAATCAATCATAGATAAGGACAAAATTGAAAATTTAACCCATAATTAACTAGTTAACTAACTCTCCTTGGTATGTGAGAGTTTGTTAATTTGGATTTATAAATAGGACCAGAGTGATAATTAATAAAAAGCTCATCAAGAGACGATTAAGGATTGCACCCTATATTAAAATCTTTGGTTATTTTTGTAGAAGCTACCAAGGCATAAGCCAACACACTATCTTCAAGGAGATATTTCAAAGCATGAAGTTTCTATCTTATGAAATGTAGTGTGAATTTGAGGTCTACTCACAAGTCAAGGAACTTATTGTGCTCCTAACCGTCTCCGTGTGTGTGTGTAGGGATAAAGTTGAAAAGTTGTTAAATTTATAGGTGAAGTTAATAAAGTTTAAGGTTTTTCTTGATTTCGGTGAAATTGATTAGAAGTGTCTTATAAATAGGATCCGAGGAGTATTTAATTATTCTCCGCTAAAAACTCTTCTTCAACCTGTTGTTTCTTCTCAAATGCAGTAAGTCCAACTACCACTTGTTTCACAGCAACTAGCGTGAAAAATATCTATCAAAAGTCTTTAGACTTTAATTGATTAGCTTATCAGTAGATGACGTGCTTGACTTGTGAGTGGGCCTACAGATCGACTTTGAATGAACTAATGCTATGAAGATGAATGTGAAGGGTAACAAAAACATATATATTCATGCAAGTTTCTTCCCACTATTAACGTTGTTTTGAAACTACTCTCTCTATGTATGCCCTACGAGAGTGACCATAAATGAAATAATGCAACGAAGATGAAAATGTAGTTCCTAAAGGGACAAAGATTCTTCTCATTACTAATGTGCTTTATGGGTTACTCTATGATCCATACAATACAATGATAATGAATATATGGTCCTTGGTGCATGTGATAATATATGGTCCTTGTTAACTAACTTTTATATACCAAGGAAAGTTAGTTAACTAATTAATTATCGGCTAAATTTCTAATTTTTCCCTTATCTATGACAAGTTCCAAGAGTCAATATCAATAAATTCTTTTTGTTTATTGCAATTAATAAGGACAAAAAAGTTAAAAAAAAAATGTGTTTATTACTCTGAGACTGGACTATTATAAGGATCAAAATTTTTAGTCAAAATGAACTTATAAATAAGATCATAGTAATATACTATAAATCATAATTAAAAAACTGTTTTTCAAGATTTCAAGTCACTGATCTAAAACAAACACATTGTTGTTCTCACCAGAGCATGTTAATAGGGGGCCGTTAAGCTGTGATGAGCTGTAATGAACTACATGTTTTTTTTAAAGGAAAAAAAAAATTTATCCGATTCGGTGGTGGAATGGTGGATGATCCCAGCTTGCACGCGGAGTTTGCCATGTAACAGTACCAAGTACGTTGATATATTTTTTTAAATTAATAACGAAACAGAGAAATAATATTTTTTTAATATATTATACTACTCATTCTAGTCTTTATTATAAGACACCAACATATTTAGTCCTTTTTATAAGGCATTTGCTTTCCACCATGACCAAGCAAAAATTAAAGCTCTTTTTGCCTATTTCATATACATTTGCATTTTGTTTTGTTGTTATTAGAGTAAATAAGCATATAATAGAAAAATAAAATGAGATCAAATCTTTTTAAAATGGAGATAGTATTTATTATATGAACGTTTCAACAATGCCACCACTTTGCATCTAAGACTTATGATTAGACAAAAAGGATATAATTTTAAGAAAATGATTGTGAGTTATGCATCTTATTATTCATTATGTACAAGTATTTTTATATGAATGATTGTAATTATTTTTAATCTTATTTATAAGTCACATTGTTACATTTTTCATATGAATGGACAATTTTACCTTTCATTTATTATTGTGCTGACTTTATACTTGTAGGGTTATTATAATATATATTAAATAGGGATAAAGTTGGAAAGTTGTTGAATTTATAGGTAAAATTAATAAAGTTTAAGGTTTTTCTTTGTTTAGGCGAAATATATTAGACATGTCTTATACATAAGATCTGAGGAGTATTTAATTCTTCTCCGCTAAAAACTTTTCTTCAACTAGATTTTTCTTCTCAAATGCAGTAAGTCCAACTATTGCTTGTTTCAGGGCAACTAGCGTGAAAAATATCTATCAAAAGTCTTCAATCTTTAATTGATTTGCTTATCGATATATGATGTACTTGACTTGTCAGTGGACCTACAGACTCTGAATGAAATAATGCTATGAAGTTGAATGTGAAGGGTAACGACAACATATATATTCATGCAAGTTTCTTTCCACTATTGACATTGTTTTGGAAGTACACTCTCTATGTATGGCCTACGAGAGTGACTTGAAATAATGCAACGAAGATGAAAATGTAGTTTCTAAAGGGACAAAGATTCTTCTCATTACTAACGTGCTTTATGGGTTACTTTATGATCCATACAATACAATGATAATGAATATATGGTCCTTGGTGCATGTGATAACATACCAATCACGGTTAGAATCAAAACTTTTTCTCATCACAAACGTAATTTTCTTTCTCTTTTGTTGCATAAACTTGTTTTGAAAACAACTTAATGTTTTAAAAGTCTAACATGTCATGAGCCTATATAGCAAGTGCTCTTGTTTTTTTTTTTTTTTTTTTTTTTTTTTTTTTTTTTTTTAGAAAAAAGAGCAAGTGTTCTTTAAATAAATATTGTTTAACCACTAATAAGTTTTTAATGAGTAAAAAAAGAAAACAAATCATTTAATTTCTTCTTGAAATATGAAAAAGGAACTTATTCTGAAACACGCCTTATAAAGGTTGAAACTTCAACCATTGATATCTTATCTTATCTTGGTTAATTTATAATTAAGTGTTCACTTAAGGATACTTTTTTAAAATTGGTAATTATATAAAAATTTAAACATATAAAATAAAGCTATATATTCTCGCTTTCCACCATGACCAAGTAAAATTAAAGCTTTTTCCCCCTATTTCATTTACACTTGCCTTTTGTTTTGTTGTTATTAAATAAGCGTATAATAGAAAAATAAAATGGGATCAACAATGCCACTTTGCATCCGGACTTATGATTAGACGAAAGGGATATAATTTTATCTATTTTCTGAATGCATATACATTCATTTTTGTGGATGTATTTCCATTTAAAAAATTGCCTAATTTAAATAAAATGAAATCAATATTTTATTGAATAGATGAAACACTCGATTGGTCAACAATTGCAAATTGAAACTACATCGAAATTAATATTTGAAAAAATAATATCGGTTTCCAGTCCAAATATTGAAATTATACGTTAATCTGTTCTGATTTATGTTGTGGTATATTATGGTGACAAAAGATATTATTAGTATGTTCTGTTTTTTTTTTTTTATAAAGCTAAACCTTTGCTAGATGCTTAACATTGTGTTTAATTATTCATTTCTTTGTGCTGGTTATTTTGTGAATATTTTGTGCTAATTTCAAGGTGGCATGGTTAGTAGATCAATGGTGTCATGTGTTTGCCTTAGTTTCTTGAATTTGAGCTTATTAATTGTGTTTAGCATTGGACTGTAGTATCGTTAATCTGTTCTGATTTATGTTGTGGTATATTATGGTGACAAAAGATATTATTAGTATGTTCTGTTTTTTTTTTTTTTTTTTTTTATAAAGCTAAACCTTTGCTAGATGCTTAACATTGTGTTTAATTAGTCATTTCTTTGTGCTGGTTATTTTGTGAATATTTTGTGCTAATTCCAAGGTGGCATGGTTAGTAGATCAATGGTGTCATGTGTTTGCCTTGGTTTCTTGAATTTGAGCTTATTAATTGTGTTTAGCATTGGACTGTAGTATCATTAATCTTAATTTTTTATATGGGTGGTCGTTGTTAAATTAAGATTTAATGAGAAAATCAAGTGATAATGTGAGGTGGCTAGGTTATTAGATTAAAAGCTAAATACAATTCTAAGTTCATTAATTGCTAGAGTGCTTAATCAACCTAACTTAGAGAGATTAATATGCAAGGTGGCTCAGTATTAATCAATCTAAGTTAAGCCTAGTTTAAGAGGTGGCTCTTAGAGTCTTTTGAAGCTAGCATATTTAATCTCTCATAATCATTTGAAGTGAAGATTGCTTGTGTCATTGTTATGAAGCATGGTTCATCCCATTATTGATCTTATTATTTTTCTTATTTCATTAACTCCATCATCATTCCATTTCATACTTTATAGAAAAATCACAAAAAGAACTATTTTGTTAGGTGTAATTAACACCCTAAATTATCAAGTTGAGGCATTCTCTTTCTCTTTCTCCTCTTCTATGTGTTTACCACTATTTCTTGCAATTTCTCTCAATTCCATTGTCTGGGGTTTGGTCGAGGCATTTCGATCTATGGGTATTACTTTGCTGCATGATGAAATTTCTCTGCTACATTCGAAATTTCTTTGTCTGGGGTCTTAAATCATGACACCAAAATCCATAAAAAAGAACATCTAAATTTATTAATAATATTAAACCTCAGAAATAATTTTAGCAATTTTTTCTCGAGAAAATGAAAAATAATTATACATCATAATAAGATGTAGTTATATACTTTGCAAAAAGTGAAGTTTGTTTTGGAATAACCGGAGAGATCTAATTGGATATAACTTATATTTATATGATAGAATATCTGATTTCAATAATTTCCCAATATTATTTCTAAAACTTTAAATCTAATTATTATCTTATATATAACTTTATTTTATTTTAATGTATTTGTCTCTCTTTCTTTTATTTGATCAATTTTTTTCCTTTCTAAAATTTCTATATCCAAAAAACTATAAATGTCTAGTTAATAACCTAGCAACTCGGCGCAACATGGGACTCACTCTTAGTACTGTTTACTTGGTTCGCCACCCCTCACAGTTTTAAAACACATCGAGAGGGAGAGATATCCAGACTTTTATAAGACGTCTTTCATTCCCCTCTCTAGTCGATGTGAGACTTCACAAACCACCACATTAAAGCCCAAAGTCTTCGTTGACACATCGACCCAAACTTGACTTTGATATCCACAAAACTACCAAATGAAGGGATGGAGCTTATTCTCATTCACCACCCTACTTGACCATTAATACAACACCCGACATGCTAATTAATTTTTTTAAAAAATTTCTTCAGTCTTATCATAAAAGATGTCCTTTTGCAACTCCACATTTTGTTAGTACAACTTGACTTGATTTGGAACTAGAGAAGTATAAAACGACTTGTGTGTTAATTGCTCGACGTAGAAGACTTGAAATTTGGATAAGTTTGTATGCTCCTCATGAGAAAGCCTTCTTCCTTTGTTTTCCTGCTCTTGCTTCATTGCTTCATGGCCTCCTTAGCTTGGACTAATACAAACATCGGTACGATAAATCTACACTTCTTACCCTTAAATCCTTTATCACTTCAGATCCATATGATTTCTTAGCTCATTGGTCTGTCTCTTCTTCTCCATGCAATTGGACTGGTGTCACATGCAATACTCGTCATGGAAGGGTCCATTCCTTGAATCTTGGTGGCATGGGTCTTAAGGGCACCATGTCTCCACAACTAGGAAATCTCTCATTCCTTGTTGAACTTGATCTCAGTGACAACAATTTTTATGGTCGATACCAAAAGAGTTAGTTCAATTATGTAGATTGAAACTATTTAACTTGAGCTACAATGACTTTCATGGGCAAGTTCCGAGAGATAGGAGATTTATCTATGCTTGAGTCCTTGAGTTTTCAAAATAACAGTCTTAATGGATTTATTCCACTATCTTTGTTCAACCTATCAAGGTTGGAGACTTTAGATTTGAGAGTTAATTTCATTGAAGGAACCATTCCGTTAGAGGTGGGTAAACTTGAGCGATTAAAGATTTTACGACTTAGCCGTAACAAACTTTCAGGATTCATTCCCCGGACCATTTCCAACTTATCTTCGCTTGAGTTATTGATTTTGTCTTTTAACAGTTTGTCGGGTATGTTTTAGATTATTTTCAACATTTACATGTGTCTTTGTTCTAAACCAGTGTAATTGGTTAGAAGGATCTTATGCTTGAAGAATATGAATTTGTCTCAATTGTTTTTATTTGTTTATTTTTGGAACTTTTATGAGTTTTCTTCTTTATATTTTGTCACATTTTTTGTACTCCTTTTCAAAGGAAAAAACATTCATCATAAAAGATTTGAAACAAATTATGTAGTCACACCATGGGAGAAAAATTACTGTTATAATATTAATTAGTCCAAGTGGATCTAAAGGCTCATCATCAGTCTTTGAAAATAAATGCTTATTATTCTATCATTACCAACTTTTTGAAGGTTTTTCATAGGGAAAAAAACTTAGCTCAAGTTCATTATATCCATTATGTCAAGTTCTCAAATCACATATGGACATATGTCCTATTTATTTCATGTGGATTTCTACTTAATTGATAATATTTTAAAAATATGATATATGGTCATATGTGACTGGATGACTTAAGATAATGGATATAAGAAACTTGTATTGTCCTTTGTCATACTGAATAAAATTTACAACCAACATGTATTGAATGTTTAATTTTGAGTTGGACAATCTACATTTTATTTTAATTTCATTATTTGTTAGTAATTATTATTTTAAAAAAGTTTGTAGAGTCAACAAAAAGATTTTTTCTAGGAGTTTCCCAAGAAACACATGTTTTGATAGGAATGATGAAAAGGAAGGGCCAATTGGATTTCAATTGTCTCTTAGATTTAATCATATCATATCAAAATTTCTCAATGTACCAAACACAACCAGTTGATTTAATCTATGGTTATTACCCCGCCCGAATTAAAAGGGTTATACCTTTTATTGCGTTTTATCACTTACTAATACATGTTTCATTTATTAAAAAAATGTGCAAGTCTTATGTGTTTTTATAGAATAATAATTTATCTCATGTACTTAATAACTTGTGTACATAACAAATTGTTACTGACATTATTTTCTTTCCCACCCCTTAATATTTGAAGGAGGCATCCCAAATGAAATTGTTGGTCTTTCACAACTGAAGATATTGTATCTTGGAAACAATCAACTCACTGGTTCTATACCATCTTCATTATTTAACAATTCACCGCTACAAAATATTGATCTTGGAAGAAATCAATTATCTCGGTAGTCTCCCAAAAAATATGTGTTTTGGGCTTCCAAAACTTGAATTGTTTTATGTGCATGTAAATGATTTGTCTGGCAAAATACCCTTCATTTGGCATCAATGCAAAGAATTAGTAGAGTTACAATTGGGTGATAACAGATTTGACGAAGGAAAAATACCAAGTGACATTGGAAATTTGACCAAACTCCAGGATCTATATCTTTCAAACAACAACTTGCAAGGTAAGAATTTTAATTATATATATAATTGTCTTAACTTCTATTCCTTTATTTCATAAAACATTAGTGAATAATATACCCTCTCTCCACTTAAATAAATGATACACAACTTTAAATTATAAAACTTCGAGAGAATATTCTTTCTCACAAAGAAGAATTTGGAAACGTTTCTTTTCTTTTTCATTCTCTTGCTCTTTTCCTTCTTCCTATTTTTTTCTTTCTTTTCCTTTCTTTTCTTTTAATAAAATAGGAAATATATAAAATTTGGGCAATTCAAATATGGTTTTTTCTCCATATAGGAAAGGGAGCCCAAAATCCTACATTTAGATAGATCAAGTAACATATACAATAATTAAATAATGAGTAAAATACATTGATGACCCCTCTATTTTACCTAAATTATACAAACCACCTATCTATTTTGAAAACATATGTGGATCTCCCTCGAAATTAAAATGAATCGTACATAAACTTCCCTTACATATTTGAGATTGTATTTCCATCCACCCAACCATTAGTTGACCGTTAAGTTAAACTATTAAACATTTTATTTGACCAAAATACTCATTTTTTATCAAATGAATAAAAATTTATATGTACCTAAAAATAAATTTTATGCAAATAAAAAATAACTCTAATACATACATGTTCACAATTTGCAATACATTATAAAATATATTAGTTTCTATTATATTATAAAATTTAAAATTTTTATCAGATTTGTTGAAGTTTATTTATTTAGTATTCTTTTAAATGACTAAAACTATATTTCTTTGTTTGTTTGTTTTCAAATGACACCATGAAAATATATTCGAAAGGCATATTTTTAATCACCATATATTATTAATAATGTAAATTATATATATTATATAAGTTATATTTATTAAAAATTTTAGTTTTTTAAACAAATTTTTGCACAAACATTTATAAACACGTTTATTTAAGTATAAATCAATTAAAATAATTAATCATATGTTAATAAAGCTTTCTATGTTTGCATTAACTAAATTAATTATGCATTTATCTGAACATAAAAAAGATTAACAAACAATTATTTTCAAAACTAAAAATAAATTAAGAGAAAGGAAAAGATATCTTACTTAAATTACTTGAACAGTTTTAGTCAAAATTAGGGAATTAGTAAAGATGAAGGGTAAATTAGTAAATAAAATTTATTTCAATACTAATTTTAATTGAATAATAAAAACCCTTAACAGAATTAATGGTTTGGACTTAAAAGTATATTTTTAAAATAGAGAGGACGTCTATGTAGTTTTGGCAAAATGCAAAGGAGGTTAGAGTATTTTACTAGTAAATAATTTATTTAGTTTCTTTAATCTCCACAAATAAGTCAACTGGGTCTTATAATTTTACCTATCAATTTTATATTAAACATATTATGAAATATTATGAGCCATTTTATTTTTCTTTTAAAGTCCATTAAGCTTTTTTACAAGAAGTTGATGTTAATCAATTGTATTTTGATGCCGAACTCTTTACAAGCATGAGACTTTTATTTTTCATCATCATTCTTTTCTTTTCTTTTAATATTTTTCTATAGTAAAAATAATTTAAAATGAGATTTTTTTTTTCCTTTTAATATTGTACATATTAGCAATGGAGTTAAATGTAGCTAGCAATTTACAAAAACAAAAAAATAACAAAAATTCATGAATCGACACTATTCTATGATTTTCTATAATATTTTTATTTAATTTATCTCCACCACATTAAAACTAAAATAAGATTTTGTTTTGTTATTTCTTTTAGTTTTTTCATTTCATTCATTCATAAATGGTACTTACATATAGATTGTGATTATTATAATCTCAAAATAAAAAAAATGATAAGATTATCAATTGATGGGACCACGCGAGATTTAAAACATGAAAAATAATTTTTTTTTATTTACTCCTATGTCGTGATGACAACAATTTTCAAGGCAAGGCTTTTAATTATATGATTGAACTAATTATACATTGTGTGTTTTTGTTTTAATCTATCAAGTGAAAAATAATTTTAAAAATAGATTTTTCTTTTCATCTTTTTCATTGATTTTAAAGAACTGTAAGGAGCTTGTCTAATTGCATTCATGAAAAATCTCAAAAAGAGAAAATAGATAATTTTGGGTGCTTAAATATGACAATGAACCCTGTAAATAATCAGTCTGAAAGAATTTCATGACCTATCAATATTTGATGTGGCATGGTAATGTTAAAGATGAATGCCAAAGCCTTTTAACTATTATCTTACTTATCTTGTTCACTTTGTAAAGCAAAACAGGTGAAATTCCAATATCAATTGGTAATGAGATGTTGTTGGAAGTATTAGAACTAGCATGGATTTTTTTTTACAGCTACGTTCATTCTACACATCTCTGAATTATATGCTTTAATGAAAATCTTATTTTGGTGTATACTATATTAGCTCTAGAATGTGTAACTTAAAGTATTTAAATTCCTTAAATAAAAACTAAAATTTTAGCCTTTTAAGTCTATAATGAATTCATAGCCAGATTTCAAAATTAGAGCCTTGTAAAGAATAAATAGATTTAATGCAAAACATAAATAACTTGGTAGTTCATTTTATATTCCATAATCTCTCTTTAGCATATCTTTTAAGAGTTTTAATTTCCAATTGGTAATTGATATTATATCGAAAGAGTCCCTTTTAAATTGATTTCCAACAAAAGTTAGATTACAGTTCATTATTTTAAGCCTCTAATTAACAAAATTCTATGTATTACTTATATGGTTGTGTGTGAATTAAGGAAATTCTTAGACTTACTACCAACAAACAAATATTCTGTGTTTTTTTTTGCATAGGTGGAATTCCTTCTTTTCTTTGGAACATGCCTTCTTTGAGAGAAGTTGAAGTTGGAAGCAATCATTTAAAGGGTAATTTGCCAGAAGAAATGTGTCGTCAACTCCCTTTACTTGAAGTCTTTGGTGTTGATGTTAATCAATTAGAGGGAAGCATTCCAAAATCAATAAGCAACTGCACATCTTTGAAAGAATTATATTTGGGTGATAACTTATTTACAGGTATGTACTTTACTTGTGTGTTTTCTTTTCTTTTTAAATATTTTTCTCTAAAATTGAATTATGGTTTTTATCATTTCATTTATGTGAAATAACAAATAGAGTGAAGATCAAGAACCACGCCTCATGATATTTGTAACATATATAATTGAAATTCTTATAAACTATCTGTTGCCATCAAAACCTTAAACCATAAAGAATGGCCACCATATGTTATGCCAATACTTTTTTCCCCCAAAGATATTATTTATCTCTTAATAAATTTAATTTTATGTTTTTTCTATACCTTGAATATTAAAATGCATACATGTTTAGAGTTGTTTCTTCTTATTTATTATATGTATAATTTGTAACAATTCTGATTTATATTTTTTAATTGAAATTTAAATTGTACTTACTATTTTCTTAAAAAAATAAAATTTAGGAATTAACAAATGTACAATAAACGAAAAAAATTATTTAGATATGTGTAAAAAATCAAGGGAAAATGAAATGCTAAAAATTAAATTCAGGCCTATTCTTTTAACACTTTTATGGTGAGGACTTTTCTGTATATTTTTAAAAGGCCATAATACCCCTCTATAATTAAAAAGGAAAATTAAAGTAGATGCAGGCCTTATTTTAGTTTTAATTATTTCAATTAAATTAAATTTATATTTTCCTTTGTTTGTTATTTGATTGTGATTGATTCTAAAAAGTCATTAGAAGACGAGTAAAGATTGAAAAAAAAAATCTAAATTATTATTGTAAATAAACAAAAAGCAACAACTAATATGTTTATGCGAAGGGTGCTTTTAGGAGATTCACTAACACTGTGCATTGAGAATGTCCACACCTCATTCTAGAGTTACTTATTTGGCCATTTAAGAACCACTTGTAACTCAATCAATATCCTTATAAGGACGAATTATTTAAAACTTTTCTAAAAGCTTCAGTACGTGATATATTAAATTTTCCTAAAATTTCAAAAATTCATAAATAAATCGTTTCATATCCAAAAATAGTAGTTCAAAACTCTATCTTTAGCTCTTGAAATGCTTTTTATGTTAAAATTAAGATGTGGGCTCAACAGCATCCCATTAGGTCCAGAACTCACCTAAAAATCATACTGTACAAGGGAATTTTCTGCAAAAATTCCAGAATTATGACCCAAATTAGAAAAGTCATATCTTTTAATCTAAATGTCTAAACATTATTAATAATTATTATAAATTTTAGGATATGAATGTTCTCATGCCGAATTTCATGATTTAGATAAAACATTTAGCCTGTATAAAGTCAATTACAAGATTGACGTTTCAGCACAAATATAAACTAGATATAATTTTGCCGGATTGAAATCCTGGCTCTAACTCTCTTTGGATATCAAAACTGGCCCACCACTCCAAAAAAAAAAAAAAAAAAAAAAAAAAAAAAAAAAAAAAAAAAAAGCTTTAAGCTTACATGCCGACAACCAAAACATAATATATGAAATTGATGATTAAAGATACTTTTATCATGCTCTCTCACGTTTGCACTTATTTCCTCATGGCCTCTTGGTGGATTAGGGCACAACAAATCAAATCCTAACATTTGTATTTACATGCCTGATAGTTAACATGTGTATCATTCATGGCACAGTTCAACTATTTCTCGTCTAAATGGTGCTATTCAAATAGGGAATATAAATAAAGTTCACAAACTTATGCTATAATATTCCAATTGCCTATTTAATCAACCACAAGGTTAAGCCTCTTTCATTCAACATGTAATTATTACTTTTAAGAATTGTTTTAGCTTTTAAACATCTCGGGTAACATCTGAAATTTTTCTTTCAATAATGTCCAACGTGATATGAACATTAGCACCATCATTTTGCACCTTTCTCATATGCTAAACCACTTAATGTTATATTCAGGAAATTTCCCAGATTTAAAACATAGATTAAATCTACATTTAAATGCCTCTAACTAAGGCTTAACCACCTATAATAATTGTTTAGTACCTAGAGGCATTAAGAAGTAGACTTTCAATAAGTTTTTTTGCCTCCAAAATTGAACAATGACAGCTACAATAACTCATGTGAATACACACACACATATATATAAGGTACAAGTCTTAACTTGTATTTACTTAAGTTTATCATACCTAATGAAATTTCCAGCATGTAAAGTAATATATACCACAGCAAAAACAATAAGATTTTTGTCTTCCTTAACTTCATTACCTCATATAAGCACGCACTTTAATCTAGACAATGTTCCTATAATACCCCTCAATATATCCGCATATATGAGACTATGTACACGCAGTTCAGTTGGCAAAACAAAAATAGCATTACTTACTGATATAAAAATCTCAATTACAATACAAGAATATCTACAGGATTGATACATAATGATTACAAATTCTAAAAATACTCCTTTTCACGAGTATAGTTATGAAACATAAAATCTTGGCCCAATCCAGAATCACCAACTGCCAGTATCTGCTTCCTTAATGGCCCTAAGAGCCGTGTCTATTACTATGTCCAATTCATAGGTAGTAACAAGAGCCAGAATCCCAAAGGATCCTAAAGTAACAAATTAATTTCACACACAAGGTACAAACAATATATGACAATTAACCAAAATAAACAGACCTCACAGCATAAAACATTCAGAACATATAACCAAAGCTTTAGGTACAACGAATTAGCATTTACCGGAAGTCCTCTTGTACGTCGGGTTCTTAACTGGGGCATCCAACTAAAAACAATCAACTGGGAACTACCGAAAGTCCTCCTATATGTCGAGTTCTTAATCGGAAGAACCCCAAGTCGTCTGAATACAACTAGGTTAATCATCTAAGGACTACTGTCCAATAGGCCTTACACCTAGTTCTAACCACCACGAAGGTACTCCATGGTTAGCCTTTCCACTCAATCAAGCAGCGAATAGTGCTGGTCCCACATGGGACGGGACATGCACATATATGATTCAAACAGTCATACACATCTATACAGAGTATGTGAGATTATAGTTACTACTCGGATGCTTTACCAATCCTCGTTTTTTCTCCCAATCCTTCGGTTGTTCCAGACAATTGTTGGGTCCTATAAACATATATTTACAGACAGCGGGTTATTATTTATCCAAACTGTTCACAATCTTTAATGCTATTGCATTAGGCTCAATGTGAAGCTATTGGACCTATATTAACTCTCCAAGAGTTCCTATTAACCCTTGAAGATTAAATCATTTACTTTGAATCTTAACTATTCATTTTCGTCCATTTTAACCAAACTGCCAGATTTTTCTTTCAAACTTTGAAAAATCATAATTGATTTCATAGAACTTTGATTAGGGTGATTCAAATTTCTATTCAAGCTCTACAAGTCTATTTTAAGAGAAAAATAATCATCAAACCAATATATGGCTGTATTATTCCCAGAATTTTGCAAAATGGACACTACTTAAATCTAGAAACAAGATTTTCTAGAATTTCATGATCAACTTTGATAATTTATAACTCAGGTTCTAGACCTCCAATTACCACGTTCTATGACTCGTTTTAAAGCTTATGAGGTATATTATTGTTTGACCAAATTTCACAGAAAAACAAGGTCATTTGCTTGGTCAAATCCTCACATGAAAATAGGAACCCAAATCTGGGAGTAGAAACTTCACACTTTTTATAGTCTAACTTTGGAAAATCACAACTCCCTTTATACACGTCCAATTCATATGTTCTTGAACTCATTTTAAAGCTTAACATGTGTACTATTTACACACCAAACTTCATAGACAGAAAGGACCATTTTTCCACTCAAAACTGTACATGAATATGAACTTCTATTCTGGAATATCAGAATTTCGTCCAGTTTTTTTGTCCAAATTTGAAAATTCATATCTTGAGTTCTAGATATACATTTATCATGATATAGGACTCTTTTTAAAGCTTGACATGTTTACTATATGTCCACAAAATCTCAAGGTCACAGGAGATCGTTTCTCTGGTTCTTCCTTACACAAAAATCAATGCTCAATTGCAAAAATTCAATTTTCAGACAATATGACAGCACCTCTTATGAAATTTACCTATTCTTCCTCTTATCTTTTCATTAGAGGAACCCATATAGACTTTAACAAAATAGGGCTTAGGTTCGGTTAAAACCAAGGCAGGACCATAAACCACATACAGTCATCCAAGATTTATGTTCATAGTGAGTCAATGCTTTTCTTTAAGGTTGTTGAACAACATTCCATTTCAATCTGGAAATTTTCCAGATTCATAAGCATCATGCCAACCATCATATAGTGTATTAATTTATGTTTCGATGATCTCACATACATGTTTAACATTTGGGACATTAAAAAAGTTAAGTTCTAATCAATTCACACACCCCAAATATAAGCTTTTAGCCTTTAGGAGGTTTAGATAACAACATGTTATGCTTCTGGAAAATATTCCCATTCCATAAAAATCATCATCTTCATAACCCAAACAATATGCAATCACTTGATAAATATCTGCACAACATTATAGCACTAATTTCATAGTTATTGAAAGTTTATACTATCCTAAATCTCTTATTGAACGAATCACATGCCACACACACCATAGATACCAAACATAATCTTTGAAAATCCTAAACCAATACCAATCGCACATACAACATATACATACTCAAAAACAACAAGTCCTTGGTTCGGTCAATACAGAACAGAAAAACCAAACCAATCGAAATGCCAAATACAACAGCTTACAAGCACATTTCCTAACATATTTTGATTCAAAAATCCCCAATCTACAACTATCTTTACTTAATCATTAATCCCCTTCCCTTAGCTTCAGTTTCAATCTGTCTCAAACTCTCAATCATCCCCAAACTGCAACAATAAAAAAAAATCAGTGATATGAAGGGAATGAAGAGGCTTACCTAAACCCAAATCCAAGCTTGCACGTGGATTTCTTCAGCTCCTCCTTCCTCTTCTCCTTCTCTGTCTCACCTCTCAATCTTAGCTCTCTCCAACTCTCTCTCACTCTTACGCTCTATTTCTCTGTTGAAGGTCGAAGGGAACTTATGAGAAATATAGGTGTATGAGAGCTGGCCGAAAATGATCTCTTCCTCTGAATTCCTCCCTTCTTTCTGATTTCTCTCGATCTCTTCGTCTCAATCTCGCTTTCGGTCTCTCGTCTCTGCCTCTGTATCTCACGATCTTTCTCCGACTTCCTCCCTTCCTTCCGATTCCTCTCGATCTCTCCGTCTCAATCTCGTTGTCGGTCTTTTGTCTCTGCCTCAAACACTCTCTCTCCATCCTTCTTTTCTGTTTTTGGGTTCAGGTTGGAAGAAATGAATAAAGGAAGTAGCATGTGTGGTGGACGAACAAGATTAAGTGAAGAAATGAGGGAGGGGTATGTGGCAGACTTAAGAAGGAGAGTGTGTGAGGTGTCATAGACAAGTATTAGAAATTAATTATGAATTTTTCTTTTTCCATTAGTTTCACCAAAATGATCCATTTACCATTTCTTCTCGAGTTTTCAGAACCTAGGTCTTAAATTCCAAACAATAGCTTTAAAGCTATTTATGCCACATTTTGTGTAATTAACCCCTCCATAATATTTCTAGATTCTCAAAATAACATTTCATAATTTTTCCCAAATTTTTAAGGTTCAAAATAATTTTAATAATTATCTTAAGCTTTTTATCATGATAAGCTTAAGACTTTCGGTTTCCAATGGCTTAGTTGCATTCTTGTCTCAATTTTATTTCCAACCTTTTGGTCTCAAATTCGGAATATTACAGTTTCAATTTTCTTGAAAATCCTCAAAATTAGACAGCACTCGTTCTTGATTAGAAAAATACAAAGAACTAACACATATATCAAATTTAATCATCTCTTTGAGATCCTTAATCAGGCCTTGATGCTTTGAGGCGTTTGTTCAACATGTAGAAACGTTAAAATAGCAACTCTTAATTCAATTTCAAGCTTCAACAATTCAGTTCATCAACCATCATTTAAATGTCTTTAACCATGGTTTATATATAGGTAAGACACTTATTTATCACAATGATTTATGACATTTGCAGAACTCTAAGTTTTTCCTCATTTTTTATCCACAAAATTGAATCACATAGCGTTCAAGCAACTCGTATATACACATCATTTATATGCATTTGTATATGCTACAACATATATATATATATATATATATATATATATATATATATATATATATCCCTCTTTAGTTTCAAAGAAACCAACAACGTCATAAATCTTCAGTTTGTAAATGACTTACCCACGTGATAGCACCTCTTTTACATTTATCAAATTGAACTTCGATATTAATTTTTTGGAAAAAAAAGGGGGCATTTGTTTGTTCAAATTTCTTCGAACTTCGTCAGCCCCAACACATTGATTTATGATCAATTAAACATTTTTTTAAGTAACTAAGGTTCTCTTTTTCTCAAAATCAGAATTTAAACTTTTAGCAATTCCTAAACAACAACAATAGAAGATATTAAGACGAAAAGGGAGTTGGGTAACTCACCTTGGCCGGAATTTGTAATTGCATAAGGTATTTGAGCTTCCTTCCTCTTATATGGTGATCTCTCATCAACTTGCCTTCAAAATTTCTTGATCTCTTGGTTTGTCCTACTTCCTTTCGATCTCTCTCTCTCTATATCTTTTTCTCACTGTCGATACTATCTCTCTTCTCTCCGCTCCTTCCTCTGCCCCAAAATTTTGCAATCCCAGCATTGCTCACCCAATATAGGGGAGGTGATTTTGTGGCAATCTCACTTTCGTGGTACTCCCTTTTCCAAACAATACAATTGGGCCTAGTCCTTGACCCAATCCCAATTCTTACCCCCAAAGGCTTCGTACCAAACAGGCCTAAGGATTTTGAGAAGGAGAAGAGAGTGGGTCTCCATTTCTCTTACCTACCCGTTCCCTTCCCTTCTTTATTTCTATAGTGTGAGATTTACTATCATATAAAAATATTATTATGATATTAAATAACATAAATTTAAATAAATAAATTTAAATTATTTAAATTATTTTTTAACTTTTGCTTGATTACTTTTGGCCTTCATATATTTAATAATAATTCCTTTAATTATTTAATAATAATAATAATATTTAATAACATCCGAAACAAAAGTAATAATATTTAATTAATTCCTTCAAGCCTCCTCGACATTCTATAAACTATTAATTCAAAACTTAAGAGTTTGGATGTTAGAGAGAAGAAGAGAATTGGAGAAGAATTGCATATGTTCACTGCCGTGACATAACTTACCTAAGATTCTTAAAATTAGCCACAATTTGATTCTGAAAAGTAATTTGCAACCACAGATAAAAAAAAAAAAAAAAAAAAAAAACACACACACACACACACACACATAAAGCAAACAAACAAGTTAAAACAAAGAGAGAATTCTAATTAAATGTAGCTAAAATAATCAAAACCAAAATCAACTCCACCAAATCTCATTCCCTAGGCCTCTTAACTTTATTAGAAACTTATTAAAAGTATAGGCTTGAATTTAGATTTTGTTATTAATAGAAAATGAATTTAAAATGAGATTTTGTTTTTAATCATTTCATTAATCATAGTTTTTAAATATAGTTACTAATTTACAACCCCAAAATATCGAAAGATATCATGAATTGTTGGTAAAAGTAAAATGACAGAAAGATAGGATCACACATGATATTTAAATCTTGGAAAACAAATTTTAAGTACTATGTACCATATCAATTATACCCTGTTCAACCAAATAGCGCAACGTCATATGTAATGTGCCTACTTGTTATACAAGCATTTGGATATTCTATCAAGTAAAACTTTTTTCTTTTATCCGCCGTCTTTTCTTTTATACAACTATTATGGTTTATAAATGTATTACTTTCCTATTAAATAGTTATTCAAAAATTACAACATAAAAAAATTTACATTTTCAAAAAAATCTTCAATAACCATGGCATCTCACAGGTACTTAGTTTATAATTTATCTAACATTTCTGCTTTAAAAATTTTACAAAGACTTCAAAAAATAATAGAAATAAGTTTATTTGTATATATTCTTTGTATTTGAAAATCATGGTTTCCTTCAACCTTTTTTTGGGTCCAGGTTTTGTACCCAAAGGCATAGGCAAACTTGATAAACTTGATCACTTAAGCTTGACCTAAGCAATCATTTGAGAGGACCTATTCCGTCCAACATATTCAACATTTCAACATTGATAGCCTTGGGCCTTCGGGGTAATTCCCTCTCGACTTTCTCCCATCATATTTAGGAATTGGCCTTCCCAACTTGGAGAAGTTATGGTTGGGGGGAAACGGACTAACTGGACAAATTCCAAGCAGCATATCAAATGCTTCTAAACTCATTACATTAAGTTTGTTTTCAAATAAATTTAATGGAGCTATACCCAATGTACTTGGAAATTTAACAAACTTGATGGAACTAGATTTGGCTGAGAACCATTTGAGTGGCTTGATTCCTGATACAGTTAACAAATTACATAGCCTTCAACGTTTAAGTCTTAGCAACAATAGATTGGAAGGGTTCATTATAAATGAACTTTGCCAACTTAAAATTCTAAGTGAGTTGTATCTTGATAACAACATGTTTTCAGGAGTGGTTCCAGAATGTCTCGGGAATACTTCTTTGCGAAAGTTGAATTTTAGCTCTAACAAACTGGTTGCTCAAATACCCTCTTCTATTTGGAGTCTTAAAGATATCCTAATTTTAGACATATCCTCCAATGTATTAAATGGAATAATTTCACCAGAGGTATCAAACTTGAGGACAATTACACTGTTGAACTTGTCAAGAAATCAAATTTCAGGAAGCATCCCTACAACTATGGGTGACTTGCAAACTTTGCAAACCCTATCTTTGGCTGAAAACAAATTAGAAGGGCCTATTCCTGAATCGCTTAGTGGCATGGTAAGCATGGAGTCGCTGGATCTTTCCCATAATTGTTTGTCTGGTGTGATTCCAAAGTCGTTAGAGTCATTACTCTATCTTAAACACATCAACCTTTCCTACAATTTACTGCATGGAGAAATTCCAAATGGTGGCCCTTTCCAAAATTTTACTGCTCAATCTTTTATGATGAATAAAGATCTTTGTGGGAAATCCCAACTACAAGTCCAACCATGTAGGAAAGGAAACAAGCACATATCAAATAAAGTGATGTTGATGATAAAATGCTTATTGCCTACCATTGTTGCCATGTTGATTGTTTTAGCCATTGTGGTTCTAAAGAATAAGAGAGATGATGATAAAAATTCAACAAAGAGGGATTTAATAACTTTGGATACACCAACCAGGATATCCTATTATGAGCTTCTACGAGGAACAGATGGATTTGATGAGAGTAATCTTATTGGTTCCGGAAGTTTTGGATCGTATCGAGCGCTTCTTCCAAATGAAAAGATAGTTGCTGTCAAAGTGTTTAACTTAGATATGGAACAATCATCAAGAAGTTTTGATGTTGAGTGTTCTGCCATGTGCCATTTACGCCATCGCAATCTCATTAAGAGCATCAGTAGTTGCTCAAATGATCATTTCAAATCTCTAATAATGGAATTCATGACAAATGGGAGTCTTGACAGATGGCTATACTCTCATAACTATTATTTAAATGTCTTGCAAAGGTTGAACATAATGATTGATGTAGCGGCTGCTTTGGAGTATCTTCACCATGGTTCTTCTACACTAGTTGTTCATTGTGATGTGAAACCAAGCAATGTTTTGTTGACGAAGATATGGTGGCTCATCTTGGTGATTTTGGTATTGCTAAATTGTTTGGTGAAAAGCAATTGGAAATTTATACAAAAACTTTGGCAACAATTGGCTATATGGCACCAGGTAATGATTTAATAATAAAATTTTGAATATATTTCTATATTCTTTTGTTGCTATGCTCTATAAAATAGTATAATTTTATATTATTCGACTTCTAGCAAATATTTGCAATCTTCATGTGTAAAGATTTGAATTGATGATACAAAAGAAGACTAGCTTACCTTATCCATATAATGAGTTTTCTACTAATAATTCCATATGACATATAGAGTTTGGATCGAAAGGAGTTGTTTCCGCCAAAGGAGATGTGTTTAGCTATGGGATTTTTCTAATGGAAGTATTTACAAGGAAAAAGCCAACGGATGAAATGTTTGTTCAAGGATTAAGTTTGAAAGATTGGGTGAGCAACTCCACACCACATTCCATCATGAATATTATGGATGTCAATTTGCTACACAGAAAAATCAAAATACCGATAATATACTACCTTATATGTCTTCAATTTTTGAGTTAGCATTACATTGCTCCACTGAATTATCAGAGGCGCGACCTACTATGATTGATGTTGTAGCATCATTGAGAAAAATCAAGTCTTTGTTGACGGAAAATGCTTGAGACACCACTAGTTGAATAATTGTGGAATCAAATTTAACCTACTATTTCTTTAACCTTGTGATTGTTTCCAAGTAATCTTGTAAATTTGAGTGACTTTATAGATGATGTAATAATATATAAAGTATTTCAAATTTGAAATTTTCTGAGTTGATTATATTGGTTGTGGATTTGTTTTTTTGTTTTTTTTATGGAAAATATATTTGCAGGTCCTTATATTTTTCATTAGTTTTGAATTAGATCCCTAAGCTTTTATTTCCCTTTTTATTGGGTCTTATGTTTCAGTCGTTAGATTTGTTAGTTGCTAAAGTTAAAAGCTACTAAATATTACTTTAAGCGATATCTGAGATCTTCTCATTGTTTCTCATTATCGTTAGATCTTGATTGTTCAATATTTGATCTAAGCATCTAGGAAGAGACACATCATCTATTTCAAATTACCTCTTGTAGTGGAGATGAAATAGATTATGTGTCTCTTCCTGAACACTTAGATCAAATATTGAACGGTCAGGATTTAAAGCTAATGAGAGACAATGAGAAGATCTGGATCCCTTTATGGCTTGCATCATTAAGCTTCAAGGAATGGACCCTTCTATGGCGAGTATCACATCCAACACCAACCATATCTCATGGAGAGGAAGAGATGCACCCGCTTAGCCAAGATATTGCAAGGATCCACTTTAATACGTGTATTATATCCAAGAAGTCATATTAAATTTAAATAGGGTCACCTTGAAAATAATTAACCAAATAATGTAGATAAAAGGTTAATTAAACTTGGTTTAAAATAATAAATATGTAAGAAATGTTTTTTCTCGATACATATTTATGGAGAAGGTGAATATGTGAGAAAATGAGTGAAAAAAGATATTAGAGAGACATATAATTAATAATGGCTAAAAGTGAATTAAATGTTCAGACAAGTAGAAATTGCAATTTATAAAAAGGATTACCGCACCCCAAAAATTATAACTTACATATAGAATCAGATGTGAGGACCAGTCGGGCTCACTATCTTCTTGCAAAGCACAATGTAAGGTGGGGAGATCTTGGCAACGAAGATTAACAATTGGGACAAAATTAAAATTTGGAAAAGAGATAAACAAAATCAGGAAATGGAGGAGGAACTACTCATTTGAGTCTTTGTTTTCTCTCTCTCATCATTTCTATCTATCTTCTTCTAACAGTGTAAAATCCATCATTGAAGATTGATGTGTGGAATAGATATTCCCATATTATTAGATGACATCTCTTAAATCACCTCCTTTGGTATAAAACATAATAAGATGTTTCATGATGTAAGAACACCAGATTTTACCTCACCAACTAACCCGTTATCCCATGAAATACGCACCGATACCTAAATTTTGAAAACAAAAAAGGAGAGTGGGAATAGTGATTTTACTCGTATTTTTAATTTTAGTTTTACATGCGTCATGATATGGTTGGAAGAAAGTGTTTTGACATAGGTTTGTAATATCGTGTATAAAGTTGCACCAATAAAACCAAATCCAGCTTTAGATTGTGTCTTCGATTGTGTTTTTTATGCAAGGAGTCTTTGATTCTAATGGTCTTAGTCTGTGAAGGTTTGAATCATAATTCAGATTTATTGTTTAAAATTAATTAGTCTCTTGTTACCAAAAAAATTAATTAGTCTCTTGAATTATTTTTGGTCTTTTAAATTTCAATTTTGGCCATCAATTTAAGTTTCAAATTGATCACTTTAAAAGTCATTGTTGAGTGAATTTTCTATAGAATTATAAGGCTTGTAAATATTTTGTCCATGAAATTAGTATCTTGGGTTCATTGTAATAAGATTTTTTATTTTTTAAAGAAAAGGTATTTGAGTTTTCTAGTCATTTTAGAGTTGATTTGTTACCTTTTTTAGCATGAAAAAGAATTAATTCATCACCTTTGACCCCATGGTTATTTTTGTTTTATTGGAAATATCACAACGGAAATCCTCAAGTTTTTAGGCTTTTGTGGATTTTGAAGCTAAATCCATATAAAAAATATGGATAAAAGTAGGCTAGTTTAAAGCCCACAAAAGATCGAAGGCCCATCCAAGGAAAGTCCCACGAATGAACCTGTCAAGTCTGTTTTCCTTAATGAAAGTCCACAGAAGGGGCAAAGCACAACAAGCCTACCCATCATCAAAGCAAGCCCAAGTCCATGCAAGAGGGCCCGCTGGATCTGTCCAAATTCAAAGCCCATCAAATACATTTTAGGATCTTTTTTTTTTTTTAATAGCCAGCCATCAAAAGGCCTAAGCCCATATAGCCTCGGCCCATAGAGCTTGGAGCCAAGTTTTTTTGTCACTTTCTTCTCACTAAACAAAATTCAAAAAAAGCTGTACTGACTTACTGTATACCGGTGTTAGTGGACTGACAGAGTGAGCTGGAAAGGGGCTTTTCCGTGTTTCCGGGGAAAAAGCAAGCGTCTGATCAGATTAATCAAGTTAATCAAGGACTGGGTTGTCGAGTGAGGATTGGCCGAGGGGAGTGCCATCATGTAGCCGGACCCCTTTATTAAAAGTCTACCATTTAAGACCCTAGAATTTAGCATGCGAACCGATCTTAAAGAAACTCTTTTAGGACTATGGACATTTAAAACACTAGGTCTTAAAAGTAGTACTAATTAAACCTAAAATATTTTTTGTTCATGGTCCTTGCAAAACTCAACTTTTAAGGCCCAGGACGAGGCACAAAAACTAGACCGCTCTTAAAAGATCAATCTTTTAAGATCGGACAAAAAAACCTAAATCTGGTCTAAAAAATAGCGGACTTCTAAGACCAGACGACTAATTAAAAGACTGACTTTCAAGACTGAATGATAAATACATCCGGTCTTAAAAATTGAATTTTTAGACTGGACGTATAAATACACCGGTCTTAAAAGACCAACTTTTAAGATCGGCTTAATATCAAATATGTACACCTGACCTTTAAGACCGGACATATAAATACATCCGGTCTTAACAGTTAAACATTTAAGACTGGCCTACTTATTTCTGGTCTAAATTTTCCCATTTTTTTCCTTGTTCTGTTCTTCCTTACACAAATTCACCACCCAATCCAGCACAAAAAAGTTGATACTTTAAGCTACAAGCTATGAACAATTATTGAATAAATTGAATTGGGAAAAAGAATAAAAATATTATTCAACATGAGTTATGTGGCCTCTTAAATAATGATTATACATACTATGACTACAACACCTAAATTAGTTTATACAATAAGATAACTTACTTACAAATATAGTGAGTTACAAATACAGCACGTAAATCAACATACATGCCCAATATAATATTCACCATGCCTTCATCTGATTCCCACCAAACAGCATAACATCCTCTTTTATAACATGCCCATTTGGATCAGATCCCGCCACAAAAACAAAATAGGAACAAACTTCATAGTCAGTGTGACATTGTTTAAGAACATAGAAGGAATATAATATAGTTAAAACCTTAAAGTTTTAAAGAATTCTGCATATGAATATTACCTTATGAATTGACTCTTTTATAAAGTGATATCCTCCCATATCCCTTCTTGATGATCATTTCTTATGTCGGGTTCATTATCAGCTTCATCTTCTTCGTTCATGTCCGGTAGACCCCTTGAAAAGGGAGTACTCTCGGAAGACCATAATTTGAATGACTTTTCTCATCAATATCAATGACCCTTTTTTCCTTGGAGAGCTACATACTACATTTTATTTTCTTGATTGGTGATATAGAACACTTGTTTCGCCTAGTCTACCATAATAAAGGGTTCATCTCCAAAACTTCTACTATTGACATCGACTAATGTAAATCCTAGCCGATCGATCTGAACACCATTATTGACATTAACCCACTTGCATTTGAAAATGGGAGATCTAATTTTGACATAGTCCACCTCTCAAATCTCTTCAATAACCCCATAATATGGCATGACTGCCAATTAGGCCTCCTGTCTTTTGAACTGGAGAAGTGCATAGATTCAGCCTCTAACATAACACCATTGTTCTGAACTGTGCTCTTATCATCTAGGGATTTTGTATAAAATGTATAACCATTGATCACATATGAATTCCAACTTATGACATCAACATCAGGACCACGTGCTAACCATTTTATTGTATTAGAAACACATTCCTCTCCCTCAACCTTTTGTTTGAACCAGGTTGCAAAAGTTCTGTTATGCTCCCTAATCAACCTTTGTTCAGTCATTCGATGATTTTCTTTCCTTACAGCTTCTTTATGTGCAGCTATGTTGGCTTGAACTTCATCAACATTATTCAAGATGTATAAGTGGACTTGTGACAATTCATCAGGATCCACACTCTTTATTGAAGCCCCTCGCCTACCCCCTTCAAAGATGCGACGTTTTGGAAGCCCAATATGTTTTACTTTGGCCAAATAATTTTGACAAAATTCCATGGCTTCTTCAAACATATTTCGAACAATTGATGCTTCTGGCCGGTATGCGTTCTTCACGTACCCTTTTAAGAATTTTATAAATCTTTCAATTGGGTAGATCCACTGTAAATGGATAGGGTTGCACAACTTTATCTCCCTCACTAGATGAACAATTAGATGAACCATGATGTCAAAAAATGTAGGAACAAAAAGCTTCTCAAGGTGGCACAAGATAAGACATCCTTCATTCTCCAATTCATCCAACTTTTCAACCTCGAAAACTTTACTACAAACCACATTGAAGAAGAAACAAAGTCTAGTCAAAACGATCCGAAGATCATATTCGATGATGCCTCGAATAGCTATTGGGAGTAGCTGTTGCATCAAGACAGGACAATCATGAGACTTTTGGCCTACTAATTTCAAGTCCTTCATCGATACATGCCTCTTAAAATTTGAAGAATATCTCAAGGGAACTTTTGTGCCATGTAAACAGTCACAAAAACTTCATTTCTCATCCTTAGACAAAGTATGAGAAGCCGGGGGATAATAAGTTCTCTTCCCATGTGGTCTTGGATGTAAGTCTTCTTGTATTCCTATTGCTTGCAAATCCAGTCTTGCCTTCAAACCATCCTTGGAACTACCTTGTATGTTGAGAAGCGTGCCAACAATACTATCACATACGTTTTTCTCCACATGCATGACATCAATACAGTGTCTCACTTCAAGATTGCGCCAATATAGAAGATCGAAGAATATAGATCTCTTTTTCCATATATTTGTTTCTTTTATACTCTTTGCAGTCTATCGAAGATGACACTTATATTTTTCACCTTTTCATAAACTTGCTTCCTAGTCAATGCCACCGAAGCATCTTCATACTCTTGGCCACCAAAAAAGGCTTTCTTTAATCGACGATATGGGTGGCCTTGTCTAAGAAATCTCCTATGTCCGAGATAAACCGTCTTTCTTCCATGTTGACGTTGATGGTAGCGTGTGCCTTCTTCACAAACCGGACATGCTTTATGGCCTTTTACACTATACCCTGACAAGTTCCCATATGCTGGGAAGTCGTTTATAGTATAAAATATCATGGCTCTCATTTTAAAGACCTCCTTCTTGAAAGAGTAAAAAACATCGACACCTTCTTCACACAACTCCTTCAAGTCTTTGATCAAGGGCTGAAGGTAAACATCAATGTCATGTCTAGGTTGTGTTGGTCCCAAAATCAACATAGACAGCATGATTTACTTTTGTTTCATGCATAACATAGGAGATAAGTTGTAAATAATCAGGAGTATAGGCCATGAACTATGTATACTGCTAAGGCTTCCATAGGGATTCATGTCATCCATGCTAAGGGCAAGCCTAAGGTTCCTAGGTTCTTTACCGAAGTTCAGAAATAATTGATCGATTTTCTTCTAGTGAGAAGAATCGGCCAGATGTCGAAGCTTTCCATTAGAAATCCTCTCATCTGCATGCCACCTCAAATTTTTTGCATCATTTTCATTCGCAAACAACCGCTTGAACCTTGGTATGATTGGAAGATACCACAACACTTTTGCAGGCCCCTTATTTGACTTGTACCTTGGGGTTTCACATATTGGACAATTCTGCTTCTCTTCAAACTCTTTTCTATACAATACGTAATCATTCGAGCATGCATGGATCTTTTTGTACTCCATCCCCAGTGGACAAAGTATTTTCTTAGCATCATAGTATCGATGCGACAACACATTATCATCCGCAAGCATGTCCTTAAAAGCCTCAAGCATTTCAGAAAAACTCTTGTCGCTCCATCTATGACGTGCCTTTAAGCTTACCAATTTCAGTACAGCGTTCAACAATTGATATTTTTTACACCCACGGTATAGCAGGGGCTCTGCATCACTGCACATATTACCATATGCATGTGATTGAGCAAAAGCCTCTTCTCCTACATCACGAATAATGTCCTCTATGCGATCATCCATATTCATGTCATTATTGTAAGACCTGGCTATCACCCAAGAGGGGGGGTGAATTGGTGTCTGATAAAAACTTTAGGAACTTTTAAAATCTTTTCGCAACTTAGTAAAAGTAGTTCGATTGACAGAATTAGTTTATAAAGCAATAGTTAGTCATTCAAATATGTATGCTGGAAATGTAAGAGTTTAGGGAAGAGAATATGCAAACTGAGATTTATCCTGGTTCGACCCAATCCTTGACCTACTTCCAGTCCCCAAGCTTCACTTGAGATTTTCAATCCACTGTCTCCTTGTTTAACCAGGCACAAGAGAAAAGCCTTTACAACCTCACAAGTTTAGTCGGGCACTTGTGCAGCCTTTACAATCTCTTACCGAGATACTCTCCCTTACACACTATAAGGATACAATCACACACTCTGTAAACGAAGGATGGTCTACTCACTCTCAGACTCCACTCCCCCTTACAAGTTGTAATCGTATACCCACACTCAAGATACCTCTATCTTGAGATTTGATTGAATGAAAATGAATTATAAAAGCTCTCTTACAGAGTAGATGAATGATAATCACTGAAGTACATAATCGATCATCACACTCTCTAATGAAAACTATATAATATTGAGAAACACAGTGTATATGAGATATGGAACTATCGACGGTGAAGTAGTAAAATCATTTCAATGGGTTCGTCGAGTCATTCATCAATCGTCGTCCCTCCTTTCGGTTTGAAGACATCGCAATTTATAAGTTATTTTGTTTCGACCGTTGCGAGCATTCGACCGTTGGAGAAACTTGAATCATTGTGACTCATGAATATAGCTGTTAGACAGATAAAGCTTCGCTAGTCATAATCACCGTCGCTGACTTCGTTCTTCATAAACATTCTTTATTCCATTTGTCTTGACCGTTGAGAGATAGCATTTATTGCATAGACGGAATATCAGAAGTTGCTTTACTTTGATCAGAGAAGTAGTTACCGAGGATATCACTGGTTTTGGTAACAACATTTAATGCTCTTCTGACACACAAATTATTTTATGCCAATTTGTGGTTAAACCATGATAAAATCATCTGAAACTCATTAGTAAACTGATTAAAAGCAATTAGGAATAGTAATGAATAATGAGATGTAGAAACGAAATCATATACGATGAATTAGGATTTTCGGAGACGGTGATTTTGACACCAGAGATGACTTTGCTCGAGCAAGATCATATGTGTGCTCGGGCAAGAATAAAAAGATGTATCTGTTCAGTTTATGGTTGCCCAATGCTCGAGCAAGAGTCCAGGCTTTATTGGGCAAGCTACTCTTAGAATCTGTTGAGAAATCATTTCACTCGTTGATGCTCGAGTAAGTGATAAAGTCTGCTCAGGCAAGCTTCTATTGAAAATCAATTAGCATTGCCGATGCTCGAGCAAGCTAGAAGGACATGCTTGAGCATGAGCATCGGTGCTCGAGAATGTCCTTTTACCCCCGCTCGAGCAAGTATTTTTCCTTTGCTTAACATGGTGCTCGAGCATGCTCCATTGCCTTGCTCAAGCATGACTCCTTTACCTTACTGTTTCCTTGTTTAGGTCGATAGTGCTCGAGCATACTGAACCGCCTGCTTGAGAAAGATTCCAATATGCTCTCAATCCCATTACCCGATGATGCTCAAGCAGCCTTATCTACCGTGCTTGAGCATGGCTTTTTAACTTGGAGAATTTTGCCTTGAGTCCGATGTTGCTCGAGCATGATTTTTCTTCTGCTCGAGCATGATTTTTCTTCTGCTCGAGCATGCTTTCTCAACCTGCTCGAGTAGGACTGTGTTTAACCTTGCAATATATCAGCACAGAATGATGTTGCTCAAGCATACTGATTTTCTTGCTTGAGCAAGACTCCAAGGCGTTACAGAATCTTTACTCGATGAAGCTCGGGCACTCCAATTGCTCTGCTCAATTGTGAAATTATGCTTGGGCATTATGTTTTCTGCTTGAATGGCCATCTCTGAGAGTCAGGCTGCTAGCTACCATTATCTTGTGCAAATTTCAGACTTTCAAGAAGCAATTACATTGACAGTATAAGAGGTAAATTCCAGTCGGCATAACTTCTTCTGCATAAATCCAAATTTAGCAAAACACCCCATCTCAAAAAGCTCTTCAAATAACATTTCTATGTCAATGAGAATCAGCTCCAAACTAGTTGTATTTGGTTCATTAACATCAGATGAATGGAGGTTGTTCTTATCCAGCGTTTTTGCTACATCCAGAACAGACTGTCAACTTCAAAACATCATAACTTCTTCAATTGATCTTATTTTTCTGTGTTCTTGATGTTTTTGAAAATTTATTTGAGTCTAGTTTCCAATGGCACTAGTTTTAGCTCAATTGGATTTTTCATTTGTGAGATACACTCAAAATACCGAAGGTTGGTCTGGAATATGACGGTGATTCTTGTACGAACTTGTAAAAATCATATTTCTCTCATCTGAACTCCTTTGGGTATGAAATTTATATCCAAATGACGTGTTGGATGTCTAGTTTCATATGCCACTAGTTTCACGTCAATCCGATTCCTGGTTTGGGAGATATCGTCTAATTACCGAAGGTCGCCAGAAACAGAACTGAACAGAGGAAGCTGAAGAACAATGTTGCTCAAGCAAGCACAGGTTTCTTGCTCGAGCAAAGTCATTTTTCATGCTCGAGCAAGCATTTTTTATGCTCGAGCATGAGCGGATTTCATGCCTAAAAGGAGTTGGAGATGTACCTTGCTCGAGCATGACTTTGTTGTGCTCGAGGATGACTTCGAAATGCAATTGTAGCTTATTTTAACTCCAAATTGATCCATTCCAACTTCCATATTATCGTGGAGACTTCTAGAATGAACCTAAGAACTTGAATAATCATATTCTCATTCCATTTAGCAAGTTCTTCTTTCTTTCCTCTCTTCTCTTGATCATTCTCCATAATTCAACTCTTTTTTCTTCTCTTGATTATTCTCAAAATACTTTGATAACTTCTTGCTACCTTGACATCTTTCCGCAAGTTCTTCTTTTCATAATCTCTTATCTCCTTCTTGATTAATCTCTTTAATTCAACTTGGACTAATCTACATTAAATATATAGTAGTTGGTCAATGTAGGAGATAAATATAGTATACAAGCTTTTTGCTCTTAATAATGGCATCTATATAAGACATCATCAAAACTAATCATATCCAACAATTATCATCAAAGGCCACCTCCCCATGTTGAGACCCACTTGGCTTGTTTCACCATGCCATACCCATACTGTATAAGTCTTACAAAATCCTTCACAAATTAAATGTGTGTGGATAACTTCAGACTTAGTCGCCTCTCATTCAAACATTTGACACAAGGGCAATAAAACTTCCCACTATCATCAGGGGCATTTTGTTTAGCAAATTCTATAAATCCCCTCACCCCATTCTGATATTCAACACTCGTCCGTAAAGCATTTATCCAACTGTGATCCATAGTGGAATTCCTATAGACGGAAAGATTTAACATACATAATACCAAAAATATGAAACTTGCATATAAAATAAGCCAACTCCAAATGCATATATATTCTCAATGTCGTTTATGTCTTATATTTTTTATTTATTTATTTTTTTGTTTTACTGAGAAACTTTCCTATTAAATGCATAACGAAGAGTCACTTTTGGTCATAAATGTATCACAGTGAATCCAAGAAGCAAAATAAATGCATGACAAGGAAATTTAATGCATCGCATGAAGGTCTTGTGGACTCACCTGTAGCATATAAATTGAAATGCGTTCGCTGAGTCTTTCTTCTCCCGCCACGAACGTTGATGTTGCAGACAACAAGAGTAAACTAAAAACACTTGTTAGTCAGTTGGGTAGGTCTAAAGTGCAAATATAATCTTCAAAATACAATATTCATTAACAGCAGAGAAACCCATACATTTCATCGATTTCGTTCAACCCATGAAAAACCCAGAACGATAAGCAGGAAAATCATAAAGTTATATAACCGAAACACCTGTTACAGCTTGTGGTCTATAGACGTTTAGCTAATGAACCAGAAAGTGATTGTCAAGAGATCAACGTGAAACAGCGACGAAGAAACACACAAACACTGTAGACAGAACTTGAGTAATCACTTTCGGCGCAACAAGATAAGTTCAGAGAGGGAAATTTAATTTTCCGCGCAACAGAGAGATGTTTTATTATTTGGATTTTATTAAGACCAGTTAATTATAATGTATCCGGTCCTAAAGGTATAATTAAATTTTTTAAGACCGGACGTATAAAAGACTCCGGTCCTAAATTTGTATCATTCATTTAATTTTAAGACTTGAGTTTTATAAAACATCCGGTCCTAAAAGTCAAATACTTTTTAGACCTATTACTTATAAAGTATCCGGTCCTAACGGTCCTCATTTATTAACCAAAAAAAAAAGAGGATTGGCTTTGGCTAGCGTAGTAGCAACTGAATGAATAAAATAAAGGAAAATTGGATAATAAGCTTCTTTAATTACTGGAGAATATGAACAAAAAAATACACAAGCTTAGTTCTTAATGCTTCATACATTACTAGAGAATATGCATGTACACTAGAAAAAAACAAAAGAAAAACAAGCTGAAAATTATCAAAAAAACAAGAATCTGACTGAACGTCCTAAAGCTTATTTTCATCCAATGCCTTGACGATATCGATGTGAACAACATTAATTTTCTGCCGGAGATCAGTAAGTTCCTGTCTTTGTTGCATCAGCCACAATGCATCATTAGGGGAAAGGGGAGAGGGGTCAGAGGTAGGCGCACTGGGGCCAATAGGTTGGAGAGGGGGATCAAGAACCTCTTCATGGTCCGAAGGCTGGAGGGGACTGGCATAGACAAAATGGCCTGGCAAGGATGGATCGGGGGTGTGACAATCTCTTCATCATCCAAAATAAAAATGGGTCCAATGACCCGAGACTCTTCGGTCACAATAGAATGCACTCTCGCTGGAGGAGGCGCACCGTATAACGATCTAAGGATGGCACGAAGCTTCAGTGTGTAAGAGCACCCCTACAAGGAGTTCTCTCATCTAACCATGGTTTAAGGCTTTGAGCAAGCTTGGGGCAGAGAGCTAGGTAAAGTGAGTGCTAGGAGGTAGTGAGGAGTTAATAAGGATAGAGAGGTGGTGTGAGGAGTTAATAAGGGCAGAGAGCATGAGAGATACGCAATTGATGATGAGAAATGAATTCGGATTTCATTTGGTATTAATAAATTTAGTGTTTCTACTTTAAGAGCGTATTTTATAAATATCCGATCCTAAAAGTATATTATTTATTTTTTCAATTACTTTTAAGTCCGACCTTTTATCTTGTATCGGTCCTAAAATTCATTTATTTTTTTCCATTCAATTTTATTTAAAGTACGTTTTTTTTTTCTTAAAAAATATTACTTTTAAGAACGGATCTTTACAATATCCGGTATTAAAAGTTCATTCTTTTCAAGATAGCAGAGTCGTATCCTTACACTTTGTTCAGAGTCTCTTCGGCTTCCAGATAAACTTCCCAACTAGGCGTCTACTCGTATACTAAGGAACTATGCGTCTCCTCGTTAAAGTTTCTGGTGTTTCACATTGTTTAGGATGTGTTCTCTATTTAAACCCGTTGTTACTTTACTTTCTTCACATTTTTCTCCATCACTTCTACAACCTCCACCGTAATGGCCGCTCCACTACCACGAGGTCCTCCTTTTCCTTTTAATCCTCTTCCACCTCCATACCCTCCTCCGTTGCCTTCGAACCCCTCATTCTACCAAATGATGCAGTACCTCTTGGCCCGCATCGATCATATTGACCGACGCTTGGGCCAACTGTTTTAGGTCTATAATGCTGTCAACAATAAGCTGAATGCGGTAATCGATGCCAATGACGTTGAGTACCATCCTTCTAATGACGACGCCTCCGACCTCTCCGACAACTCCCTCCCCTCCGACAACGATGGGAGGATTAGATATTTTTATTTTTTTTGTATGTACTACTGCTCCCCTCACCATGAAGCATAAAAAGATATAAATAAAATTTTTAGTTCCCATCTTAGATCGCCTTATCCTTTTCATTATCTTCTTTATTTTCCGATAGAAAGGAAACAAACAAAACATTGTCCTCCCCGTATGATCAACATTAAAAATTCATAGAATATAGTTAAGACCATACCAAAAAAAAAAACATCGTTTGTCTTATTCGAATAAAAACTAACATAGTGGCAATTCTTCTCAAGGTTAAACGTCGTTGTCGTCAGTTTTACCTCACCTTGATTTGAATATTTTTAGTGTCCTTTTCATTATCTTCCTTCTTTTTTCGATAAAAAGAAAAAAGAAAAACAAAAGGGAGACCGATAATGCTGCTCAACATCAGGAGAGGTAAAAACGACGACAACGAAGATCCTAGCTTGAGCGTAACGCGTAACTTTGATTGTCTTGAACCCTAATGATTTGTCTAAAAAGCGAGTTACCATTCTATTTAAAGGAAGACTATTAAGACCGGACATATAACAATTACACAGTCCTAAAGGTTAAGCAATATTTTTTAAAATAAATGAAGACTTTTAAGATTGGGCTTTTAGGAGCGGACAAATAATAAATATACGGTTCTAAAAGTCTAGCCAAATTTTTTAGTAATTAACGAAGACTTTTAGGACCTGACGCTGAATAAATATGTGGTCCTAAAAGTCTCGCCATATTTTTTAGAATTAAACAAAGACTTTTAGGACCGACGTTGAATAAATATACGGTCCTAAAAGTGTCGCCATATTTTTTAGAATTAAAGGAAGACTTTTATGACCGGACGTTGAATAAATATGCGGTCCTAAAAGTCTCACCATATTTTAAAAATAAATGAAGACTTTTAAGAGTCTCTTACAAGCCATTTAAAACATCCTGTACATCAAATTTCAAGCACTAAATAGCTTTATCCACCATCCAATACATTCTAAAACCCAAAATGGACACAAGAAATTGTTCAAAAAAATAAACAAATTTATTATTGAATTACACATTGCGTATGTATATTTACAAATGAATGAATTGTTCAAAAAAATAAACAAATTTACAGAAGATTATTGTTGCTACAGCATATATTTACAAATGAATTTAGGAAATTAATTATTGTCCTGACTTTAAGATCAGGTCATACAGATATTCACAAAAGACATTGCGTATGTGCTCCACTTCATCATCTGAAAAGGGATCAGGACAGGCAAACCTCTGTAGCATCAAAGACAGAAACTGAATTGACTTGCGTGCATATTTCATATGTAACATTAAGCCAGAATTGAATTCAGCCATAATATGTAACATCAAATACATTTACCTTTGCAGTTAATTTAGTCCTTCCTTGCGTGATAATATCATATATGTTGTTTCATGACGTACGAGCCACATAAGTGAAAGACGGAGTATCACCAAGAGGGGGTGAATTGGGGATACAAAATTTTCTTTCGAAAACGCTCTGTTAACTAGATACAAAATAGAGGTGAATAGAGTAAGGGAAAGAAAGATTGAACAAATTGGATTTATACTGGTTCGGTCCAAATCCTTGACCTATGTCTAGTCCCCAGACTCTCCGGGATTCCACTAACTCAAATGATTACACACTCTATAACTCACGGAGTAATTCTCTCACTAGAACTTACTCCCCCTTACAAGTTGTAATCAAATAACCCAATCCCAAGTCCCGATACTTTGATATTCTTACAAGAAGGATAATCAATAAAGAAACTCTCTAAAAGAGCAGATTAATAAACACCGAAGGTTGATATATCCGAAGATATTGATTCTTAGAGTTGAAATAATAAATGATCTTAATCGCTAATTGAATGCGCATAATTTCGGTAGTTGGAGATTTGAATGCTTCTTGTAAAATACATGCTTACATTAAATGACCGTTGAGAGAAGATTAATGAGCTGTTGTGAGTAATGAATATATCCGTTGAGATTACGTGGCTTCGTCTCTTCGTATGCTTCCAACATTCGTCCGTTATTCTTTATTGACATTCCTTATTCAAAACAGTGAACGTCTCTGCTTTGCATTTAATGCTTCTGACATAATCTTGCTTTATGATATTTTGAAGTTTAAACCTGTTAATCATGTCTGAAACTCATTAGCAAACTGATTAAATATGGTTAGAAATGATAAGAGACAATAATATCAAGTACCTAATGCATAACTTGAGTTATAAATCTTAACTTGAGTTGTATAACTCGAGTTATTATCGTTAACTCGAGTTGGATTAAAACATTTCATACAGAGACAAAAATTCATTTTAAGTAACTTGAGTTATAAAGATTAACTTGAGTTATGTAACTCGAGTTATTCCTGTTAACTCGAGTTGTCTTAACAAAACTTTTTGTAACTCGAGTTATGTTGGGTAACTCGAGTTATATCAGTAACTTATATCAGATAAGGTTTTCTAATATGCTCATAACTCGAGTTATTAGCAGACAGCTCGAGTTATACCAGATGATTAAAATTTGATATCGTGAAGAGCTTTCAAACTAGTGAAGTACATCTCATAACTTGAGTTACTAAGTGGTAACTCGAGTTATTACACTTGCAAAAACTGATTTCTCTCAAACTTATAACTTGAGTTATGATTATTAACTTGAGTTACTTTCTTTAGAAGAATTGAATTGTCTAAGTCTTGTAACTTGAGTTGAACTCCATAACTTGAGTTACTAATTTTCTAAAAACATTTTTATCACCTAATACAATTGTTAGGCATCATCAAAACACATAGAGAACTAACATTAAGTTGGACCCCTTTGGTTGTGACGGGTCTAAAAAGAACAAGAATTATATATAAGAGCATATATAGCTTACTGACCAAGTTCACAAGGCAGTGTGCCAGTGTCCAAATATGTACTAACCTTTGGTGTGAGCCATTTAGGCTCTTTGGCCTGATACTCATGCTTTTTGTTTACCTCTATTTGGAAGGTCCTCATGGCACTATCATCAAAATCACAAATTTATCAATAAATAATGTTCAATGAAAACTCATAGTAGAGATTTCAGACAAGAGAATCAAAATGACATGCTTACTCGTTGATGGTCCGCATCAATGTAGGCCCTGGATTGCTGTGAGTGGAGCATAAGAAGATAATTGTATGCACCTTCATGCACATGAGGACTAATTGCTAGTGGCGGTTGAAAATTCACAGTAGTAAAGTACTCAGTGATATATGTAGCAGAATTAAGTGAATTGCAGACAAGAATTGTGATATGTACCCTTGGTAGTATGGAAACCAAGTACACCTTTCTTCTCACTTCACACAACCTCATTGATATGTACCGCTGTATCTCCTCCTTGGGTGTTGTACTTGCATAGATTAGGCACAAGAATACAAAATCATTGATTCTGCCTTGTTGAACCAATTCTTGATGCATGAACCTACAATAATGACATCGATCAGGGAATTAGTATACATGTATGTGTTTCTAAACGATGCATTTAAATTATGTACTCATAGAAGAAGATACTTACTTCATAAACATTTGAACATGCATCGGTAAACTCCTTTCCAAGAAGCAGCAGGGACGTTAAATTAACGGTGTCAACGTAAACCGGTTGAGGATGAAGGACACTTACTACTTCATTGACAGGCCACGATTTATCTTTAAAATATCCATTTTTTACCATATTGGATATTTTTTCCTTGGCAGTCAACTTAACAGTAGGGGATGGAGCTTGAGGAGGGGGTGGAGCATGAGGAGGGGATGAAGCTTCAGGAGGAGTAGAGACATGTACAAGCTTCACTGCCCCAGTGATAAAGGTTCCCTTGACATTTGTTGGGAGAGGGAGAGGTGCATCAATGATCACCTTTTCAACTATCACTCGGACTTCATCATCAGCCATTTGTTGGTGGTGTACAGTTGATCCCAAGTTATGGACACTCCCTTTTGCAACTAATCGTCTAGGTTTTGCCACATACAGGTCACAAGGTTGCTTTGATTGTCCAACAATGTAGCTCCCTCTAATGCTTTGCTGCATAGGTGCAAGTGAATATCTGAAGGGAACACTGGTCTCTAGATGAGAACTCAAAAGCAGCTTCATTTGATTCATTTCCTCCTTCATCTGGCTCAGCTGGGATTGAAACATTGCAATCAATGAAGCTTGTTGAGCCGCTGCTTTGGCCGCTGCTTCCTCATTTAGTTTGGCCACCGTTTGTTCCATCTCCTCCCGGGTAACTATACTTTGTTTATGGTGTTTGGATTTACCAAAGTATTGCTTTAGGCCTACCCATCCTCCAATCCCCCTTACATGCCCCGAGTGATCTGGTTTTCCGGTCGCAACGGTCAGAACATCATTCCTCCCGTCCGACACAAAAGATCTCTCTCGCTTCTTTCTTTTAAGATCTTCCCGTAAGATACGATAACGAGAAGCTTAGTAATGAAACATGTTTAGTAACTAAGAAATAACAATAACTATACTTACAATTCTTTCAGCAACTTGACGAGTTTGTTCACTCGTGTAGGCGCCGCTTGGCTTTTGCCGAATATACAACCACAACTCCTCGCAACGTATTGGAGATGGCTGATTAACTATCGCAGAAGGATTGGATTCAGCTTCATCTTCCAATCTCTTTCGCTTGGCCGCCATCAATTCTTTTTTGGCCTTTTTATATCTACCATGAGAAGCCCTATGCGGGCAATCATTCTTTCTCCCTATCTCCTTTGCTTGTTCCCTTCTTTTCTGTGAATCAGAATTGAAAACAACTATTAATTATGAATACCAGCCATGTCACTAACAAAAATTAGAGAACTTCTACTTGGTATGAATGTCAAACATTAGTCAAATTCACTTCATCAAGTTTCAACGTTTTATTTAAGGAAGATGTAGAATTGTTGAAGAAATTGGGAGAAATAGAGGAAAGGGAGTTGAAGAATTGCTGCCAACTCAGTCAATTCATTCATTCATCATAACTGGTTCCTATACATATTAGACTAACCTCTTATATATAGTTAGAGGCTTGACTCTTAAGGCCCAATAACAGCTTGCACCGAAACCATTACACAGTTAACATACTAATTAACTAACATCAATGTCTAACCACTACCTACTATAACAGAACTAAGACTATGATAATGGCTTGACTACTTAGTATTTTACCTTTTGATGGTTTACATATCAGACTTGCATAGACAAAGGCAGGAAATGTATACTTCTATTCACACACCAAACCATTTAACTAATAGGATTACATGAACATAATAACATTCACATATCCACACAAAGTTAATAAGCAAACAAAAGGGCAAACAAAACTAAATATAAACTCACCCGTGAGCTTCAGAGTGGTCCGACTGAACAAATTGTTGCCAAGTTTGTTCATCAATAAATGTGTACTTGTCCCAAGGATTTTGGTCAGGATGAACCTCGGCAAAAATATAGTTGTTAGCTAGAAAGGTCTTAAACTTCCTCCACCGATTAGCACAATAAGACAATGTCTTGGCTTTCAACTTCTGACAGTCAGGGACAGTGTATGTAAGCCGGACAGTGTCCCAATAGGATCCTTTACTATGCAAGGGTCCACATTTTTCCACTTATTTGTCAAGATGTTAACCTTATTGCGTACTAGATAGCCGACAAAACTATTATATTTGCTTTTATTAGGACCAAAAGGTTCCAAATTTTCATCAAACTGAATGTCAAGCTTTGACCCAGAAGTCCGACTTAGGGTTACATCCATCATTTGTGTGCCACTTCTACCACGGCGTGCACGGCGGTTACGAGGCTCATTGTGAGGTGAAGAGGGTTCGTTCTGACTCACACCAAATCCTCCAAGAATCGGCATTCCAGAACACGAATAGAATCGTTTTCACCATTCTTTTTCGAGACAAGAAGAGAGGAATGCCCGAGCAAATGCCACTTCTAAAAGAGAGGTAATGCAACAGGAAGGGTTTCTCAACATTAACAGAGGTTCTTCAATAAGAGTAATGAAAGCTTTCGTGTGAAGAAAAATATATTTGGTGCTTTATTTTTAGGACTGGATATAAAAAAAGACAGTCTTAATATTTAACATTTAAGACCTAGTCTTATTAAATTCTAGTCTTAAAAGTAATTAATAATTTGTTTAATTTTCTTCAATATTTTTGTACAGTCACATTTTAAGTCTGTCTTAAAATATTTAACTTTAAGACCGGACAATTGATAAGACGGTCATAAAAGTTAACCTTTAAGACCGGTCCTTATAAAACTCCAGTCTTAAAATTAATTAATTTTTTGTTTAATTTTTTTCTATATTTTGTACCGGTCGTATTATATGTCCGGTCTTAAAAGAATAACGTTTCAGACCGGATATTAAATATTTGTGGTCTTAAAACTTTTAGACCTTTATATTTAAATTTTTCCTTATTATGTTGGACCGCAGAAAATATAAGTACGGCTGTATGAGATTTCTCTATAAAGTAATTGACATTTCAATTTTCTTAATAACATTTTTAAGACCGGTTGTGTTTTAAACCGTCGTATAATATATTTAAGACCTATGAAAAAATGATCCGGTCCAAGAAGTTCTTTATATTTACAGAACTGCTACCGGTCATTCCTTTAAGACCGGGGCGTCGATACTCCGGTCTAAATGAGGTGGTCTTAAAGCCTTTTTTTGCACTAGTGAATTAGTACTAATAATGTCTTTTCCCTCTTCCAATGTTTATTTTGTTCAAATTAATGCCCCTCAATACTTCATTATCCTTGCTATGTGTTGCATTCCTTTGTTTCAATTACGTACCAATTATTATTCAATCCCCGCCTTGAGCCTTTTTTAATAAAAAGATCAATTATATTATAAATGATAAAAACTATACAGGCATTTTTGGTATCGAAGGGTCTAGGGAACAAGGAACTTAGAATTAATATGACATCAGTTTTATAGCAATGGGTGCTTGCTTGTACTTTATTTCTCCTTTCTCACTTTATTTGTGAATACTCCTTATAATCCATATTATAATTTACCTCAAACCAATCAACAAAAGCGGATTTTTTATTTTAAAAAAAATCGAAAATTATCCGTATTTAAAAATCGACGAAAGCTGGTTTTTTTTTAAAAAAAATCCAAAATTATCGGTTCTTAAAATTAAGAATTACTAGTACATTTTAGAAAAAAACGCGAAGGAGAAATAAATAGGGGCAAATTTAAAAATTGAGTAAATACCCTATTTGGTCCCTGGAAAAAAAATACGGACCCCATTTTGGTCCCTCGAACAAAGAAAACCCCTTTTTAGTCCTTGAAAAGGATGAATAAGGGTTGATTAGTGAACATTTTGATCCCTCGCAAATTTCCAAAAATCACTTTTTAGTCCATAAAAATGTCCTATTTTAGTCCCTAGGGACGAAAAAGGGGTCCGTGGTTTTTTTCAAGGACCAAATAGGGTATTTACTCTAAAAAATTTAATCAATAGATGGCGAGTTATAATAAGCATCTTTTAATTTCTCCTAGTGCCTGCCAACATATAAGACGTTTGAACATGACTAGCACAGTGAGCAACGTGGCACTATCTCCTTTGTCTCAATAATCAAACGGTAGAAATCTCTTACTTCAGCCAACTTTAGACATTCTATAGATCCTAACCGCCTCGTTGGGTGGGCACCATCAACGGCCTAGATTGCATCTTAAGAACCCCACATCACATCCTACATGATACGCATCATTGGGATCAATCTCATAGTCGCATCCTTATTAGGGGCAGCTGAATAGAACCACAAGAGGAATTCAAATCGATCATACATATGAAGATGGAATATCACCTAGAGGGGGTTAATAGGTGTTCTTAAATTCTTTTCGCAAAACTCACACGAAGACAAATAAAACAGAAACAAAGAAATGAGACAGAGAAGGAAGTAGACACGAGACAATTTATACTGGTTCGGTCCAAAAATCTCTTACCTACGTCCAGTCCCCAGAACACCTAGGATTTCACTATCTTTCAAAAACAATTACACTGTATCCAGATGATCCTCTCACTAGGACTCACTCTCCCTTACAAGCTGTAATTGTACACCCTCTCTTAAGGTTCCTCAACCTTAAGATTCAGCTGAGGATGAAATAAATGTTTATGGACTCCTCACGAGTAGATAAAGTATTAAACACTGAGGTACAAGTTAATGAAATAGTTGAAATAGCGAATGGTAATAAACTCAAATTGAATGCACATCATTTCGGTAGTTGACGAATTCAATGCTTTGGCTATTTACAGATGTTGTAATTAATGACCGTTGATGAAGCTTGTAGATAGCCGTTGAGAGATTTGAATGTGTCCGTTAGACAAATGAAGCTTTCGTCAAGAGTTTCGCCATTTGAATATTCCAGGTGGAATTTGCAGAGATGACATTCTCTTTTATTCCTATTGCTTTGCCCGCTGTGAAATGGCATTTAATGCGCAGTCGGAATATCAGAGATAGCTTTCCTTCAATCAGAGTATTGGTTTTCGAGATTATAACTGGTTTAGGTAGCGACATTTAATGCTTCTGAAACGTGATTTACTTTATTCAAATCTGTTGTTAATCCATGTTTAAATAATCTGAAACTCACAAGCAAACGTGTTAATAGCATTGTGAAATAATCTGAAGTGATCGAATGATATAACAGGATTTAAGATTTCCGGTGTCGAAGATTTCAAAACACAGAGATGGCTTTACTCTATAAACAATTCAAGCTTGCTCGAGCAAGCTTCTTTTGATCATGATAGTAAAATGATTTCTGCGCTGATGCTCGAGCATGGAAATGTCTCTGCTCAAGCATGATTTTGTCATGCTCGGGCAAAGCTCTTTTCTAGAACTATGGTAAGAACATTGATCGTTTTTGGTCGAGCAAACTAACAGACTTTGCTCGGGCAAGGCTCATACAACGATGAGATTTCTCATTGCTCGACTTTGCTCGAGAAACTTCTTTATGCTTGCTCGAGCATGCTTTTATTCCTTGCTTGAGCAAGAGCTATGCACAGGTGAGAACATAGGTTGCACGACTTTGATCAAGCAACCTTTTATGCTTGCTCGAGCACTGCTTTCACATCTTGCTCGAGTATGACTGTGCTTTGCCTTGCTTTATACCAGTTCGGATCTATGTTGCTCGAGCATCCCGATATCCCCGCCGAGCAAGACTCCAAGGTCTTCACAGAACCTTTACTCGATGATGCTCGGGCAAACCTATTTTGTTTTACTCGAGCATGCTGGTCCAATGCAAAGGATTTAGCCTGAGCCCGGTGTTGCTCGAGCATTACTCTTCTTTACTTGAGCATGCTTCCCTGAAACACTTTAAAAAATCATTAGATGGATTATGTTCGGGCATCAAATAACCTTTGTTAGAGCAATTCTCATTTCAAACATGAATTACTTAATTCAATAACCCATAAATTGTGATCATCAAAATACAGGAGTTAACATTCTCCCCCTTTTTGATGATGACAATTCTTAGGATTAATTTTGAGCGTTATTGAATTTAAGTAACGTAGTATCAATTTTGTGCAACAACGTCTACTGATATGAATTTCATTGATTACAGAATTTGATAAAAAAACTAAAAGAAATATCAAGAGCACAAACATAAACATAAATACTAAATCCTAAATACTACTGTTCCCTTTTGTCATCGGCAAAAAGGGGACCCTTGACAGATGGAGATGGAGATGAACTGTCAGGAAAATCAGAAGATGAGGATGATGGAAGAGGAACAGTGGAAGGGTCGATGGGTGGAATCACTGATGCCGGTGAAGGATCCAAAACAGGAGAGGGAGGAGGAGTAGAAGTAGGAGGATGAACAGCAAAAAGGTCAGAGGCAGATGGAACAGGTGAGGCAGAAGTAGGTGTAGGCAAGTCCACGGGACCGTCAGGACCAAAACTGGTCACAAAGTTGTCTAATGTGTAATCGAAATTCTGAACTGCCTTGTGAACATCATATTGTTGGCGAGAGAGACGCTGAAGTTCTTTCTTGATGTCTACTTGTTGATCATAGATGACTACGAAGCGTGTGTCTAATTCTGACTTGAAATCTTGCAAGTCTGTATCCATTTGCATGCCCAGATTTGCCTTGAACTTTACCATTTATTTAGAAAACGCCTTGATCATTTTGCGAGTTAACTGCTAATAAACTTCCAAGGACTTGATGATAGGAGCCATGGCTTTCTGAATTGAAGTCTCAACAATGGATTAGATGGCTGCCTGGGAGATAAATGGCGCTGGAGCAGAGGAAGAAGGACCAGCCTTTGAGGATTCTGCTTCATCAGGAGGTTGGGAACCCGATGGTTTGGAAGTGGATGGCTTAGAAGCAAGTGGCTTTGACACAGCTGCTGAGAGGAGGAGAGAGGTACTTTGCCCTTCCCTTTCTTCGAGGAGGCCTCAGTAAAGGATATTCGTAGCCTTATCATATGATCTTTCCCAAAACAAGGTGGATACGCTTCCTTGTCGTCCGAGAGGTACCAAATATTGTTAACTTCCAAAATACGCGAAACCAATGTAGGAAAGGGAATAGTGGCCCGAAGCTTGACTTGAGCCTCATAAATGAAGGAGACCATTTCTTCCATAATCCAATTGCCGAGATTCCTAGGTTCCTTGGCAACTAAGGAAGCAAAGCGCTCAAAATCTCTCAGGATGAAGTGGGTAAAGCTTTGTCCTTTCTGCACTAAACTCCGACTGTACACATACAATAGCGCCCTTTATTCATCCTTTATCATGGCAGGGGTGACATTAGTCTTCTTATTAGGCTCCAAAGGTACATGGGGAAGCAGAATCTGGTGACACTCAGCAAGATAAAGCTTTGGAGGGTCCTCAGGAGGATCAACAATGCCAAGAATGACATTGAGATCGTGAGCAGTGATCTTGATTTCTTGACCTCGAAGCTTGGTAACCAACACATCATCGTCCTTTTTGTGAGCCTTCTGTTGAAGATGCATGTTATGGTAGAAGACACGAACTACTTCAGGTGAATGTGGCTTGTTGAGACCGAGGAGAGGCATGTACTGAAGAAGCCAATCGGTCCAAATTGCATTTTCCATGAATTGCTTCAAATCGACATATACAATTGGACAAAATGGTCTAATCTCGTAATAACGTGCAAACATGGGATGATCATCAACAACAATATCACCAACAACCATACCTGGTGAAGGCTCTGGCAACTGACCATCTTGAGGACAACTTGTCGACACTTGTTCCTTCTTGCTTTTGGAACCTTGTGATTTTAGAGAAAACGAGACTTTTTGCTTCTTGCTCCCGGAGGTCTGTGATTTCTGACTGAGGGAGGGCTTGAGAGTCTGTGGACAATCTTCCTTTTCTTGGATTGTAACTCGTCAATTGTCTTCTTGGTGTCGTCGACTTGAAGAAGGTGGGGACGGCAACCTTGTGCGTTTTCCTTTTCCAATAGGAAGAGACCCAGTTTTGAGTCTAGTTGTCGGCTTTGGCGATGCCTGGATCTCCACATTTGTCTTTGGCTTCTTTACTATCTTAGGCTTGGTGGTTGACTTCGATGGTTTTGACGATGACTTGGGTTTGGTGGGTTTTGTGGATTTTTCAGAGGCTACACTTTGGGCTTATAATATCTAGATTTCTTCATAGGAGAGTATTTAGGCTGAGATTTATCATTGGAATCAGCCATTGGGAGTGGGAGGATTGAGAATGAGAGATTTTGAAGTTGTCGTCGATGGGTCCAACGGTGTAGGGCTTGAAATAGGAGGAAAATGAACAAATTTAAAGAGATCAATCGGTTAAAACGGTTACTCTCGATGGATTGAACAATCGTAATGTGTAATTTGGAGAAACGATTCACAAACGGACGTAACCGTTGAAGGAAGAAATGAAACGATGCTCCCCTTTAAAACACCGACAATCGATGTTGCTCGAGCAGGAATTTTTGGATGCTTGAGCATGGGTTGTGCTCGAGCAGACTTCTTGTCTTGCTCGAGCATGGACAGGTACATGAAATTTTTAATTTCTATTGATATGTAAATAAGATGATTAGATCTAACCTCCCATCAAGTGTGTACTGTGAACACTTGATTTATAGATAAATTTGAAAAATAGGAGCAAATGAGGCTAATCGTTTCTTAATTGTAAATATTCATCAGCGTGGCGTGCTTAGGTAGATTCAAGAGTGTTGCTCAAGCATTGTTCTTTATTCTTCATGTAGCTTCCACAATCCCATTGTTGCTCGAGCAGACGTTCAAGCATGCTCGAGCAGCAACCATTGCTTCTCTAATGCCAAGAAGACAGCACCCGCTGTTGCTCGAGCAAGCTTGACAGGTGTGCTCGAGTAACGTTCTTCATGAACTTTGCTCCTTTTTCGCTATTACTCGAGCATTAATGTGAGTATGCTCGAGCAGGATGCTTTTTCTTTTATGATTTTCGTTATTGCTCAAGCAGGCTTGAGGAGTGAGCTCGAGCATCCCCCTTTTGACTTAACTTCCTTACTGCTTGTTCTCCGTTGTTGCTCGAGCATGCTCTTTGGTTTGCTTGAGCAGGATACTCTCCTTTTGAATTTTCTGATCTTCGTCTTGTTGCTCGAGCAATGGTGAAGAGTGTACTCGAGCAAGGACACTTTAACTCAGGGTTTTGATTTTGCTTTCATATGAGTGCTCGAGTAAGGATTACTGGCATGCTCGAGCAGAAATATCTCTGTTACTCTCTATTTTAACTTATACGAACAAAGCGTCCTGCATAAACACAAACTAGAAACTCCGATGCTAAAGTCAGTAATCTTTTATTAATTAAAAGAAAAATACTTACTACTCGTTGGGATTAACCATTCCCAATTCTCTCCGAATGAACATGAATTGCTCTTTAGCCAGTGGTTTGGTGAAGATGTCGGCCAGTTGAAGGTGTGTGGGAATGAACATCACTTTGACATCCTTCTTCTGAACGTGGTCTCTGATAAAGAGATGTCTCACATCAATATGCTTGGTCCTTGTATGTTGAACTGGATTTTTCACCAAGCTTATTGTGCTTGTGTTGTCACACAGGATTGGGATTTCTTTCAAGTGGACTCCCAAGTCAGATAATTCTTGCTTTAACCACAGGACTTGTGCACAGAAACTTGAGGTGGCAACATACTTGGCTTCAGTTAATGACACAGCTACAGTAGTTTGTTTCTTGCTGAACCACGATTCGAGTGAACCTCCGAAAAACTCACATTGTCCACTCTTGCTTTTTCTATCTATTTTGTATCCAGCGTGATCAGTGTTTGAGTATGCAACCAAGAATTCTTGTCGGCCTTTTGTGAACCAAAGTCCTAATTCCTTCATATCCGAGAGATACCGGAAGTTTCTCTTTACATGCTCGGCATGTGATTCTTTAAGGGCTGATTGGAATCTTGCACACATTCCCATGCTAAATTGAATATCAGGCCGACTTGCAGTTAAGTAGAGTAATGACCCGATCATTCCTCTGTACTTAGTTATATTGAAGTCCTTGCCTTTTTCTTCATCCGCATCCAGCGAGGTTGTTGAACTCATTGGGGTGTCTGCACCGTTGCAATGCTCCAATCCAAACTTCTTGAGCAAATCTCGGAGATACTTCGTTTGTGAAATGAATATCCCATTCTTTCATTGTTTGATTTGCAATCCGAGAAAGTAGTTAAGCTCTCCCATCATTGACATTTCGAACTCTCCCTGCGTTTTCTTGGAAAATTCCTCACAGAGAGAATCATTAGTAGCACCAAATATTATATCATCTATGTATATTTGTACAATTAAAAGTTCATTAAGCTTGTTAGTTTTGATAAAAAGTGTTGTGGCTGCTTTTTCTTGATCTAAAAGGAATTTACTTAGGTGTTCATACCAAGCTCTAGGAGCTTGTTTGAGACCATATAAGGCTTTCTTGAGGTGATAAACATGATCGGGATGATGATCATTTTCAAAACCAGGAGGTTGTTCAACATATACTTCTCCTGAATAAAACCATTTAGGAAAGCACTCTTTACATCCATTTGATAAAGTTTGAAGCCTTTGATACATGCAAAGGCTAAGAGTACACGTATAGCTTCCAATCTGGTCACTGGAGCGAACATTTCCTTATAATCAATACCTTCCTCCTGATTATAGTCTTTGGCAACCAATCTAGCCTTGTTACGGGCTATGATTGCAGATTCATCACATTTGTTTTTGAATACCCTTTAGTGCCAATGACCGAATGGTCTTTAGGCCTAGGTACCAAATCACAAACTTGATTCTATCAAATTGGTGTAATTCCTCTTGCATTGCTATCACCCAATCATTGTCTGATTGGGCTTCATCAATCTTAGAGGGCTCAATCTTAGATATGAAAGCAGAAAAAGTGACCTCATTTAAAGTACTTTTCCTGGTTCTTACCCCTTGATTTACATCTCCTATTACTTGGTCCAAAGGATGATTCCTAATGAACTTCCAAGCTCTAGGCTGAGATTGATCAGGATTTTCAAAGATATTTGAGAATCATTTTCAAAAAAATTTTTGGGTTTTCAAGAGATGCAGGAGTTGTTTTTGAAAAGAATTGATTTTTATAAGAAGCTTCCTCATCATCATCCAGAAGTTCATCAGATTTAGATTCACAGAACACAATGTGTATTGATTCTTCAACTACTTGAGTACGTATGTTAAAAACTCTATATGCCTTACTCCTATTTGAATATCCAAGAAATATACCTTCATCGGATTTGGGATTAAATTTTCCCAGATTGTCCTTACCATTGTTAGGTACGAAGCACTTACAACCAAAGATATGAAGGTGAGCCGGATTTGGTTTCCTTCCTTTATAAAGTTCATAAGGAGTCTTGTTGAGCTTCTTTCAGAGATACGCTCGATTGGCAATATAGCTGGCCGTGCTCATTGCATCTGCCTAAAAGACTTGTGAAGTCTGATTTTCATTTAGCATAGCACGGGCCATTTTAGTGAGCACACGGTTTTTCCTTTTGACCACACCGTTCTGTTGAGGTATTCTTGGAGCTGAGAAATTGTGATCGATTCCGTGAGCATCACAGAATTCTCTGAAAGCTTGATTCTCGAATTCACCTCCATGATCTGTTCAAATAGCTGTAATGCAAATACCTTTCTCGTTTTGCACCTTATTGGCAAATACAATAAACGGATCAAATGTTTCATCCTTAGAAGATAAGAAAATAGTCCAAGTAAAATGCAAGAAATCATCGACAATAACCAGGGTATATAGATTCCCACTAAGACTCTTTACTCTTGCAGGTCCAACTAAATCCATATGAAGTAGTTGAAGGGGCCAGTTTGTCGAGATTTCAGATTTGTTTTTGAAAGATGATTTAGTTTGTTTACCCCGTTGACATGAATCACAAATTATGTCATTTTTAAAACAAAGTTTGGGTAAACCAATCACCAAATCTTTTCTTAACAACTTATCCAGTTGATGCATGTTGACATAAGCCAAACGCTTATGCAACAGCCAACTTTCGTCAAAGTTGCTAACAAAACACTTTTCAGAGTTTATTTTAGGCAAATCCAAGGTATAACAATTCCCTTCACAAGGAGCTTTGACTAATACCTTCAGTTTACCTTTATCGATTGGGAGATCATCTTTGTTGACAATGAGACATTCTTCTGAGTCAAAGATAATCCAGTTGTTCTTGTCAGCACTTTGGCTTACACTCAAGAGATTATGACACAGACCTTCCACGAGATACACGTCTTTGATTTGAGGTCCTTCCTTAGTACCAATCTCACCAATCCTAGTGATTTTTCCGAATTGGTTTCCTCCAAAGGTGACTTTACCACCATCTTTAGATCTCATTGCAACACAGTTGTCTTGATCCCCCGTCATGTGTCTGGAGCACCCACTATCAATATACCACTTATTGATTCTTGATGCTCTCAGACAAACCTACAAGCAGAAAAGATTTAAGCTTTAGGTGCCCATCTTTTCTTGGGTCCTTTGTGGTTAGTTCGAGCCTCAAGAACATAGGTACCCATTGATAGGTACCAACGTTTTGTCTCTTCTATCTTTTTGTGGAAACAAGATGAAGTACTGTGCCCTTTTCGGTTATAGTAATTACAGTGAGCAAACGGGTTTGAAGAGTGAACTATTTTTCGAAAGTAATTCAAATAAGATTTTCCACATGTTTTCTTTTTGCCTTTCTGTTGATCAAAAATAGGATTATATCCTATGCCTAAACGATTTTTCGTAAACCTTTGGGCTTTCAAAATTACATTGAGCATTTCACTACCTTTAGTGAATTTCTCAAGTGTTTTTGTAAGATACAAATTTCTTTTCTCTAAATCCAAACAATCATCACAAATAAGATTTTCACAAGTGAGGTTTTCAACTTGTAATTTAAGAGTCATGTTTTCCCTTTTCAAGGATATACATTCCTCTACAACTTTTTCAAATTCAGATTGTATCTCATTATATTCATCAAATAACTCATCATATGTAGGTTGCAGGTCACATACCTCGGTATCTTTTTCAGATTGCTCTTCTTCTGCAACCAGACAAACATTGGCGATTTCTTTTTCTTCTTTGCTTTCTTCATCTAAGGAGCCATCTCCCCATATGGCTGATACATAAGCCTTCTTTTTGAATTGGTAGGACTTCTTATTCTTTTCCTTATTACTGTCTTTTAGTTGGGGACATTCTGATTTGTAATGACCTAGCTTTTCACATTCATAATAGATGACTTGATCTTTGTCTCTGAATTCACGTCTGTTGCTTGAGCTCCCTTTCTGAAATCTATTTCTGAAGCCTTGGTCTTTTCTGTAGAATTCTTGAATCTCTGTACAAACATGGCCATCTCATCATCATCCTCGTCTTTATCTTCTTTTTCTTTTACAGCGTTAAGTGCAATGCCTTTGTTCCGACTACCATTGACGTTGTCCAAGTCCTTTTTGAATTTCAGTTTGCTTTCATATTCAGACAAGCTCTGAATAAAGCAGCAACTGAAGCCATTGATTCTCCACGGGCCTCCTCTATTGCTGTGACTTTAGCTACCCAGTCTTTATTCAGAACATTGAGGATCTTCCTTACCTGAGGACCTTGATCATAGATTTTACCTAAAGCTGCCAATTGATTTGTCAGATGAGTGTATCTGAGTTGGAATTCGGCAATGGTTTCTCCTGACTTCATCCAAAGTAAATCATACTCAGTGGTCAGAGTATTGATGCGGTTCTCCTTGATGCCAGAAGTTCCTTCATATGCAATTTCCAAAGCCTTCCACATTTCCTTCGCGGTTGACAGATTGCATATTCGAAAGTACTCTTTTTGACTAAGAGCACTTTAGAGCATCAAAATAGCTTTACTGTTGAGAGTGATGTTCTTTTTATCATTCTCATCAAATTCGGCTTCTGTCTTTGAAACAGAAATTCCTCCTTCAATCTTTACAGGTACATAATCTCCATTTTCCATCACTTGCCAGAGACCATATTCGGTAGCCATCACGAACACTCTGAATTTTGCTTTCCAAAAGGAGAAGTGTTCGCCATTGAATCCTCAGGGTCGATTAATTGAAGCACCGTTAGGCAATATTCCTTCCATGATCTTTCTCGGGATGTTAAGCCCAACTGAGAAACCAGGCTCTGATACCAAATGAAGATGGAATATCACCTAGAGGGGAGTAATAGGTGATCTCAAATTCTTTTTGCAAAACTCACATGAAGGCAAATAAAACAAAAACAAAGAAATGAGACAGAGAAGGAAGTAGACACGAGGCAATTTATACTGGTTCGGTCCAAAAATCTTTGACCTACGTCCAGTCCCCAAAACACCTGGGATTTCACTATCTTTCAAAAACAATTACACTGTATCCAGATGATCCTCTCACTAGGACTCACTCCCCCTTACAAGTCAGTAATTGTACACCCTCTTAAGGTTCCTCAACCTTAAGATTCAGCTGAGGATGAAATAAATGTTTATGGACTCCTCACGAGTAGATAAAGTATTAAACACTGAGGTACAAGTTAATGAAATAGTTGAAACAGCGAATGGTAATAAACTCAAATTGAATGCACAGCGTTTTGGTAGTTGGCGAATTCAATGCTTCGGCTATTTACAGATGTTGTAATTAATGACCGTTGATGAAGCTTGTAGATAGCCGTTGAGAGACTTGAATGTGTCCGTTAGACAGATGAAGCTTTCGTCAAGAGTTTCACCGTTTGAATATTCTAGGTTTTGCAGAGATGACATTCTCTTTTGTTCCTTTGCTTTGCCCGCTGTGAAATGGCATTTAATGCGTAGTCGAAATATCAGAGATAGCTTTACTTCGATCAGAGTATTGGTTTCTGAGATTATAACCCGTTTAGGTAGCTGCATTTAATGCTTCTGACACGCGATTTGCTTTATTCAAATCTGTTGTTAATCCATGTTTAAATAATCTGAAACTCACAAGCAAACGTGTTAATAGCATTTGGTAATAGCATTGTGAAATAATTTGAAGTGATCGAATGATATAACAGGATTTAAGATTTCCGGTGTCGGAGATTTCAAAACACAGAGATGGCTTTGCTCGAGCAACAATTCAAGCTTGCTCGAGCAAGCTTCTTTTGATCATGACAGTAAAATGATTTTTGTGCTGATGCTCGAGCATGGAAATATCTCTGCTCGAGCATCATTTTATCATGCTCGGGCAAAGCTCTTTTCAAGAACTATGGTAAGAACATTGATCATTGTTGCTTGAGCAAACTAACAGACTTTGCTCGGGCAAGGCTCATACAACGATGAGATTTCTCATTGCTTGGCTTTGCTCGAGCAACTTCTTTATGCTTACTCGAGCATGCTGCTTGAGCATGCTTTTATTCCTTGCTCGAGCAAGAGCTATGTACATGTGAGAACACAGGTTGCACGACTTTGCTCAAGCAACCTTTTATGCTTGCTCGAGCATACTTTCACATCTTGCTGGAGTATGACTGTGCTTTGCCTTGCTTTATACCAGTTCAGATCGATGTTGCTCGAGCATCCTGATATCCCTGCTCGAGCAAGACTCCAAGGTCTTCATAGAACCTTTACTCGATGATGCTCGGGCAAACCTATTTTGTGTTACTCGAGCATGCTGGTCCAATGCAAAGGATTTAGCCTGAGCCCAGTGTTGCTCGAGCATTACTCTTCTTTACTTGAGCATGCTTCCCTGAAAACCTTTAACAACTCATTAGATGGATTATGCTCGGGCATCAAATAACCTTTGCTCGAGCAATTCTCATTTCAAACATGAATTACTTAATTTAATAACCCAGAAATTGTGATCATCAAAATACAGGAGTTAACAACATATACATAGAATACACACACTGATTTAACTTTTCCTTTCCTTCTTTAGTTCTCATTTTGTGTTTGTGCTTCTGTTCATCAATATGGTGCAGCCTACCTGTCAACGTGACGATGATGATAAACATCAACATTCGAAAGATGAGGTCATTCCTCTGTTCATGAAGTGTGGCCTCCCTGAAACCTACCTTGATCCACAAACCAGGCTATAATTTGGCCACACAACCTCCATTTTAGCCAAGCTCCTCCTCCGTTTCCAGCCATTGGACTTCGCCGTCAAGTGCGAATGTGCCTTGCTCATAGATGTCAACCATGGTTTCTTCTCTGAAATTTGAACCACACAGCCTAGCCAATTCTATGACTTCCTTGAGTTCCTCAAGACTCCTCAAGGTCAACAAGCATGGCAGGAGATTCTCACCTACGAGAAGCTATCTCGTAAGGCTTGTACTACTTTCTCTCCTCAAGAGATCAGTTGGCTTAAGATGTTTGAGATCCAACTGGCCCTACCTGAGAATTGGTTCTCGGAGATTCGCTAGAATCATGAAGCTACCATACGCGAACTTGCGCAAAAACAATGTGATGAATGTGCGTGAATGAAGGAAGTGTTTCAATCTGTGAAGAACAATTTGTTGCCTGCTAGTTTCTTCGCCGATCTGCCTCCGGTTGATTTTAACTGGAGATGTTGGTCCAGCTTACCTTGCTAAATACGGTGCTGAAAATGTTTCCCCCTTTGCCTTAACCGAACAAAGCTTGATGTCCGTCGTGAACACTTTTGGATCGAGGTTCGTGATCATCATGTAATTGAATTTCTCTCCCAAGGAAATCACAAGGTTGAACTGCAACAATGGATTGAGAAGAAAGTCGTAGAGTATGACACTGCTAAAGATTCCCAATCATCAAAGCGACTTCGAAGCCTGTTGGGAGCGAGTGAGTCTTTCACCTACTAGCATTCGACGGGGCCTTTGCAAGCAGAATTTGCCATGGAAGCCGCAAAGAAACTTGAAACAGAAAAATTCGTGGTCGTCATGGTGGATCATTCTAGTGAAACAGCAACAAGCGTCGTCGTTGTCATCTTCTCAAGCAAAAGGTGCAAGTTAATGGGCCAAATCGGAGGAGCTTCTACTTGCTTAGGTGATGATGCTATGTTATTAGATCATCTTTCTGTAGATCGGATTGTTTTTTATAGGTTTGACCATTTGATAGTTCCTGGTGTGTTGGTAGTTCTGTATATGTGTGTGATGTGGTCTCCTACATTTGCTATCTTTGTACGTTTCTTAATGATTTTATGTTTTTTTTTTTAATTTAATCATGGGTTTTCCCTTACATCTTCTAACAAATGCACTTAACAAATGCGCTTTACGAAATATGTTCTTCTCCTTACAAGGTGAAATCTCTTACTACTTTAACCAATAACTTATTAATTTTATAGTCAATGATTTCAAAAATTCAATTTATGTTTGTTTGGGGTCACTTTAAGGCACCCTAAAGTGTTTATTCACGTATATCGATATAAAATACTGTAAATCACAATGTTTTGAAGACTTTAATCACTATTATTATAAAATGAACCGAATTTTGATGTGAACTTTTAAGTTAAACTTTTTATTGGCAATGCTGTCATGCTTATCTTCCACTGATTACCAATAAATAAATTGAACATTGTTGTAAAACGAGAGCACATTTTGTGCTCATCCTTTTAATTTTGATGGGTATAGGGGTATTTTGGACCATCTAGATCTAATTTATTTTATTTTTATATTTTAACTATTTTTTTTAATTTTATGTTATAAAATTTAAAATAAAGATAGTTTTATAAATATTATTTCTCTTAAAAATGAATTTATCATTTAAAAAATCACTAATTAAAAATATTAAATTTAAACTATTATCAAGTGATGAGAAATTAGGTGTTTATCACTATAATGAGCACCAAATGTGGACCCCATATCTTTTTTTTATCTCACATTTTTCTCTTTCTTTTGTTTATATCATTTATTCATTTTTTCCTTTTTATTCTTATAATCATAAATATCATATATTTCTGGCCAAAAAAAAATATCATAAATATTTCTACATAATCTCATTAATTTTATCTATTTTTAGTAAAGTTAATCATTGAAACAGGGCCTGCAAACAGAGGAGCTGAATTTAAAAATTGACAAAAATAATAAGGGAGTAGAGCACAACAATACAAACTAAAAACCACATTTTTTTTCCTTTCTAAATGTTACTGCTGACGGAAAAATTAATTAAATTTTTGAAATATGAAGTTATTGTTTAGCTCAAGAAAGTCAGCTCAAAAATATAGAAAAACTGAACACAATTGAGGAGGGTATGTGATAGAACTAGTGAATCTGCTTCGACATACATATGGAAGAAACATAAGAAAAACCAAGGGGAGCAGAAGAAGAATGACGTACTACTACTAGTTTAGGTGATTTACCTTCGCATTCTAGTTACACGGAAAAGTAAGTGTTGGTCTAATGATATGTTGTACGGTTTTATGATGGGCAATGATACATACTGCCTCCGATCCTAATTATATTTACATAATTTTAGAGAGATTAAAGATAATAGTTAAATTAGTTAATTATATTTTTTTTTTCCCAAAATGCTCTTATTTAAACACTGATTGGTTAATTAACTAAGGTTCAGTAAAAATGACTTTGATGAGAAACTCCCTCCCGCACGTTGTTGCAGGATTTTTATTTTTAATTATAAACTACATAATTTTATTTTCTTAGCCTTTTTTGTTCCTTTTTTTTTCCAAATAACCTTAATAATTATTAGGCCGAGTTTTTCATTTATAAATGATACGTCTTCGTTTTAATATTTTACATATTAAATATTGATATTAAATTATTTTATTAAGAAAATAAAAACACTAGGATTGAAGTGTATGTGGCATTAATGAGTTATAAGCATTACTCACTTTATAGAACATGTAGGTGCATTATTAAAATATTATTGTGTTTAATTATTATTGAGAAAGTATCAATAGGGGTATTCTAAGAAGAAGTTGACAAAAATTAAAACTTTGTCCTATAATTAGGAACGGGTTAGTATTTAGTACTTTAACTTCACATAAAGTTTCATTTTAGGACTTTAACCCTTTTAACTTTATAAAGTATCACTTTTAACATCATTTAACCCTAATGATGTTTTTTTTAAGAAAAATACTGTTGATATTAAAATTTTAAAGGTTGAAAAATGTTTTTCAGAACAATAACAATTGTTAAAAAATTGTTATTTGATACTAACAATGTTATGATTAAGGGACTGAAAACATGTTTTTTAAAATTAAGGTACTAGACTGAAACTTTGTATATAATTATAGGAGTAAATGTGTGCTTTTGCATTATCATATGTGTGTGAATACACTATTTTTGGCCCCCTTGTAAAACCGGCAATCAAGCATATGCATGTTATGCCAATATGTATTAACTAACTCTGTTTCTTGATTATCTTAATTTTAGTAAGCTGCTCTGGAACCAAACCTTACTATACCATTGGGAAAAGGCAAAAATAAAATAAAATAAGCATGACCCCTACGCTGACAATTAGAAATCTTTTTTAGTGTTTAATGCAACATGATTCACACAAAAACTTTATATGTTCTGAAAGATATGCGATCAAAATAATGAACAAATATCACAAACGTCTTTCTCACTAGATTTCTAAAATCATACAGTTTTTTTTTTTTAGATAGATATTATTGAAAATATTTTTGATTTTATTCTCTTATGAATCAAAGTTCACTTCAAAAGTATTTATAACTTGTGACATTTAATGTAATAATTAGGGTTATCAAACCTGGACTAGCCTCTAAATCGGTCAAGGCAAAGTGGAAGGGTTAAGGGTCAGTGGTCAAAGCTTAAAGTCAACCTAAGACCAGACCGATTGGGAATAAAAAATTTAAAAATAATTTAAATTCTTATCAGAGTATTCACTACTACAGAATCACACATAAATAATGATTATTATTGGCCATATATGGTGGTTTTGAACCGTCCTATATAAAGGGGCTATATATACTCAGTGGATATATATAACGGTTCCAAAATATAATGTAGTTAGGGCATATATAATGGTTTTTGTTTATAACCGTAACGTATTGGCTTTTTATTATATATAGGTATCTTTTTAATATTTTTTTATTCAATTTTATTGTTAATATTTATTATATAAGGCACAATATATCATTGATAATAATAAAATAAAAAATTAAATTTATTATATTCAAAATTCAATACATTATAGATAAGCATAATATAATTTAAAACAAATTAATCACTCAAACACTCTCACAATAGAGCAATATTTTATATATTTTTTGAATTCTAGAAAGAAAATATATTAATAAAATATTCCACAATATCGTCTAATGCCTTTGTTGTAGATTTTCCATAGATCACATATACTCTCAAAGTTCCTGTTTAACTGCAAAAAGATAACCTAAATAGGAAAATAAGAATATATATATATATATATATATATATATATATATATAGTAAATTTAAGGAAGCAAATATAAAAACATTTTTTTGGTCAAAGCAAATATAAAACTTGAGCAAATCTCAAAATATAAATATGAAAATCAGAATATATATGGTAAAAATTGACAAACATAAAAATTTAGGCAAATCTCGAAGGTGATTCATCAAACCTAATTTGGCTGTTAATGTTTAGGAATGGTGATATACTCAAAATTAAGGAATCAATCGTGATTTAACTGTTAAAAATTAGGAGAAAATTTTGTTATTGATTTTTAGTCAATATAATATAGTGCAATTAGAATTATCTTCATTGCAATAAAACAACAATAAAAAAATTCAACATTTTATCTCATCATTTTTTCGTGCCCTACTTTTCTCCAATGGGTATCATAAAAAATTATATATTGTTTTTAGTTTGTGATTCTTCTTCTTAGATAATCCCAACTGGCAATTTTAAGTCTCAACTAACGAGCTCTTGTTATATATAAAACCTATAAATAAAAATGTTAATTGAAAAAAAAAAGAAGCTTAAACAAGGAATAATCACGGGAGGAAGAAGCTATAGAGTGAAGAACCATTGCAGTGGTGGAGGATAAGAGCCGCATCGGTAGAGCAAAATCCATGAATAAACGAGTATCAGACCCATGGAAGCTCAAAAACGTTTGAGAATGAGTTAGAAGAGTTGCGTCAAAGTAAATTTATTTTCAAAATCCCATATTCTTTCATTTGACATTTTTTAGAATCCTCCTTCTTATATTAGAGATTACATAACGGTTCTTTGTGAAAAATTGTCAAGTATTGTTAAGTAAAATTTTTTAGAGTCGTGCCTCCTTATATTTGATATTTTTCAGAATGTCACTTTCTTATATATGACAGTAATCATTTTTAACTATTAAGTATTATTAAAGAATACATTGCAACAATTATGTGTAAAAAACATCAAGTATTTCAAATAAATTTTTCTAAGAATCCAATCTTTTTATATTTGATATTTTTCAAAATCTTGTATTCTTATATATGAATAACGTTAAGTATTCTTAAAGAATGAATAACGTTTCTTTATGAAAAACCATCAAGTGTTGTCATATAAATTTTTTTAGAATCCCGTCTCCTAATATTTTTTTCTTTTCAAAAGCCCGCATTCTTATATATAATGGTTATTATTTAACAGTTAAATATCCTTAAAGAATAAATAACGGTTCTTTGTGAAGAACATTCAGTATTGCCAAACAATTTTTTTTTCCAAAATCATATATTCTTAGTTATGACAGTTATCATTTTAAACCTTTAAGTATTTAGAAATCATAACAGTTACTTTTTTTAATCGTTATAGTTTTATTTTCACTAATATAAAGTTGGAAGACAAATCATTTGTAAGTGTTACATGATGGTTGTTTTGTAAGAACTGACATTTTTGTCACTAAATAAATGACGATTATTAATTACGCTTATACTAAATAAATGACCTTTATTGATTAGAGCCTTATTTTTTTGTTTTTACTTAATTCTATCTCCCAATACATGTTGGTGCACATATTTAACCATTACATTTTTGCATTATATATTCTTATACGACCTCCACCTCAAAATACCATTTATTCGTCAGAATCGGTATTTACTAAGCATTATATATGCACGAATCTTTAATAGTGATTATACCTTCCAAAATCAATTTAATATCTTGAATCACTAATAAAATAGTCATATACTTTTCCAACATTCTTTAAAATTTCTTTGACATATTGACATTATAGTATCAATAATTATAGTATCAATATACCATTCAATGATACTATAATCAATAATCACTAAATATTCATCCTAGCAAATTATCAAAATAGAAAAATGATGACAAAATATTCCCACCTACAATCCTTTAATCACTAAATTAATAGTTATTAACATAAAAATTATTATTAACTTTGACTAATTTTGCTACCTACAATTCATACCCCAAACTAGACGATCGCCTAGAATATGATCGAACGTGTGGCGTGTCACCGAGCGATCGCATAGTAATCACCATAACCCGGTTCAACCTCTGTCCTTGGGATATATCAATCCGCATATTAAATATAAATCCGAACCGTGTCCTAAAATCGAATTTGATTAAAATAACATAAACAAGTTTAATTACCGATTAAAACACATCCTCTCGAATGAAAACGTGAAACCCTCAATCCATGGCTCTATCACGAAGTTTAGCTAACTATGGCGGAAATGACGAAGAACAGATGAAGAATGCGAAGAACATTACGAGAATCTGTGAACTGTTTTAATCTGAAAACTCTCAAAAAACGTTATGACCATCTGTTTCTCCAAACCTAATAAAAACCTAATTGAAAACGGACTAGGGCTGAATTTTTTGGTAAAAAAGTTTGTTGCATTTCAATAATTCTAAAGGGATTGATTTAGAATTTTGAAATGTTCCAAAATTTGAGAAATTACCTAACTACCATTAGTTTTATTAAATAAAAAATCTCCAACCCTCTTGCCGATATTGGAGCTCCTACGCCCATGACTAGAGGCCGCGGCCATCACCGGAGCTTTGGCTACCTTGCTAGCAACCTGCCACTGAAGCTCCAACGCCGGCAACCAAAGCTCCAATGACCTAATATTTTTTTTTAATTTCTCAAATCAATATAGACACTTGAGGTGATAATAGCGATATTAAAGTTGTGAATGACGGCCTAATATATATTTTTTGAATTTTTCAAGCAAAAGTTGTCAATATGGATACTTGAGTTATTAATAGCGATACTAAAGTTTTAAACGGAATATTTGTTGAATTTACAAGTTTAGTATCCCTATCAACAAATCATGTATCCATATTGACAGCTTTTGCCTAAGAAATTTTTTTAAAACAATGTTAGCCGTCGAAGCTCTGATGAAAGTTATTAGAAAATTTTCAACAAATATTATGTTTACAACTTTAATATTGTTATTAACAACTAAAGTATCAATATTGATGACTTTTGCCTAAGAAATAAAAAACATATATTAAGTTGTCATTTACAACTTTAGTATCATTATTAACAACTCAAGTATCCATATCGACAATTTTTTGCTTTAGAAATAAAAAAAAAAATTATTAGGCCATCGGAGCTCCAATCACTAGTTGCCACGCCGAAGCTCTAGAATTCATCCGACAAGGGGGTTGTTATTAAAAAAAAAGGGGTAGTTTGGTAATTTCTCAAATTCGCAACATTTTAAAATTTCAAATCAGTCAATTTGAAATTATTAAAATTCAACATACTTATTTATCTTTTACCAACTTTATGACATCTTTTGGTCCTTTTCCCATCCAAACTTGGGCCTTATTAATTTTGGGTTAAGTACCAATTTTGCCCTTGAAGTACGCACCCAGGAGCAATTTTGCCCCTAAAGTTTTCGACGTAGCAATGTTGCCCCCAAAGTCTCAAAACGTAGATATGTTGCCCCTCCGTTAACCGCCCTAACAATCAATGTTAGGGTTGTTAACGGAGGAGCAACATTGCTATCTTTCTAGACTTTGGGGGCAACATTGCTCCAAAAAAATGTAGCAATTTTGCCCCTGAAGTATAAAAAGTAGCAATATTGCCCTCCGTTAACAACCCTAACGGTCAATTAATGCTCAATGTTAGTTGACCGTCGGGTTGTTAATGAGGGGCAATATTGCTACATTTTGAGACTTCGGGGGCAACATTGCTACGCCGAAAACTTCAAGTACAAAGTTGCTCTTGGGCTACTTTAGGGGCAAAATTGGTACTTAACCCTTTCATTTCACCCCAACAAAAAGAGTGATGGTTATTTCTCTTAATATATACTACCTTCGGTCCTAATTATAAAATATTTAACAGATTTTAGAGAGATTAGGAGAGAAATTAAATTAGTTAATTTTACTTATTTCCTTAATATACCTTTATATAAATTTTAAAACAGACCCACGGTGTTTGTGCATTCCATTCATTCCAAAAAAAAAAAAAAAAAAAAAAAAAACTTTTTTAGTTGCAGTAGTTCCCAATTTGGTTATGATCCCACCAGCCTGGATTAGCATCGTATTGCAGAATCTTAGCAAATTCATATGAATACGAAATCATTAGATGTGTAGCCTATAACCTACATTTTATATCAATCACTTTACATGGATGTCGGATAGTTACAGAAAAATATTTTAAAAGAAATCTTATGATTATTTTATTAAAAAATAAAAAAGAAAGTAGAATCTCTTAATTAACATAGTATAAATGTGCTATTAAATTAATTATTGTGGAGAAAGTACTAGTAGGACTGATATGAGAAAAATATGACAAAAATTGCTCAAAATTATTTTATTAAAAAAATAGTAGAATTAAATTGTATGTGACATTAATGAGTTGTAATTATTACTTACTTTGTAAATTATATATGTGTATTATTAAATTATTATTGTGTTTAATTATTATTGAGAGGATATTTTAGGAAGAAATTAACAGAAATTAGAATGTTGTCTTATAATTAAGATCAAAACCAACTCTTATATGTTGTCTTATAATTAGGACTAGAAGAAGTATTTTTTTTTTTTTTTTTTTGTAAAAATGCAAATTTGGTACTCGAACAACTTTATACAATATTTATGTTTGATCTCTTAATTATAAAATATCTCTTTCTAATTTTTTTTAACGCTAATATTATTAGTCTTAAATGATCATTTCTTAACAATTATTCTTATAAAAAAAATTAAACTTAATATGTTGACATTTGAAATTGTTTTATCAACATTTAAAATTTTGCCCACCAAATAAAAAACATTTAAAATATCAATACCAACATTTTTAAATGTAAAAATTGTGTATCATCGGTACTTTAGATCTATTATACTAATGATATCCAATTTACTACAGATAAAGAGGTTTAGAAAAAAATGGGAAAGATTCCCCTTTGAAAATTTTATTGGTAAGAAGGACATAATAAATTTCTATACATATAGATTATCCGTGTTTTGCAAGTTTTGTACTCATATAGTACCACTACTCTAATTTAGGTCCTTATCATCAGTAAATAGTACACATAATAAGCTTTAAAATGAGTCATAGAACGTATTAATCGGAGGTCTAGACCCTAAGTTATGAATTTTCAAAGTTGGCCATGAAATTCTGAAAAATCTTGTTTCCAAATTTAAGTAGTGTCCACTTTACAAAATTCTGGGAATGATACAACCACAGATTAGTGTGGTGATTATTTTACTTTTATAATAGACTTATAGAGCTTCAAATAGAAATTTCAATCACCTCTAATTTAGGTCCTTATCAGCTCTCAACTCTCATGTTCACATGATGACAATCTCTACATGCTCAATGTTTTGTGCAACATACATATGGCCATAGTATAAAAAAAAAAAAAAAAAAAAAAAAAGAAAAAGGGCTTCATTCATTTATGCATGCTTCACGTAATTAGCATAGTAGTACCACATATCAATACACAACATACAAATCAAATATATTCAAGTTAAGTAAGTTCACTACCTGATAGACTAATATCCCTCATCGGTTTTGTAACACCCCATATTCAATACTACCTATTATGAATACTAATAAGCAGTATATAAGAATATCATCAGAGTGGAGCATTAGAGCGTATGAGTTGGGATGAACACTGATAAGTGGCTATAAACTTATATTCTTTGCGGTGTATCTGGTCGGCACCTTATAGATACAATTATCCAAATATTTCAAAATTAAGCATAATACTGACCCAAAATAACAACTCCGCCGAGTCCTCATGCGTGCTGCTTACCCTTGTCACCAGCTCCTGATCCTCCAGATCCTGAAGCTAGGGTAAATGCTGAGATTCAATACCCATTGAATCTCAGGTAACAGTTAACGTATAAACAATATATATATGACAGATATTCATTACATTTCAGCATTAACCAAACATAGAACACAACAGATGTAAGCACACAACAAATGTAATGTTAACAGCACAACAATACATAGCACACAGCAAATGTAATGTTCTCAACGTTTTCACACTCACCCTGTGCCATGAATCCACATGTCCTCAGTGCTAGGAAAACAACCATACGACGTTATCAAGACTATAACCCGCACAAACTGAATGTATATAATCATGTGACCTAAGATCGAGTCTTAGCATGGTACATGACCCAAGACCTAGTCTTGTCCATGAGTCTATGAATCATCTATCACATATAAGCATACAAGACAACATAAGAGTTAGAGTTATAATACGTGTCCGTACCTTAGTCCGTAGAGCTAGTGGTACACCTGTCTGCTCAAGACGATCCCTGATTTTTTTTTCTTCCAAATATCCTATAATTGTATCACCACATTATTTCCTTTATAAACAATATCCTAATAGATATCTTAACCAATATTGACCTTTTTACCCCTAGTGGATTTGTTATTCCAATTATACCCTTACATTTCCTTAAAAACGTAACTTTAGCATTTCTGCCCAGATTTTTCAGTAACTTTGAAAAATCATAATTAATTCTACAAAAATCGAAATGAGGAACCGTAAAATTTATCACAATCCTTGACATGTCTATTTTTGAGGAAAAATAACGGTCTTCACTTGAAATATGTGAATCAATACCAGTTTAACATTTTCCAATCACTGTTCAGATTTTCCTCCAAAAACGTGACCCAACTTCAAGAATTTTTATCTCCTTTTACAGAACTCAAAACACTACAAATGTGGTATATTTAGAAAGCACTGGATGTCTAATTTAACCATAAAAATTTCATGATTTTATAACTTCATTTGATACATAAAACAATGCCACCTATACGACTGATTCTAACCGCCCAGCAAACCCGAAAATTTCCTATCTTTCACTATCTTGTTCCATTAATTCCAGAACTTATTTCCCAACATGTTTTTACCTCATTAGGCATTTTTCAATGCAAGGAGGCTTAAAAACAAGTATATGAATTTATTTCCTAATTTTCTAAATTAAAACTAAAACTTGACTAAAAACTAAAAAGAATTAAAGACTAAAGCTTAAGAACCAGAGCTTACCCTTGAAGAACATTGCTTCTCCTTCCTCTTTCTTGCTCCAAGGACTTTTCCTCTCACTCTCACTACTTTAGAAATCAGCTACTTGGAGTTGATTTGGTGTGAAGAAATGAAGAGGGTTAAGCCCCTATTTTTAGCAAAAATTCCAAGCTCATATGAAATTACCACACCCAACCACTTTGATCCACATCCATTGGATCAAAACTACTTTATTAAGCTTAATCCTAACCCCTCATTGTTGTTAGAAAAATCCTAACACTCTTGAAGATTTTTATTTTAATTTAACATGTGTTTTTATAAATATTATATTATAATATCTCTCCCCCTATGCATATTCACCCTTTTTGAGGACCAAGGGGGCTGATCATATGATCCCCAATTAGCATATTTAATCATGTTGTTTTATATGCTATTAACTATAATTGCTATAGTAGGATTGATTTATTAGTTAAACATGGTCATTAATGTTTCACACATTGGCCCTTGATTTTTAAAATAAGACATCCATCAATTGATGCTTTATAATTTGTCTCTTGATTAATTTGAAGAATTATACAAATTATTTTAAGTAGTGTAAGCTTAATTGTCCATTAGTTTTTGCTAATTGTCTTTAAATTGCTTAAGTGTTTTCATAATATTTCTTGCCTATTTTAGTCATGAATACTCATCATTTTATGTGCTAATTTTATCACATTTTATGATCCCTAATCTTCCTCTTATATCTTGCCTTTTATTAATTCAAATCAAAGTGAAATTTACCTCAAATTATAATTAACAATTTACAATAATTTGAGACACATATTCACCTTCATTTTTATATCAATTATTCATCAAAATATAATATTTATGATAAATAGGAATGTTAGGGTTTTACAGTTTCGTAATACCCTAATTTTCATAATTCATATAAATATTGTATTTTAGCAAATAATTAGCAAAATACAAAGGTGAATATGTGTCTCAAAGAATTATAATCTATTGATTATATTTTCATCCAAATTTCACTTTGGAATTAATTAACCAAGGGTTAATTATGAGATTACATATTAGGGACAACAAGATGTGACATAATTAACACATTGAATAATGGTTAATCTATAACCAAAAAAGAGAAGGAAAGGGTATGAAGACACTTAATTAAATTAGAACACATTAGCCAATTTTAATTGGTAATTAAGCTTGCACTAAATAGAGATTAGTGGCATTTGTCTTCAAGTTGATAAAAGACAATAGAAATAAGTGCATAGAGCTTGATTTAATTAAGTATTAATTTTCATGATGAGTTAATAAATCAAATAACCAATGACAAATGCAATTAAAATGCATTTAAGCATTGGATTAAGAGTTAATTACACCTTGTTAGTCAACTTTGAAAAGTCAACAAGTGCAACTAAGATCTAAGGGCCAAGATTAAACCTCATAAAGCTAATCTAAAGGCTTTAAATAATTATCAAAAAGCTTAATCCATGAGATAATGAAAGAACCAATGGGAGGAGATTGAGCTCTTAATATCTAGATATTATTTGAATTAAACACCCACATGCAAAAATTAGTCATGAACCAACATTAATGCAATGAAGACTTTAAAGGCAAATGGAAGAAGATAGTATACTAAAACAACTAGGGCTCTTATATAATATGGAAGAGGATAATATGATGGAAAGAGAAAAGAGAGTTGTGTATGTGTGTGTGTACAAGTGTTGTAAGAGAGAGAGAGTGTTGTGAGTGTGTGTGTGCCCTAATGTTGTGAGAGTGAGAAAAGTCAAAGCATCCACCAATAGGAAAAATTGAGCATAAATCAATTAGATTAATCAATAGGATTAATTCAAGATACAAGCAAATGAGAATCTATACAAAATAAATTATATCTTGAGATACGGTAATCATAGATCAAATATAAGGACTTATCTTGAACCCACATAATTTAATCTCGAGATTAAGTCTAATTAAAGTTATTTTGGCAAACTTTGATGAAGAAGATTAGAGATGATTAAGGACAATTAGAGAAATCTAATTGGACCATAAATCTTGATATCCAACTACTAATCAAGATACATACTTAGAATTCAAAAGTATTAGTGATTGATCAAGCAATCAAAAATAGATTTCATTAAAGTAAACTTAAGCATCTAAGGTAACTAGTACTTGGACAAATTTTTAGCACCTAAATGTCTAGTTAGTAACCAACTATCTCATTTGCACCTAGTTCTAAAGCCTAGTTGAGAGCTAACTAATCTTATAAAAATCTAGATATTCTTCTAATCACACATGGTGAGAATTTGGCCAACAATGCAATGCTTTTTGGATAGGTTTAGCAAATAAATATCAAGATATTTTGTGGAATAGAATAAAGAGAGAGGAAAACTCATGGAATGGCTACATGTGGGGGAAATGATGAATCAAGTATGTAGATGATAATCTTAAGTTGAAAAGTCAAGGATTTCAACTCACCAATTAGATAATTGGACTATTAAAGCAATTAGTTAATTAAAAAGCAAAACTTAGAGGTTAAGTTGTCAAAACTTATTGGCTAAGTTAGGGTTTTCTAAACACATGAAGGGTTGAGATCAACTCTTGTAAAGGGAATAAGATCCAATGGTCCAAGTTTAAGGTGAGGGAAGTGTAAGATCTTTACCATTTTGCCCTCACAAAATCCTATAAATAGGAGCTTGGGGATCTTCATATTTCTCACACCAAAACTCAACCAAAGTGATGAGTATAGAGAAGCCATAGTAGAGAGGAAGTCATAGCAAGAAGGAGGAAGTTCTTCAAGAGGTAAGGAAGTCTTTAGTCTTTGATCTTTAATGATTTTAGTAGAAAGGTTGTTTTGATCTTTAATCTTCCAAAAGTAGTTAGATTTCATGTTCTCTATGGTTAAAAATAGATTTGTTTCAAAAAATGATGAAGAAAGAGTTATCTCAAAAATTTCTGGAAAATTATGATCAAAGTAGCGAAGCTCTGGCGAAAATTCATCGGGTAGAAATCTTTGAAACCAGTGAAGGAAATGCTAATATTTTATGATGAAAATGAAGCCCATAAATCACGAAATATGTAGGGATTTCCAAATATATATAATATGTACCATTTTGATTCCTGTACAAAGAAATACAATCAGTTGAAGTTAAGCTATTTTTCTAGACGAAATTCTGGGCAACGTTGTGAAAGATAAAAACTGGGAATTTTTCATAAATTCTGGGTATATACAAGTAATTTTTCTTGAAAATAGACATCCTAAGGATTCCGAGAAATTTTACGGATCCTCGTTTCAATTTTTCTAGAATTAATTATGAATTTTCAAAGTTAGCGAAAATTCTGCCCAGAAATGCTGAAGTAGCGTTTTTAATAAAATGTAAGGGCAAAATGGTAATAATAAATCCACCGAGGGTAGAAAGGTAAAATAAACCTTTAGGATATTATTCTAAGCAATATGATATTTATCGAATATCATATAATAATCCGACGATAATGCATAGGATATTCGGAAAGTCCGGAGTCGAATCAAAGAGTCGGGCGTTTTGGCTATTACACGGTGAAAGGTACGTTCGCGTACGAACTTTAACTCTCATATGTCTTGTATGGCTTTGATATGATTGGTTGATTCATGATTGATTGTTTTTCTAAACTGTGAATATCTGTCATATATACTGTTTATACTTTTCATATGAGGTTAACTGTTACTTGAGGTCCGATGGGTATTGGACCTCAGATTTGACTAAAGTTCAGGAAAGGAACCTGGAATGGAGAAGGCACCGGTAGATAGAGCCGTGAAGAGGCACTGATGGACAAAGCCCTGAAGAGGCACCGGTCAAAGCAAATGCCGGAAGAAGTTTAACAGAGCTTACCTTCTGGCATGAATCTAATAAGGTTACTTCAAACCATTTGGTGTCTAGAAAGAGTTCGTCTATGTGGTTCATCGGTGAGTCGTCGCGTGAATTCGGGAGACTTCCACTAGACACCGGCCTGGCCAAATTGTTTGATTAATCGGGTTAGGTTCATTGCCCCAAGTCTAGCTACGGCTTGGTTGAAGATTGTATAGTTACCATAAAGACTTGTAATTATGCAAAGCTCGTACTAATGTATCACATGAATATTCCTTCGGAAATTTTTAATATATCGCATATATCGTGGGCATCGATATGCTTGGGCATTTTATATCGTCACTCATCGTCCAAACATTAGCGCATGCTCTCCGTTTCCGCATTACTCTGAGTGGTAGCACCTCAAACTCTATCGATTTTTCTAAAACTAAGTGTCAACCGACACATTTTGAAGTATGAAATTTGGGGTGTTACATTTCCTCTTCTTCCAACTACTGCAGTCGCTTACAACATCTTCCATTCTTCTTCTTTCTTTCTTGACTTCTCATGGCCCTAAACACATGAGAGCCATGGAAAATGAATGCCTAATGGGGCTACATTAGCCCCGTAGGCTTACTTACTGTAACGCCCGTCCTAAATGTGCCTTCATTTATGATAGTTATAGCGCACATGCATCGAAATGATTTGGACGACTTAATTGTGGAGTAAATATTTCATAAAATAACTTCGTTCGAAAATATGATGATAAATTTTTCACGATTTGAATCAATCCCTTAGGGATATATTACTACAATAATCCAAAAATAGACAAATGATAGACGATATAATACAGTCTACCTAATCCTATCTTTCCAAAAAGTCCATTCCCTCTTGATCCCGATCCCTACCTGTTTCTTTCATGCGGTCTGGAGTTCAAGTGAATGAACCCCAGGGGTAACAGTTAATCTCATATGCAGGTATGAAATATAAATCACAGGATAACACATGTATAAGCATAGAATAATTCACGAAACAAGTCACACCGTAAATCAAGTAGCTTAACGGCCAAGGACCGCACCCTTTTATGGAACACGCAGGCTTCGTTTTAGGACACGTAACCCTATGGGACACGCAGCCCCAATTCATAGCTAGGATACACACATGCAAATCATCTAGCAACCATGATCAGTCATACATGAAATACATTCATACAAGCTAATAAGATAACAGTTAGCCACCTCAAACTTGAATCCTTAACTGGTCCGGTAGGTGTTGGGATCGGTAGAGGTGTCAAGGTATGCTTATAAACGTTTATCATTGTCATTAGTCATTTCTTGCGTCGCAAAGTAACTAACTACGCGAATTAATTTTAGAGGATTAACAATGAATTAACTCCTAAAAATTCTCTTATCAATAAGACCCCTTTTTAATTATTATTAATTAATCATAACACTCCTTTATTTATTATTAATTAATAACTCCCTTTAATATTTATTCCCTTTTTTACTAATAATAATAACAATATTTATTTTATCATTATTATTATTATTATTATTATTATTATTTTACTATTTATTGGTATTTCTCTATAATTATTTAAAATTGTCGTAGGCTATCCTAACACTTTAAATTAGGAATTTATAAATACCAATCATCATATCAATTTTGCTTTCCTTATATATGTGTGTGTGTGCGCGCGCGCGACAAAAATATATGCTTACATCAAAAACTTCTAATTTTAATTGTATGTAGACACAAATACAAACTTTCGTTGTTTCTTTATAATGCGAATCACTACAAGAAAACTGGTAAATGGAGGCGGTTTTAGGAGCATTTAGAGGGTTCAAACCGCCTCTAATTGCACAAGCAAAGCGGTTGAAAAAACGTCGAAGTTACCACCGTCGGGAGCCAAACTGAGGCGGTTTGAAGGAACCGCTGGTCCAACCGTCTCAAAATATAATTCAGAGGCGGTTTTCTGAACCGCTGGTCCAACCGTCTCAAAATATAATTCAGAGGCGGTTTTCTGAACCGCCTCTGAATATCATTCAGAGGCGGTTTCAGAGGCGGTTTTCTGAACCGCCTCTGAAAATGAAAAAGGGATCTAAAAGGAAAAGGGAAGGTTCGAACCTGGCACCTCTAGGTGTGTTGGGTGATAATGTAACCAACGACACTATCGAAACAAGTTGTAACAAGATTCGTTCTAAATATGTATATTCTAAACTTTTTGTGAGTGTGGTTCCGCCACTGCGCCTCCCCAACCGCCTCTAAATGTAAATTAGAGGCGGTTTATAATAACAGCCTCGGAATGATTCAGATTTTTGGGCAAAAACGCCTCAGTAACCGCCTCTATATGTTCCATTTAGAGGCGGATTAAGATAACCGCCTCTGTTTTTTTAATAATATTGAGGCGGTTTGTAATTCCGCCGTAAACCGCCTCTAAATGTGTTTTAGAGGCGGTTTTAGAGGCGATTAAGATAACCGCCTCTCGTTTTTAATAATATTGAGGCGGTTTGTAATTCCGCGTAAAACCGCCTCTAAATGTGTTTTAGAGGCGGTTTACGTAAAACCGCCTCTAATAATCGGTCGGTATTTACCTTTTTTCTTGTAGTGAATAAAGGAAACGTCCAACACAATTTGCTTTTAAAATGACCTTGTTTTTAATCAACCATATTTTAAATCACGTTCATGTAGCATGCACTTAAAACAATCCCCTAGGTCATTTCAAATTCAAAACACAAGGGTTACAAAAATAATGGAGACATTAAAAATCGGGAAGATATACTAGAACTTTGAGTTGTTCCAGTGTTCCAGCATAAACATTTATTCTTCCAACGGGTTGGAACTTGGATATTTCTCCCATATTCTCAATGGCACCTTAGGAAAACAAAAGTCTATCTGGTGATACACCTAAATACTCACACCTTGGAAGACTCTACTCAGATTTTAAACCTCATTTTTTTGTACAATTTTAAAACTAAAAATATATAAATTATCTATGCATTTTGATTTTCCAGAAAAGGCCATTTACACTTATTTTTTTAAAAAAAAAATTACAATAGGAAGAGAAAATAGACCTTGGAAGGTGCTACTTCACCATCATGTCAAATTTAAGATTCTAACTTTTAAACTAACTCGCATGCTTTATTAGGCAAATCAAGCATTAGTTCTTATAGGTTGCATGGATTCATTCAGATGATTTCTAAATCAATATCATTTAAATTTGGAATTAGGAACAAAGACAGGCATAAGAATTTAACAAGCACATGAGATACCAAATAACTAAGAAGAAATTACAACTGACCAAGCGCAAAGCATGCAAAACGTTTATGCAAGCCTTAATTTTGAAAACAATTGTCTAAAAAGTATCAATTTTTTTTTTTTTTATGTAATAATACCAATGACGATTTTCATAAGCAAATGCCAAAAGGCCCCATACAACAAATATAGTTAAATTGCAAATCCCAGAAATCAATTCCAATGGACAAATAAAAGCATCCATCTTGTGGGAGCTGAAGGTAGCTTACATCATTCAAAACCCAAACAGCAAAGTCCGGTTTTCCAAATGCAACGTGGTATGTTTATTTCCTGATAGCAAGTTTCCCTTTTTTTTCCTTCCATTATCATAACAGTGGACATATACTATTCGTGTCCTATTGGTTTCTAACCTACACACACACACACAAACGACTATGTTTCCATGTCAACAAATTTTCCTTTAGCTTCATGAAATATGTATATAAAGAAACTATCATTTATTGTGAGTGTTATATATATGCAGCGATAGATAAATTATCCATATATAAGATGCCATGTTTTTTTTTTTTTTTTTTCCACATGCAGCGACCACATATGACATAACAGCAAATTACTTATATATATATATTTTTTTTCCCATATTCAATGATATACATATAGGTGTGCAATAATCAGTTTTATATATCAGCAAGGTCTTAACTTATATACATATATATACTAAGTGCAGCGACCCTAATATATATCTCATATAAACAGTAAGCTTAGCATTTCATGCAGGGTCGAATTTTGGTTTTTCTGATGTATAAGTATATACAGCAAAAACTCTTCCTATAATAGATGTATATAATATATAAGGTCTGTTCCCCCCCTTTTTTTTTCTTTTCACGCACAGTAAGCTTCCATCGCTACAGTTTCTGAAGCACTAATATATATTTAGATACCCCATTCTCTACGTTTTCTCTGTCTCATTTACACACACACACACGGTGATCTTTTGGTTCTCACTACGGCAACCTTTTATGACAGCAAGGTACTTCTATTTTTCTACAGCAGTGATATATTATACATATAAGACCAGCCTTTCCCATTATCTTCCATGTGCAGCGATTTAAACGATAAACTCTTATTTACCTTGCTAGTGTTCAGCTTGTAGGTGATGACTCCCACCGACTCTCGCCTCCCCCACTTCTGGAACCAAAACACAGAGGGAGAGTGGTTGTGGTTTCTGACTCCTTTTCTGTTTTTCTCTAGGCCTCTCTTTGTTTGAGACGACAAGAATGCCTTAAACTATCAAGAGTAGTGACTATATACTAAAACAAGGGTCCGGTTCGAAGGATAGACCAACAGGTTTCAGCGTTGTGAGGCTCGAGGCATCTGGAAAAGCATGGTCCTGCATATCGGATGACACGATGGTAGGGTTTGTTGATTTGAAAAAATCTCTCGCAGACCCTAATCTCTCTGCGAAACTTGCTGCTGTAAAATTCTTCCTTCTGTAATTACGTAAGTGACGCTGTGGCACTGATGTGGCGTTTTGTGTTTCTGCTTTCTTATTCATTTGGAATTCAAGGGAGTAATGGGCTGTTTTTTTTTAAAAAAAATTTGTTGGAGCATTCACTTTGGGCCGATGGAAGAGATTGGAGAAATGGAATGGATATGCAAAAGGTGGGTACGGTTCTACTCAAATGGATATAGGTATTTATGAACTTGCTTTTGCTGTGCGTTTTTTGTGTAGTTGAGGTCATGGGCTAGTTTATGTTCAGTGAATAATTGGTCTTTGTTGTACCATCTACTATTATCACGTGTTGAACCAAGGGAATTAATGGATTAATGGTTTGGTTCAAGTGCATGGGAATGGCAATTGAAGAGAATATACATATGGGCTGAAGGGAGATTGAACAATGTTGATAAATAATGGGCTTTGCATTTGCCGACATTTGTTTACAAGTTTGGGTAGTAAAGTTACCATTTTACTCTTCTTAATTTACACTTGATAATCAAATAAATTTTCCAAAATAAATCTTTAACTCCACTGATTAATTCCACTAGGCCATATGATTTTGATTCCAAAATTTTTAAGCCACAACTTATCTCTTATTAATTTTCCTTAAATTTATTCCTTCCATATATTCCTTGAATTTATTCTTTTCTCAAATAATTTCTTTAGGCCCTAAAATTTTATTTCCAAAATATTTAGTCCAAAAATCAACCATTGACTTATTATCCCTAATTTTTTTTAGAAAATATGCCTAAATTTCCAAATATTAATTTTAACATTTATCCCGACTAAATTTCACATAATTAATTCCACCATAATATTTCTATATCCTCGAAATATTATTTCATAATCTCCTCAAACTCTCAAGGTCCAAAATAACTTTAATAATTATCTAAATTTTTTTCCTCATAATAATAAGCTTAAGATTTTTGAACTCTACTAGCTAGAGCCTTCTTATCTCAGTTTTATTTCCAACCTTTTGGTCCAAAATTTGGGATGTTACAGACGTGATGCTATGCGGCATATGTTCTAATCTTTTGTCAAGATTGTTTCAGGAAATATTGCGAAGGTCGAGAAAAGACAGGTAGATTGCTGACGTAACGGAATGGAAGATGCGAAGAATCGAAACTAAGAGATTTGAAGAATCCCGTAGGATCAGCAGAATCAATCTACTACGATCAAAAGATACGATGGATCTCGACAAATTAGGAAGGCCCAGCTCGCTGGAACTTACGCCGCAAGAAAGTTCGATTATATAAGGAAACAGCAAGCCAACCCTAAGGAGGTCGAGTCGTGGAGAGTCTACACTAATTCACATTCAGTCAGACTCGAAAGAAGAGAGAGAGAGTTCATGAGGCATGAGAACTCCAAGAGAACCCAGCATCCTTCCTTGCAGTAAGATGGAGAGAAGAAGACGTGGAGTGGCGACGTGACAGGGCTTATTCCACGCCGTCAGAACTTCGTCGAGCTTTCTATTTTCTTTTATTTCAATCTTTTGATCATGGGTCATTTTGTTGTTATCTGTTTTGCGTTTCCCTCGTCAGTCATGAATTGAATTTCCTATGGCTGAATGAGGATGATTCTTTAAGTTTTGAATGAACCTAGTTGCTAGTTCTTAATTCAATAAATTCAGTTTGCTTATCAGTGAATTAATTAACTTGTCGATTAGTGGAAGCTAAGGGATAGATTTGTGGCCTTGGCTTACTAGAAAGGAGTCGGGGTTAGACCTCTGAGAAACAGTGATTGCTAAGCAGGCTGGTGCAAGGCTTGACCTATTATAGTAGGCTTAGGAATGGGTCTACCGCTCATAATCACTACACCCTGTTTTGTAATGTTGATCTAACTAGAAAAGTGCCATAGGCATATGGAAGGAGTAAAGTTAGCATTAGAAGTATCGGACGCGGAAGCTTTGATAGAATATAGTGGTAGGTTAACTGAATAGCATTGTAGTTAGTAGCTATGTTGTAGCATTGTGGAAGCTATGCAGTATAGATGCTATAGCAATGGGTAAAACAACTGGGAGATTGAGATGCTTAAGGATGATTCCAAGTTTAGCCTAATTTCCTACTGATATCTTCTTACGACTACAATACTGTGTTTACTTTTATTTGTTATTTAGCGTAACCACAAAAACCTCTCAAACCAATCGTAATTATTTTCTGTTTCGCACAACTATCATAGCATTTGATCGTCACTTCCTAGTATCTCAGTCTCTGTGGGACGATACTCTACTTACACTTTATTACTTGTTCGACTGGTTCACTTGTCATCAAAGAAATCGACCAACAAGTTTTTGGCGCTGTTGTCGGGGACTAACAATACCTTTAGTAATGACGCCCTTTCTGCTTAAATAGTTGTGATTCACCCGATAAAGCTCACTCCTCTCCCGTTTTGATTTTCAGGTACATTCTGTAGTGCATGCGCAACTCACCGACCGGCAACCTAGAGCCTTACGATCCAGAAATTGAACGCACTTACAAGCAAAGGCGCAGGAAGCAGAAGCGACGAAGTCAACCTTTTGACTCAGTAAGCATGGTGGATATGCATGTTAATCATGAACATGATCGAAGAGAGCCGATAGTAATAAATAGGGACAATCAGATCCCTCCACCTCCCAATCCAGATGTGAACAAGGCCATCATGGAATTTGGAATTCCTTATCTAAACAAGTTGAATTCGGCTATCACACCACCGACCTTTAATGCAGGACACTTTGAAATTAAAGGTGTCATGATTCATATGCTGAATGCGACCAGACAATTTGGAGGACTCCCTTCCGAAGATCCTCACCTGTATCTCAAGGCCTTCATGGAGGTGTGTGATTCATTTGTCATCCCAGGAATCACGCCCGACGCTGTCCAGATTAAATTATTCCCATTCTCGCTTAGGGACAAGGCTCAAAAGTGGCTCAACACCTTACCAGCAAATTCAATTACTTCCTGGAAAGACCTCGGGAGTAAGTTCCTCCGTACATTTTTCCCACCGACACGGAACGCACAACTGGGGAAGGATATAGCTAGCTTCAAGCAAATGCCTGGAGAAGCGGCCTACAAAGCTTGGGACCGATTCAAGAATCTACTTAACTGATGCCTGCAGAACAGATTGCTAGAATGGGCTCAACTGGAAACCTTTTACAGTGGATTAGACAGCAAAACACGTTCATTTTGGACGCTTGTGCAAATGGATCTATTCTCATGAAGCCCTATGAGAAGGCATGCCAACTGTTGGAAGATATAGCAACAAAATGTTATCAGTGGGCCGATGACAGCAGAATCGCATATGAAGAGACCGCCAGTATTAGCACGTCTGAAGCAATAACCACTCTTACAGCCCAGATAATAGCTTTGACCAATGCCATTAAAGGATTAATCAATCCTGTCGGACAAGCCACACAGCAGGGATCGCTGATCTGCAATCACTGCCAAAAAGACTCTGACAAAAAGGGGTATTTGATAGACCTTTTAAAAGAACACATGGCAAGAAATAACTCAGAGATCCTCAGCCAACAGATAACCATTTGGAAGCTCAAGGATCAAATCGAAAGATTTTCAGCACTTACTGGGAAACACTCAGAACTTCAACCTCAAAGTAGGGCAGATTTAACCACTGGGAGCAACGAGCAACAAATAATGCTACAATAAGGGGACTCTGTGGTTGGCACTAAAGCATGTTCCCCATTGAAAGCAAGAAACACCTACACACCAAAGTCACAGGGGCATGCTAAAGCTGAAATAACACCACAGGGTATGGTCATTGGACAGACTCACGTGCTTCCTCAGCACAAACCACCAACACAAAACTCCAGCTAGCAATTCCAGGAGTTTTTAGAATTAGCACAATAGCTCCATGTTCACATGGCCCCAACAACAGCTGTGGAACAAATGCCACCCTATGTGAAGTTCCATAACGATACCCTATCCCAGAAAGAAGAGCTGGTAGGACTTGAGACCATACCTCTAACCCAAACGTGCAGTACTTCATTCCTACCAGGTAGACCATTCAAACTGCAAGGCAAAGGTCAGCTTGAAATTTCATGCAGAATAGATGATCAAACTACCATGAGGGCAATATGCGATTTGGGATCTCGTGTAAGTCTGATGCCGAGATTAGTGTTTCACTGACTAGTAACCGGTGACGAGCAACCTACTTTAGTGAACTTACAAATGATGGATAGAACCATGATCTACCCAAAAGGTGAAATTCATAACGTCCTAATACAAGTAGACCAATTTGTATTCCTAATGGACTTTATCATACATAATCAAGATGGTGAGTGCGAAATGCCAATCATTCTGGGAAGGCCATTCTTAGCTCTCGGTCAGACATTGATGGATGTGCATGAAGGAGAACTTACATTAAAAATAAATGACAAGGAAGTCAACTTCAACTTATTAAAGGCAATGCACTACGTAGACGATATAGAAACATGCTCTATACTAGGTACAGTGGATGAAGTTATACAGGAAGCCTTCCAAGAATCGTAAGGCCAGGTGCCAGGAGAACTGGAACTAACAACAGTTGGGGAAGTTATCAGTCAAGCGGCAGTGCTCAGTGGTAAGGACCACAGTCACCTCAACCAAGCAAGGAATATGATGTTCAAATCACTAGAAATTGACCAACATCGGAAGCAGGCGGTCAAACCATCCATAGAAGCTCTACCAACTTTGGATCTTAAGCCTCTGCCTGACAATTTGAAATACGCTCACCTGGGAGATAATCAAACTTTGCCAGTCATTGTCTCCGTACACCTCACCAGTGACCAGGAAACCAGACTCCTGACAGTACTCACTAAATTCAAGAGAGCTTTCGGTTGGACAATCGCTAACATTAAAGGGATCAGTCCCTCTCTATGCATGCACAAAATACGCCTTGAAGAAGGATGCCGAAACTCAGTTGAACAACAAAGAAGGTTAAACCCCATCATGAAGGAAGTAGTACGGAAGGAGATTATAAAATGGTTGGATGCAGGCATTATCTACCTATCTCTGATAGTGAGTGGGTCGATCCGGACAATGCGTGCCCAAAATAGGCGGGATTACCGTGGGGGAAAAGGATAAGAACGAATTAATCCCTACATGCATGGTCACTGGGAGGAGAATATGTATGGACTACCAGGAACTTAACAAATCCACCTTAAAAGACCACTTCCCATTGCCATTCATCGATCGATCTTTGGATGTGCTAGCCGGTAAGGAATACTACTATTTTTGGATGGATACTCCGGATACAATCAAATTGTTGTAGCACCCCAAGACCAGCATAAGACCACTTTCACTTGTCCGTATGGCACCTTCGCATTCCGGCGAATTTCTTTTGGATTATGTAATGGACCAGCAACATTTCAACACTGCATGATGGCAATATTCTTTGATATGGTAGAAAAATCCATAGAAATTTTCATGGACGACTTTTCAGTATTTGGGAAATCATATGATGATTGCTTACGAAACCTCGAATCAGTCCTACAACGCTGTGAGGAAACAAATCTGGTGCTAAACTGGGAGAAATGCCACTTTATGGCAACAGAAGGAGTGGTATTAGGGCACAAAATTCTCAAAAAAAGGAATTGAAGTTGATCATGCAAAAATAGTCGTTATTGAACAATTACCGCCACCAACCACAGTAAAGGGAATCATGAGTTTCTTGGGGCATGCTGGTTTTTCCGACGCTTTATTAAAGACTTCTCCAAAATTACAAAACCATTATATGCGTTATTAGAACTTAACACTCTGTTCAATTTCGACGCAGCTTGTCTGGAGGTGTTCCAAACCCTCAAAAAGAAGCTCATTACCGCTGCAATCATACTGGCCCCTGACTGGAGCTTACCCTTTGAGCTCATGTGCGATGCCAGTGATTCTGCAGTTGGAGCAATACTCGGACAAAGACATGACAAGATGTTCCACTCCATTTACTATGCAAGCAAGACTCTGTCCGGTGCCCAGGTAAATTACACCACCACAGAAAAGGAGCTCTTAGCAGTGGTATTTGCATTTGAAAAATTTCTATCATACTTAGTGGGCACCAGAGTAATAGTATTCACGGACCACTCTGCCATAAAATACCTATTAGCAAAAAAAGATGCTAAACTGATGAGCACAATTTATGTCATGTTTTCCCTATATTTTATGATTGAATTGTATGGTAAATACAGGCTTAACTGTAATCAATTCGAGCAAAAAGGCATTAATTCATGAATAAAGGGAACTGAAGGATAAAAATCATTCGTGTGCTAAAAGAAGAACAAGTACAAGGTTTTATGAGAAAAACGTATAGCAAAACCGATACTATGCTATAGCACTCTGACAGCATATCGAAGTGCAATACAAAGCATCTCGGAAGCTATAGCAAAGTAAAAGACGCGATGCTATGCGGCATCTGTTCTAATCTTTTGTCAAGATTGTTTCAGGAAACATTGCGAAGGTCGAGAAAAGATAGGTGGATTGCTGATATAACGGAATAGAAGATGCGGAGGATTGAAACTAAAAGATTCGAAGAATCCCGCAGGATTAGCGTAATCAATCTACTGCAATTAGAAGATACGATGGACCTCGACAGAATTAGAAAGCCCAGCTTGCTGGAACTTGCACCGCAAGAAAACCTGATTATATAAGGAAACAACAAGCTAACCCTAAAGGAGAGTCGTGTAGAGCCTAAACGAGATTTCACATTCGGCTAGACTCGAAAGAAGAGAGAGATTCACAAGGCACGAGAACTCTAAGAGAACCCAAAGATCCTTCCTTACGAAGTTTTGAGAGAAGAAGACGTGGAGTGGTGATGTGACAGGGCTTCTTCCACGCCGTCGGAACTTTGTCAAGCTTTTTGTTTTATTTTACTTTAGTATTTTGATCATGGGTCATTTTGTTGTTATCTGTTTTGTGTGTCACTCCTCAGTCATGAACCAAATTTCCTAAGGCTGAACGAGGTTGAACCTTTAAGTTTTAAATGAACCCAGTTGCAAGTTCTTAATTCAATAAATTCAGTTTGCATATCAGTGATTGAATTACCTTCTCGATTAGCAAAAGCTAAAGGAGTGATTTGTGGCCTCGGCTTACTGGCAAGGAGTCGAGGTTAGACCTCTGAGAAACAGTGATTGCTAGGCAGGCTGGTGTAAGGCTTGACCTATTATTGTAGGCTTAAGGAATGGGTCTACCGTTCATAACCATATACACCTTGTTCGTAGCATTGATCTAACTAGAAAATTGTCATAGGCATATGGAAGGAGTAAAGTTAGCATTAGAAGTATCGGACGCGGAAGCTTCGATAGACTATAGTGGTGGGTTAACTGAATAGCGTTGTAGTTAGTAGCTATACTGTAGCATTACGAAAGCTGTGCAGTATAGATGCTATAGCAATGGTAAGCAATTGGGGGAATGAGATAATTAAGGGTGATTCCAAGTTCAGCCTAACTTCTTACTGATATCTTCTTACGACTATCGTTCTCTGTTTACTTTTGTTTATTAGCACAATCACAAAAACCTCTCAAACCAATCATATTTACTTTCTGTTTGCACAACTATCTTCGCAATCGAGCATCACTTCCTAGTATCTCAGTCTCTGTGGGACGATACTCTACTTACACTTTATTACTTGTTCGACTGGTTCACTTGCCATAAGGAAATCAACCAACATAAACCAAGGCTCATCTAATGGGTATTACTACTACAAGAATTTAACTTGGAAGTTCACGACAAAAAGGGGACAGAAAACCAAGTGGCAGATCACCTATCAAGGTTGGAAGAATACTCTTCGGATCAGCCTCGCATCCTAATTCAGGAATTCTTTTCAGATGAGCAACTTTACGCCATTGCTTGCATCCACACCCCGTGGTATGCAGACATCACGAACTTTTTAGTCACTGGTGAAGTTCCTGTAGATCTAACATACCACCAAAAGAAGAAATTCCTATATGACAGCAAGAATTTTTTTGGGATGAGCCTTACCTATTCAAACGATGCCCTGATCAAATGCTTCGACGTTGCATGTCGAATGATGAGTCAGAAGAGATTTTGTGACATTGCCACTCCTCTCCCTATGGCGGGCATTATGGAGGTGTTCGTACAGGGGCCATGGTACTTCAATCTGGATTCTATTGGCCAACCCTTTTCAAAGACGCCCATCGATTTGCTTCCAAATGTGACAAACGCCAAAGAATTGGGAACATATCTCGCTGTCATGAAATGCCTTTGACACCTATTCTGGAGGTCGAATTGTTTGATGTCTGGGGCATCGATTTTATGGGCCCTTTCCCTCTGTCAAAGGGCAACCAATACATACTAGTCGCTGTTGACTATGTCTCCAAATGGGTCGAAGCGGCCGCTCTACCCTCGAATGACTCCAGAGTTGTTGGAAGATTTCTAAAGAAGCAAATATTCACAAAATTTGGCACACCTAGAGCCATAATCAGTTATGAAGGTTCTCATTTTTGCAGTCGCCAAATTGAAGCTTTGCTTGCCAAATATGGAGTTAGTCATCAAATAGCTACAACATACTATCCCCAGTCAAATGGTCAAGCAGAGGTTTCAAATAGAGAAGTGAAACATATCCTAGAAAAGGTAGTTCATTCGAACTGAAAGGATTGGTCAGACAAGCTCAATGACTCCTTATGGGCATACCGTATAGCATATAAAACACCATTAGGGGTCTCCCTATATCAACTGGTTTTTGGGAAAGCTTGTCATCTACCAGTTGAACTGGAACATAAGGCCTATTGGGCAATAACACAATTGAATATGGACTCCTCCACAACAGGCGATAAGCGGCTATTACAAATGCATGAGCTGGAAGAATTCTGCCTGCATGCATATGAGAATGCCAAGCTCTATAAGGAAAAAGTTAAAAGATGGCATGATAAGCGGCTGATCCAGTGTACTTTTGAGGTTGGTCAGAAGGTACTGTTGTATAACTCTAATCTAAGATTGTTCCCGGGTAAATTGAAATCCAAGTGCGCAGGACCCTTTGTGATCAATGCCCTGACATCCCACAATATGGTTGAGCTCAGAAATCCATCAACTGGGAACATATTCAGGGTCAACGGTCTGTGAATTAAACACTATTGGTCAGACCCAGTCCTGAGAGACAAGACGGCTATTGATCTTAGATCACCTTAAGTAACAAGTACTATGTCTGGCTGATGACTATAAACCAAGCGCTACTGGGAGGTAGCCCGAACCATTTGCTCTATTTTACAGTTTCCAATTTTCACATGCTTGATAACATTTCCACAGGAATTCAGGCCACAGCAATCCAGCATAATCAAGTTATAGCATGTTTTGTCCAGGTTATTGTTGGTCGATTTCCTTGATGGCAAGTGAACCAGTCGAACAAGTAATAAAGTGTAAGTAGAGTATCGTCCCACGTAGACCGAGATACCGAGAGGTGACGTGCAAATGTTATGACAGGTTGTGAAAGCGAGAAGTAAATATAATCGGGTTGAGGGATTTTGCAATTATGCTACTAGCAAACATAAACAAAATAACTTTAAATGAGAGAAGATATCGAAGAGGTTAGGTGGACTCGAATCATCCTTAAGTGCATCAATCCCCCGTTGCTCTACCCAATGCTATGGCATCTATCGTACGGCTTTCCGCAATTGCTACAGCATAGCTACCAACTACAAAGCTATTTGGTTAACCCACCTCTATTATCTACCGAAGCTTCCGCGTCCGATACATATGATACTAACTATACTCCTTCCATATTCCTATGGAAACTTTCTAGTCGACCGCTTTACACTCGGGGTGTTATGGTTATGAGAGGTAGACCCATTCCTGAAGCCTACAATAATAGGTCAAGCTGTGCATGGGCTGCCTAGCAAACACTATTTTTCAGAGGTCTAACCCCAACTCCTTACCAGTAAGCTGAGGCCACAAATCTAGCCCTTAACTTCCGTTAACCGACTAGTAATAAAAACACCGATACACAAACCAAATTTATTGAATTAAGAACTTGCAACTGGGTTCATTCAACACTGAAAGACTCATCCTCATCCAGCCATATAAAGTTTAGTTCATGACTGACGAGGGACATACAAAACAGACACTAACAGAATGACCCATGATTGAGAAAACAAAACTAAAAAGAAAGGAAAATAGAAAGCTTGATGGAATTTCCGACGGCGTGGTCGAGGTCCTGTCACGTCACCACTCCACGTCTTCTTCGTTCCGTCGTACTGCAGGGAAGGATCCTGGGTTGTCCTGGAAGTCTCGTGCTCTTGTGAAATCTCTCACTCTTCTCTTGAGTCTGCCAAAAGTTAGAATCTTGTTTTAGGGCTCTTCGACTCTGTTAGGGTTGGCGTTGCTGTTTCCTTTTATAATCTGGCTTTTCTTACGGTGTAAGTTACAGCGAGCTGGGCCTTTCCTAAACCGTCGGGATCTATCATATCTTCTAATCCAAGTAGATTGCTTCGTTGATTACGTAAGGATTCTTCAAATCTTTTAGTTCCGATCCTCCGCATCTTCTATTCCGTTACATCGGCAACTTATCTGTCAATATCGCCCTTTATTTAATTCCTGAAACCATCTGGGCAAAAAGTTAGAAAATATGCCACATAGCATTGCGTCCTCTACTTTGCTATAGCATTCGGGATGCCCCGTATTGCACTTCAAATCGCCGTCGAATGTTATAGCATTGTATCCGCTCTGCTATACAATTTCCCTTAAAAAAACAAAGTAAATTGTTCCATTCTTAGCACATGCAAATGATTCCTACTCTTTAGTCCCTATATCATGAATGTATTCCTTTTTGCTTAGATTATCTGCAGTTAAGCTGGTATTTAACATTCAATTTAGTCAGTAAATATAAGGAAATCATGGTACTATTTGTGCTCATCACTTGTCAATCCCTCACGTGGCCCGGTATGTCCTTTTTGTTGAAATATAAATTTTGCATCACGTGGCCCATGATACGGCAGCCCGGTGTCACTCCAACTCCCTCTCTTTTGTTGATAACCCTCCTACCCCTAGTCTCACCCCAGAAGATGGTCCGCTCCTTTACCAAACCACCCGAGGGCATTTTCCTCTGCGCCCGTGGCACCCTCCTCACCTCCATCATCATCACAGACTTCCTCTGCCTAACCTGCCGCTACCCCCTGTTTCCATGACCACATCCTCCTTAGACGACACTATGTCCCTCTCGCCTGACGACCCACCCAATGATTTGGCGTAGCACAACTTTTTGGTGTTTCGCATTGCCACCGTCTTCTCGCCTTCGGCAGGGTGCACTACCTACACCCAACCACCCTTATGGGCGCTCTAATCTGGCCTGCCATCATGGACAATCTACCCGCACGAACGTGTCACACCCGAGACGCCCGTTCCACCGGACCAGATGGAGGTATCGCTAATGGCTCGTTTTCTCTTGGATTCGAGGCCGAATCTCGGACGTCCACCTCCTCCCCCTCTCTAGCTAAGCCCTCTACCTCCGCTATCACAGGACAACCGCCGTCTTCTCTCGAGCCGTCCCCTCCATAGTTATATTTCCTTGTGTTATTTCCTTCTGGTATATTTTTGTTGTCACTGACAATCTGCTACTGCCCTGGGCGTTTGCCCCAAGGCCATTTTGTGACTGATGCTGTTAATTAATCTGCCTCTTGATTTTCTGCCCCCGCCACCCCTTGTTGGGCATCCTGTTTATGATTAATGCTCTATTTCTGCTACTGCAATGAGGGCATTGCATCATTCAAGTATGGGGGGGATAAGTGATTTAATATGTGATCTATATTGTTGTGCGTGTGCCATCTTGTTTAACCTGACTTTAGCGATTGCACTAACTGAAAAAAATTTCAAATTGCATAATGAAGTATGAATAGAATTTTGTACCAGTAGTATGAATGTCTGTATGACGAAGTATAGCATGATTGCCTAAGGAAATTGAACCTTTAGGTTTGGAAAATTGACAGTGCTAGCTAATCTGATTCGGGGTAAAGTGGCGGTGAGAAAGTTTAGAGAGAAGAACCCACAATGGAAGGATTGAATTGAGCATAATTGTTTCATTCTAGTGTGCATGTCTGCTAGCCCATGTATGATCCTTGATTTATCTTAGTTCTTTGATAAACTGTTTAGCATCTAAGTGTGAAATTCGTAGGATAAAGGCATTCGTATCATACCCATCATTCCCATACACAACCCAGTTATCATCATCCCCATTTTGCTACCCCATTGAGCCCACACGATATTGCTATAGCAAAACTAGTTCGATAGACAAGCTTGAAAGAAATTATGAAGAAATGCTAAGGCCGAGTGCGCCCATAGAAAATGATGCCAGAAAATGTTGCCAAAAGAGCTGTTGTTTGAAAAAAAAATAAGAAAAAAGAAAGCAAGAAAGAAGGAAAAAGAATAAAGAGCAGGAAGGAATACGAAGTCTAGAAAAAGGCATTCAGCTGAAGCTAAGAGACTTGTCTACATACCCTGTTATAGCACTCCTCACCACTCCTCATCTCAACACCCATATATCCATACCATAATAACCCAAGAAGTCCTTTGGAAGAATGGAGACTCAAATGCTAGGTATCAATCTTAGAACTTTGACAAGGCTATGGAACTTTAGGTTAGCATGACAAGAGGGAAAGTGAAAATCCCCTGGGTGAGAGAGCATAAACACTGAACCTGAGAGCCTCTTGACGCTTCTTCACCTAAGCAATACCACGCATCGCGAGCCGCTAATCTTGGGCAGTGGGATTGCCTAATAGGGGACGGGAGCTGAAAGTAGTTGTGTAATCAAAGTTATACAGATAGCAGTGCTACAACTATGAGTTTTTATTAGCTTCATCTTATTTTGCCAGGAGTGCAAAAAGCTAAGTGTGGGGGTATTTGATGAGCACAAATTATGCCATGTTTTCCTCGTGTTAAATGACAGAATTGAATAGTGAATGTGAGCTTAACTGTGTTAAACCAAGGCAAAAAGGCATTAACTCATTATACAGGGAACATGAGGATGTATTTCACACAAATCCTCAACATGCGCTAGGAAAAGAACAAGTTGCGAGGAATTATGAGAAGATCGTGTGGCAAAGCTGATACTATGCTATAGCATCCGAACAGCTTATCAAAATGCAATACAAGGCATCTCTTAAGCAATAGCAAAGTAACGGACGTAATGCTATGTGGCATATGTTCTAATCTTTTGTCAAGATTGTTTTAGGAAATATTGCGAAGGTCGAGAAAAGACAGGTAGATTACTGACGTAATGGAATGGAAGATGTAGAGGATCAAAACTAAAAGATTTGAAGAATCCCACGGGATCGGAGAATCAATCTACTATGATCGAAAGATACGATGGATCTCGACAAATTAGGAAGGCCCAGCTCACTGGAACTTACGCCACAAGAAAGTCCGATTATATAAAGAAATAGCAAGCCAACCTTAAGGAGGTCGAGTCGTGGAGAGTCTAAACTAATTCACATTCGGTCAGACTCGAAAGAAGAGAGAGAGAATTCACAAGGCACGAGAACTCCAAGAGAACCTAGCATCCTTCCTTGTAGTAAGACGGAGAGAAGAAGACGTGGAGTGGTGACGTGACCGAGCTTCTTCCACACCGTCGGAACTTCGTCGAGCTTTCTATTTTCTTTTATTTTAATCTTTTGATCATGGATCATTTTGTTGTTATCTGTTTTGCGTTTCCCTTGTCAGTTATGAACTGAATTTCCTATGGCTGAACGAGGATGATTCTTTAAGTTTTGAATGAACCCAATTGCTAGTTCTTAATTCAATAAATTCAGTTTGCTTATCAGTGAATTAATTAACTTGTTGATTAGTGGAAGCTAAGAGTTAGATTTGTGGCCTCAGCTTACTGGAAAGGAGTCAGAGTTAGACCTCTGAGAAACAGTGATTGCTAGGCAGGCTGGTGCAAGGCTTGACCTATTATTTTAGGCTTCAGGAATGGGTCTACCGCTCATAACCACTACGCCCTGTTGTGTAATGTTGATCTAACTAGAAAATTGACATAGGCATATGGAAGGAGTAAAGTTAGGATTAGAAGTATCGAGCGGAAGCTTCGATAGACTATAGTAGTGGGTTAACTGAATAGTGTTGTAGTTAGTAGCTATGTTGTAGCATTGTGGAAGCTGTGCAGTATAGATGCTATAGCAATGGGTAAAGCAACTGAGGGATTGAGATGCTTAAGGATGATTCCAAGTTCAGCCTAATTTCCTACCGATATCTCTTAAGACTACGATACTCTGTTTACTTTTGTTTGTTATTTAGTGTAACCGCAAAAACCTCTCAAACCAATCATATTTATTTTCTGTTTCACATAACTTTCATAGCATTTGAGCGTCACTTCCTGGTATCTCAGTCTCTGTGGGACAATACTCTACTTACACTTTATTACTTGTTCGACTGGTTCACTTGCCATTAAGGAAATCGACCAACAGAATGGACAAGGAAAAAACTCCCCTATTGAAGCTTCAAGCTCATGTCATAGCCACTATTGCAAAGGATTAATGGAATTTAGACAAGAATAGCCATGTAAGGAGAAGCTATCTTCACCAATAGTCCAACCATGGATAAACATTGACTAATAAATGACCAATGGATGATGAAGAATTAGATATTAATGCTGGTTGACAATGGGGAAAATGGAGAAAAGCCATGGCTGAATTGAAACAAAGAACTCATTGTTAGTCTTAAAAAGGATGAAGGTAACAATGATGAAGGTGGATGCGAGTTTGAAGTGGAGGATAAAGTTGGAGGCGTGGCGAGCGAAGGTAAAACTCACCAGTGATTATGGTGAGAAAAAGACAAAGGTGAAGGTTCTGGAGGCTGCGATTGTAGCTCTATCTTGGGTTGAAGAAAGCAATGGTGCACTGTGTGAAGGAAGGAGGTCACCGAAGACAATGGAGGAAGGGACGTCACCGGCGATGGTAGTGGATGGAGATGGTGAAGGTGATTGAAGATCAAGGTGAAGGAGGAAGATGCAGATCGATGGTCAAGGTCTCAGGTTTAGTTTTCTTGCGGTTGCTCTGTCGGTGTAAACTCGTTGAAGCTGTCCCTTTTTTTACCTAATTAATTGAACCAAATGCTGCAATATCGACGGGACCATTATGGCGGTTTGAAATTTGCAGTACCTAACTGTCGTTTCTAAAATTTGAGACCCAATCTACTATTTTCATATTTAATCAAATTTTTCAAGCAACAAGAAGTAAAAACAAGTAAACAAACATCAAATCATCTCAAAAATCAATGATTAAGAGTAATTACAATTATTTTGACAATTTTGCTATTTTTAGTTCTAATTTAATGTATTTACTCTAATATCAATTTATCACATAAAGGAATTTTAAACCCAATGACTATGACAAAATCCCTAAATAAAGTATGAAAGTACATAATAAAATAGAGATTTGTCACTCCTTTTGTATGAATATTTTGTTTCTGTTCAAGTAAACATACCACTATAACGATGGGTACCGATATAGTCTCTAGCTATAAAGAAGAAATGTTTATATACACAAAATTTAAATGGCGTAAAACATATCACATAATCAACATGAAGAGAATTAAAGCAACTCTGTGTACAATTGATATGTACCTAAAAGAAGAAGAGTTGCATAAATTAATGTCATATGATACATTCACTACATAATCAATCTATAAATATTCACAAGGAAAAGAAGTTAAGAATATGCATTTCTTATAGTATTTTGGGGAAGTTTGAAAAAACTACAATCGCAAGATTTTTAAAAATATGATTTCTTGTCTTTCGCCACAAAGTATACCTTTTTGTATGTATATTTCAAAAATAAAAATTATCAATGTGATAATCCATTTTTAAGCTCGAAACCACTAAGAATTGCTTTTTGTAGTTTTAAAGAATTTTTTTTTTTGAAAACTTCTACTGAAGGATAAGATCCTAACAAAATTAAGTGGTTGGTTCAGTTTGAAGATATGACTTATGTAACACCCTTCCTTTATATGTCTATATTTATCAGAGTTGTAGCGCATAGGCATCGAAAAGATTTGGACGACTTAATTGTGGAATAAAACTTTCATAAAATAGCTTAGTTTGAAAATACGAGAGTAAATTTTCGTGATTCGAATCCATCCCATAATGGGATGTTAATACAGTAATCCAAAATAGACAGATGATAAACGTAAAAGTATAGGCTAACTACTCTTTTTTTTTCCAAAAAGTTCCATCTGCTGTAATTCTTACAGCTGTGTCTTGCCTCTTGATCCCGAACCACTACCTGTCTCTTTCATGCGGTCTGGAGTTCAAATGAATGAACCCCATGGGTAACAGTTAATCTCATTTGTAGGTATGAAATGTAAATCATAGTATAACACATTAATAAGCATAGAATAATTCACAATAAACAAGTCGCACCGTAACCGTAGTTAACGGCCAAGGACCGTAGCCCTTATGGAACACGCAGCTCCATTCTTAGGACACGCAGCCCTATGGGACACGTAGCCCCAATCCATAGCTAGGATACACACATTCAAATCATCTAGCAACCATGATCAGTCATACATGAAATACGTTCATACAAGCTAATAAGATAACAGTTACCCACTCAAGCTTGAGTCCTTAATTTCGTCCGGTTGTCGGGATCGAGAAAATGTGTCAAAGTAAGCCTTCAACTTCCAGCTTGTACGATGAGTACTCCTATTGTAACCAACACCCTCTGTTTCACAATTTGTGTTGCAGAGAGAGGAAGTAACAGCTGAACTCTCTCCCTCTCTCAACTACCCTCTCTTTCTCTTTTACTCTCACTCTCCTTTGGCTCTCTCTTTGTTTGAGACAATGAGAATGAACTAAACAATCAGTGAATTTATACTGGATCAAGGGTCTAGTCCGAGGAGGGATACCCAGAGGTTTACGGCGCTGGGCTCAAGAAGTATGGAAGTTTGCTGCTATCTTGATCTGGTTTCCTTTTTTTCTGACACTGTGTTCACGTGTTGCGAGAGGTATGGGATTGTGATTTGGTTAACGTAACGTGTTGGAGCTGAAAATGAGATATTAATGAGTTGGTTTAATGGTTGGGCCAAAGGGAATCTATGGACGTGACGAGTTTTGGGTTTTAAAACCTATGGGCTAATATCTATTTATTTATTTTTTTTTATCATGTGCCATCAAACAAAAGAAGGCATGATGCTGGAATGGTTTATGGTATATGGACTTTGTGTTTTAGATCAGTTGAGAATGAATGGTGTATTTGGATTAAATGGCGTGGGTATTGGGATGGTTCACTGGGTTGGCAAGAGTATTATCTATTGTAGGGGAGTATGGGTGTGGTATGTTTATGCACTACATATGTTTCTTAATTCAAAGAAAAGAAGTGAGTACGATCTGTCAACTATTACGGTCCAATGGAGATTAAATATTAAAGGGTTAAAAAGTCGGAGGTTCTTGGGCCGTTAATGCATTAAATGTTTTGACATAAAATGGGTTGGAGTGATTTAGTATGTTCTCACGTGTTGGGCCAAGATATCAAGTGCATTGGTTAATGAATGATTAATAGAGAATCATGGATACATACATATATATATATACACACACACATACTACTGCGTTTTGGTGATGCTATGGCTGAAATTTATGTATATAAATTTGGCATCTCAAATAAATAATAAGAGGGTGTGTGTTCCAAAATTATCTCTTGCAAATATTGGGTAAATATTAAAATTAAATCCTTAATTCCATTTAAGAATTTTCTTTCTCAATTAAATTTCTTTTGGCCTTAAAATAGTATCTCTAAAATATTTATGCCAAAAATTATTCCCGTAGAAATCTAAATTTCAAATCCCAAAATTTGAGATGTTACATTTGTCCCCCCCTTAATTTAAATTTCGTCCTCGAAATTTAAACCAATAGCTTCGGGGAAATATTTTAGACATCCAGTCTAATTATTTCTTATGCATGCTTACCAAGCACTCACTCCAGCATTCAGATAACTACCTCATTCATCTAGTATCGAGGTATAATTTCAAAAACTGGACCCATTGGTCTAGTCTTCGAGCACTTGGTTACTCAGGCTTCTCTGCCCGTTGCAATCCACCTCTGGCTCATTCCACTATCGCAGCACTAGATATTCTAGCCTTACTTCTTAGGAAATCACATTTATGCCATAGGCATATCAACTACCACTTGATATACGTAAAGTATCTTGACAGCCTCAAGATGTACTCTAGACACTAGTCTAAAGTCACCATGACAAGCAGTGTTCCACCAAGTGCTTAAGCATTCCAGGTCTTATAGCCTAGGAACACCGCCCCGTGCAAATTTGCACACCGCGTCTTATTGCCTTGAGCCTCTATTCGTCTATTTCATCTAAGCTTATCAAACTACTTTCTCTTGCTTATTACTATAGCTAACAATATTATTTGGCTTAACTGATTCTGTGTTCTAGACCTTTCTAATAGTTCCTACTCCTGTATCACAATCTCCAACTACACCAGTTTTCCTTTCGACACATTAGCATTGACAATCTTGTCATCGCTACCCCAAAACTATGATGTTTGTCTCATTTTCAAAAGTAACTGCTTTGTCTCATTTTCAAAAGTAACTGTTGCCCACCCAAATTTGTGAGAATACATTCACTGCCGCAGTGGTTTCAGAAAACATTTACCACCAGTACACATTTTTGAGCGGGATAGTTTATTTCACAAAATTTAACAATTTAAAGCTCTCGCCACCACTTCAACCTTTCAGTACAGCGACATATCTCAATTCTTTCGTACACAAACCACTGAAGTGGCAATGCACTTGTTGGCCAATATGGGAGAGTTTCCGTCCCCCCATAAGAGACCCAGTGTCCACACTGGCACATACAATAACGGGCCACCCCACCAGAATCCCTACCCAGGAAAAAGGACCAATGTCCAGGAGCCCTGCTCCAAACGCCTGCGTGGGTCCCAACCAAACAAGGCAAAACACACGCCCCTACGAGGTGAAATGTCTTGGATTGAGTACATTCACTGCTAGTGCAATTTTCAGCTTCTCAAAACAAATCCCCTAAATTTTCAAATCTCTTGTTCAAAAGAACTTTATCAATGGCACACGACTCAAAAACATTTTAGACACATCTGGCAAGAACCAACAAACTGAGTACGTCTACAACAGTTTCTGGCCTCTTCCAATTTTGTAATCATTCCAAAACATCTGGCAAAAACCAACAAACCTTGTACGTCTACAACAGTTCCTGGCCTTTTCCAGTTCCATAAAAATTCCAAAAATATCTGGCAGGAACCAGCAAATTGAGTATGTCTACAATAGTTTCTGGCTTCTTCCGGTTACCGTCACGTTTTCACCACCACATAGTGCAAAATCAATTTCAAATTTTGGGTTCTACAAACCCTTTTTATAAGACAACATCATTTCAAAAGTGACCATTACCCTGGTCTCAAATTTTGTTGAAAACCTTCTATTAAAAAAAAACTCTATTTTGAAAATTCATAAATTCGAAAATTCAATTCCGAAAATTCGTAAATACGGTAAGTGCATTGGCAAGTTCAAAATTCAACTTTTAAATATACTCGAACCAAACAACTATTCGTAGAAGGTCATCCCGTATAACACCTCTCAAGCTCTAGCTATTTTATGGTCCTATCAAGGAACTTATTCTCAATTGTAACTCTAGGGGAATATTCTATAATCTAGATCTTTCCCTAAGCTGATTCAGCAATTAGCAACCTTAAAATACCTCAAATAACATGTCGTCAATACAACATCAATTAATGTTATCAGGGTTTCTACTCTATGGCACTGAAACCTAAGACAACGTCAATAACACCTTGATCTAAGCACTATTTCAGCTTTGATCTAATTCAAGCCTTTTAGCACAATCACAAGCAATGAAAGAATGTCTAGTACCCTAATCAAATAATGCTTGCAAAGAATTACCATTTAGTGAGATTGTACCTTGGATCATGTCGGGAGATTTTCTGGCCTCTTCATGGGTCAACACAAAGCCCTTCCATGATTTAGCGGCCTCTTTTCCCCAGCATTCTGCGGACAGTTAGAACTAAACTATCCCGGTTGGTTACACTTGAAACAGATCAGCTTCTCGTCACATCTTGCCCCCGGATGACTCTTCCCACACTTCTCACAAGATCGAGGCACTGGTGGGCTTGGGTTGCTTCGCTTGAAGTGATTGGGCTTTTTGTTCTCGCCCTTGTAATCAGACCAGTTCCCTTTCCTCTTCTGATTACTCGTAGGGTTCCCACGACTATTCCCACTTTGAGTCATCTCCATTCTGCTCGCATAGAGCTCCTTTAGGTTGCGTTCAATTATCCTACATTCTTCCTCAGCTTGGTGGAATGTACGGAATCGTCGGGAGATTAGCCTATCCCTCATCTCAAATTTTAGTCCCTTGATGAGCATGCCTGCCTTTCATTCATCATCTTCATTCTTCTTTAGGTAGGAGGAATAGCGGGACAAGTTGACAAATCTCGCTAGACACTTGTCAAAAGATTCTCCCAGTTTCTGTTTGATGGTAATGAACTCATGCTCCATCTCTACTTGGACTGAGTGGGGAAAATACTTCTCATTGAATTTCTCTTGGAACAACTCCCAAGTAATTGGTCTATATTAGGCAGGCAGAGCCTTGGCCACGCTCTTCCACCACTGATCTGCATCACCTTCTAGCTTATATATAGCCAACTATGCCTTTCGCTCTCCAGGGAACTCCATAACTTTTAAGATTTTCTCCAGTCTAAGTAGCCAATTCTCAGCAGCCTCTACATTAATCTCACCAGTGAATGATGGCGGTCTATGTTTGCAGAACTGGACAGTCCAGAACTGGGATTCTCCAATAGCCCTTTGTCGTTCTGGTCGGGCAGGAGGTGGAGCCTCTAATTGTGGATGGCTAACTTCTTGTTCTTCTTCTTCTATCTCCACCCTTCCTCGGGCTAGTTATGCTTCCGCGACTTGACCTGACGCCTTTCTTCGTTTCGCTCTGTTCTCAACAAAATACCTCCTCCCTGAGTTCTCTCAATGCATCACGATGTTCATCCAATTCTTGTCATATGGGATCCTGGGCTAGAGGTACTTGTTGATTGGGCCTTCCCCTGCCTCGGCCTCTACCTTTGCCTCGGCCTCGGCCTCTACCCCTTCCACGTGCAGGTGGATCTGCTTCTCGTTGGGGCACCTGCTCAGGAATCGGCCTTCGTTTTGCCCTTGTCTTCATCATTGTAACACCTTTGTACTATACGCCAAGAAGATTTGTCGTTAACAATAGAGGCATAATAGTCATTCACAACATTGACATGCAATTAAATGCATAAATCATACATTTTACTAACGTTTACGTAACCTTACTAAGCCATTAAGGTACTTATCATTATAAAATGCCATTCTTTGGTATAACTTCCCTAGGACTTTAGGGATAGTTAATACATGCCAACTACAAATACCAAGTTGGTTTTCTTCCTTCACCTAAGCCTCATTTACATATGAGCTGCTACGTACTCATCCATTGCACTTTTTGTTTTTTTTTTTTGTAACGGACCACCACCGCCAAGGACTCAGTCAAAGACCTCCGTCCCTGAAACTACGCCCCATTGCACATGTGGTGTCCGGCTCTTACCCGATAGGAATTGTCTCCTAAAAAAAACTTAGTCAATAAGTTATTGTTCCTACAGGGAAACCTATACAATAAGTCATTGTCCTCACAGGGAAAACTTAATTAGTAAGTTAATATTCCTACAGGGAAACTTAAGCAGTACCGGCTTCTCTATATCACATAATCAGTACTCTTTTGCTAGCAATTTGCACCTTCAACGCTCCTCTGTGCGTACGATAAAACTCATAAGGTACGTTGGGGGCTAGTTCTCCATCATAAATCCTCATCTTGTTGCCAAAATAACTAAGTTTTGCTAAATCCTTTTTCAAAAACTTTGTCCAAATTGATGTTCTGATACCAAACTGTAAATCCCTTCCTTTATATGTCTATATTTATCAGAGTTGTAGCGCATAGGCATCGAAATGATTTAGACGACTTAATTGCGGAATAAAACTTTCATAAAATAGCTTAGTTTGAAAATACGAGAGTAAATTTTTGCGATTCGAATCCATCCCATAATGGGATGTTAATACAGTAATCCAAAATAGACAGATGATAAACGTAAAAGTACAGGCTAACTACTCATATTTTTTTCCAAAAAGTTCCATCTGCTGTAATCCTTACAGCTGTGTCTTGCCTCTTGATCTCGAACTACTACCTGTCTCTTTCATGCGGTCTGAAGTTCAAATGAATGAACCCCATGGGTAACAGTTAATCTCATATGCAGGTATAAAATGTAAATCACAGTATAACACATGTATAAGCATAGAATAATTCACAATAAACAAGTCGCACCAGTAATGTAGTTAACGGCCAAGGACCGCAGCCCTTATGGAACACGCAGCTCCATTTTAGGACATGCAGCCCTATGGGACACGTAGCCCCAATCCATAGCTAGGATACACACATGCAAATCATCTAGCAACCATGAACAGTCATACATGAAATACGTTCATACAAGCTAATAAGATAACAGTTACCCACCTCAAGCTTAGTCCTTAATTTCGTCCGAAGTTGTTGGGATCAGAAAATGTGTCAAAGTAAGCCTTCAACTTCCAGCTTGTACGATGAGTACCCGGCTGTAACCAACGCCCTCTGTTTCACGGTTTGTGTTGCAGAGAGAGGAAGTAACAGTTGAACTCTCTCCCTCTCTCAACTACCCTCTCTTTCTCTTTTACTCTCACTCTCCTCCGGCTCTCTCTTTGTTTGAGACAATGAGAATGAACTAAACAATCGGTGAGTTTATACTTGGATCAAGTGGTCAGTCCGAGGAGGGATACCCGTGAGGTTTACGGCTGGCTCAAGAAGTATGGAAGTTTGCTGCTATCTTGATCTGGTTTCCTTTTTTCGACACTTTGTGTTCACGTGTTGCAGTAGGTATGGGATTGTGATTTGGTTACTGTAACGTGTTGGAGCTGAAAATGAGATATTAATGAGTTGGTTTAATGGTTGGGCCAAAGGGAATCTATGGACAGACGAGTTTTGGGTTTTAAAACCTATGGGCTAATATCTATTTATTTATTTATTTATTTTTATTTATCATGTGCCATCAAACAGAAGAAGGCATGATGTTGGAATGGTTTATGGTATATGGGCTTTGTGTCTTAGATCAGTTGAGAATGAATGGTGTATTTGGATTAAATGGCGTGGGTATTGGGATGGTTCACTGTTGGGCCGAAGAGTATTATCTATTGTAGGGAGTATGGGCTGTGGTATGTTTATGCACTACATATGTTTCTTAATTCAAAGAAAAGAAGTGGAGTATGATCTGTCAACTATTACAGGGTCCAATGGAGATTAAATATTAAAGGGTTAAAGGCTGGAGGTTCTGTTGGGCCGTTAATGCATTAAATGTTTTGAAATAAAATGGGTTGGAGTGATTTAGTATGTTCTCACGTGTTGGGCCAAGATATCAAGTGAATTGGTTAATGAATGATTAATAGAGAATCATGGATACATATATATATATATATACACACACACATACTACTGCGTTTTGGTGATGCTATGGCTAAAATTTATGTATATAAATTTGGCATCTCAAATAAATAATAAGAGGGTGTGTGTTCCAAAATTATCTCTTGCAAATATTGGGTAAATATTAAAATTAAATCCTTAATTCCATTTAGGAATTTTCTTTCTCAATTAAATTTCTTTTGGCCTTAAAATAGTATCTCTAAAATATTTATGCCAAAAATTATTCCCATAGAAATCTAAATTTCAAATCCTAAAATTTGGGATGTTACAACTTAATACCCAGGTTACGAAGTTTGTTGCTGTTGCTAGACCATTTATCAGAAGTTTAATGCGTTCGTACATATTATGATTAAAAAATGAAACAAAACTGTCAACCTTTATAAGGCGTGTTTCAGAGTAAGTGCCACTTTCATATTTCAAGAAGAAATTAAATGATTGGTTTCCTTTTTTACTCATTAAACTTATCAGTGGTTAAAAAATATTTATTTAAAGAGCACTTGTTATTTTTCTTTTCAAAAAAAGAGCACTTGCTATGATAACCCAAAATTGCAGGTACATAATGGTAATTTTGGAAAATTATTTTGGGCTTCCTTTCAATTCATACGCGCTGATTAAGGGCAGATAGATAGATAGACCCAGTCTGGTCAAACGACAACCTAGTCTTGCATGACGGGGAAATTGCCCTGCCATGACCAATGAGTCCGAGGCCAATGCGAGCAAAGTGGGCCCAGGCATGGCCCATTGCTAATTGGAACAGCACATTCCAATTATTTTTAATCTAAACCATTGACCCCAATTCGGGAGACCCCAAAGTCACCGCACTAAAATTATCGCTTACACAAGTGTCAGCCTCACAGCTTAAGGTCAATACTCAGTGATAGTATTGTACTTCCTCTAATCCTTATTATAAAGAACTAACTAACAATTTTCATAAATTAATAAAAACAGTTAAAGTGAATAAAGTTGTCCTAAAATTTAAATAATTTTCAATATTATCCCTACTAATTGCATTAAAATCTCATATTATATTAATTATTACTTTCACCCATTACCCTTATTAATTAGGGCATATATTAAAAAAAATTAATACTCCTTAGAAATAAGCAAGTGCCTTATAAAAAGAATCAAATATATTTATTAGTTGGTGTCTTATAATAAGGACCACGAAATAGTATAATATCAAAATTAAAATATTAATTCTCTGTTTATTATTAATTAAAAATATATATCAACATGGTTGGTAGTGTCCGATGAGGCCTTTGAGTGCGGTTGTTACATGGCAACTGAGTGTAGTTCATTACAGCTCAACGGCCCCACGATTAATGTGCTCCAGTGAGAACAACAATGTGTTTTGTTTGTTTTAGATCAGTGAATTGAAGCCTTAAAAAGCAAGCAGTTTTTAATTGTGTTTTACGGCATATAATCTTATTTATACATTTATTTTAACTAAAAATTTTGATCATTATTATAGTCTAGTTTCAGAATAATAAATACATCTTTTACTTTTTTGTTCTCATTAATTGCAGTAAATAAAAAGAATTTATTGATATTGATTCTTAGAACCAATCATAGATAAGGGAAAAATTAGAAATTTAACCCAAAATTAATTAGTTAACTAATTTTCATTGGTATATTAATGTTAGTCAATTTAGACTTATAAATAGGACAAGAGTGGTACGAGGTAAGTATGTGAGATGAGACTTGTCTTAATTTACTTTAAGAAACACTTGTGGGATATCCAAAAGTGATCCCAAACAAGCACGCAATGCAAATCAAATCACCAATTCAGACAAGTAGAACCAGATGTTGAGAAAAAAACATGTTAGACTTTTAAAACATTAAGTTGTCCTCAACAAGTTGATGCAACGAAATAGAAAGAAAATTATGTTTGTTATGAGAAAAAGCTTTGATTCTAGGGTTAAGGTGCGATTTGCCAACGAACTATTACCCGAGGGGCATCTCGTACAAAAACAATTGAAGGTACCAAAATTACCAATAAACAATAAAAAAAAATGAAAAAAAGTCCCAAATATGTAATACCCTATTTTCAGTGCGGTTGTTACATGGCAACTAAGTGTAGTTCATTACAGCTCAACGGCCCCACGATTAAGTGCTCCGAGAGAACAACAATGTGTTTTGTTTGTTTTAGATCAGCGAATTGAAGCCTTAAAAAGCAAGCAGTTTTTTAATTGTGTTTTACGGCATATAATCTTATTTATACATTTATTTTAACTAAAAATTTTGATCATTATTATAGTCTAGTTTCAGAATAATAAATACATCTTTTACTTTTTTTGTTCTTATTAATTGCAGTAAATAAAAAGAATTTATTGATATTGATTCTTAGAACCAATCATAGATAAGGGAAAAATTAGAAATTTAACCCAAAATTAATTAGTTAACTAATTTTCATTGGTATATTAATGTTAGTCAATTTAGACTTATAAATAGGACAAGAGTGGTACGAGGTAAGTATGTGAGATGAGACTTGTCTCAATTTACTTTAAGAAACACTTGTGGGATATCCAAAAGTGATCCCAAACAAGCACTCAATGCAAATCAAATCACCAATTCGAGACAAGTAGAACCGATGTTGAGAAAAAAAACATGTTAGACTTTTAAAACATTAAGTTGTCCTCAACAAGTTGATGCAACGAAAGAGAAAGAAAATTATGTTTGTTATGAGAAAAAGCTTTGATTCTAGGGTTAAGGTGCAGATTTGCCAACGAACTATTACCCGATGAGCATCTGGTACAAAAACAATTGAAGGTACCAAAATTACCAATAAACAATAAAAAAAAATGAAAAAAAAAGTCCCAAATATGTAATACCCTATTTTCAGTGCGGTTGTTACATGTCAACTAAGTGTAGTTCATTACAGCTCAACGGCCCCACGATTAAGTGCTCCAGTGAGAACAACAATGTGTTTTGTTTGTTTTAGATCAGCGAATTGAAGCCTTAAAAAGCAAGCAGTTTTTTAATTGTGTTTTACGGCATATAATCTTATTTATACATTTATTTTAACTAAAAATTTTGATCATTATTATAGTCTAGTTTCAGAATAATAAATACATCTTTTACTTTTTTGTTCTCATTAATTGCAGTAAATAAAAAGAATTTATTGATATTGATTCTTAGAACCAATCATAGATAAGGGAAAAATTAGAAATTTAACCCAAAATTAATTAGTTAACTAATTTTCATTGGTATATTAATGTTAGTCAATTTAGACTTATAAATAGGACAAGAGTGGTACAAGGTAAGTATGTGAGATGAGACTTGTCTCAATTTACTTTAAGAAACACTTGTGGGATATCCAAAAGTGATCCCAAACAAGCACGCAATGCAAATCAAATCACCAATTCAGACAAGTAGAACCAGATGTTGAGAAAAAAAACATGTTAGACTTTTAAAACATTAAGTTGTCCTCAACAAGTTGATGCAACGAAAGAGAAAGAAAATTATGTTTGTTATGAGAAAAAGCTTTGATTCTAGGGTTAAGGTGCAGATTTGCCAACGAACTATTACCCGATGAGCATCAGGTACAAAAACAATTAAAGGTACCAAAATTACCAATAAACAATAAAAAAAAAAATGAAAAAAAAAAAGTCCCAAATATGTAATACCCTATTTTCAGTGCGGTTGTTACATGTCAACTAAGTGTAGTTCATTACAGCTCAACGGCCCCACGATTAAGTGCTCCAGTGAGAACAACAATGTGTTTTGTTTGTTTTAGATCAGTGAATTGAAGCCTTAAAAAGCAAACAGTTTTTTAATTGTGTTTTACGGCATATAATCTTATTTATACATTTATTTTAACTAAAAATTTTGATCATTATTATAGTCTAGTTTCATAATAATAAATACATCTTTTACTTTTTTGTTCTCATTGATTGCAGTAAATAAAAAGAATTTATTGATATTGATTTTTAGAACCAATCATAGATAAGGAAAAATTAGAAATTTAACCCAAAATTAATTAGTTAACTAATTTTCATTGGTATATTAATGTTAGTCAATTTAGACTTATAAATAGGACAAGAGTGGTACGAGGTAAGTATGTGAGATGAGACTTGTCTCAATTTACTTTAAGAAACACTTGTGGGATATCCAAAAGTGATCCCAAACAAGCACGCAATGCAAATCAAATCACCAATTCGACAAGTAGAACCAGATGTTGAGAAAAAAACATGTTAGACTTTTAAAACATTAAGTTGTCCTCAACAAGTTGATGCAACGAAAGAGAAAGAAAATTATGTTTGTTATGAGAAAAAGCTTTGATTCTAGGGTTAAGGTGCAGATTTGCCAACGAACTATTACCCGAGGAGCATCTGGTACAAAAACAATTGAAGGTACCAAAATTACCAATAAACAATAAAAAAAATGAAAAAAAAAGTCCCAAATATGTAATACCCTATTTTCAGTTTACCGAAAATTCAGTATTTTGGAATATGTTGCCATATTAAATTGGTTAACATATGTGACTTAGAGTCACATAAAATAATGGCTATTTTAAGAGTAAATGAGCCATGAAAAAGTTATAAAAAGACTTAATTAAATTAAGTATCGATTAGCAAATAATAGACAAATAAGCTTTACACTAATTGAGATTAGTGGCATAATTCTTCAATTTAATTATGGGCAAATAAAAGTCATCATTTTTGAAATAAAAGAGGGTTGATTATTGAAGAAAAAATTAAGAGGCCAAAAGTGAAGAATTAAAGCTTGAATAATGAAGTGCTAATGACCATGATTAATAAATCAATCAATCCCACAATGACAAGGGTAATTCAATAACAATTAAACACTTGATTAGGGAGTTAATTAAAGATTATTAATTCTGCCCCAAATGTCATAAAAAACGTGCAGCTACAAGGAAGGAAGAAAGGAGATGATAACATTGTTAATTAGAGTTGAAAAGTCAACATTTTCAACTAACCAATGAGAGCAATGGACCAAGGGATATTTTGCAAATGAACAAGCATATTTAATGGCTATTAGAGGGGGAGAAAGAGAGCACGGTTTGGCTTAGTGAAAAAGAAGGAAATATGTTATTTTAATATAGATATTATAGGATAGAAGCACATGGGATAATTTTGGGGGACAAATTGGAAGAGATAAGATAAGGCATTAATGAAATTGATAGTGGATAATATAGAATAAGATAATTAAAGAAAAATGGGCTAAATCCTATGTAAATTAAACTAGCCAATAAGAATCCTTGAACCACAAAATTGTGTCAACAAGAAAACCAAGCAACATAGACCATTGATGGAGGAAATCAATCCAAAGGATGAGGTTCATGAGTTTTCACTATAAATAGAGGGCTTGCCTCACTTCATTCTTCACCCCAAATCAGCTCCAAGAGGTGATTTCTAAAGAGTAGAGAGTGAGTGAGGAGTAGTTTGAAGGATAGAAACAAGAGCAAGGTGAGTTCTTGAGTTTAGTTTTTAAATTCATAGTTAATTTATACTTTGATCTTAAATCTTCAAGAATAGTTTTGTTTTCATGTTTTTATGGTTAAAAATGAGTTTATTTTGAAAATTTGATGGACAATATAGTGGAGCAAAATTCTTGAAAGTTGAAGATCAAAGTAGTGAAATTCTGGTAGAGTTTACGGTTGGGAGTTTTCTGGAGTCAGCCACGTTGAGGCTATCATTTTATGTAGCAAATGAAATCATTAAATCATGAAGTTTTACATGAATTTTTGATGAAAAGCCTTATTTATGCAGTTATAATCTGGGCAGCGTTCAGAAAACATTAAACTAGGAATGGTCCATGATGTTCTAGGTTCTTGGAGTATTTTTACTTGAAAATAGACATGTCAAGGGTCATGAGGAATTTTACGGAACCTCAAAAAGATTTTTGTAGAATTAATTATGATTTTTCAAAGTTACCGAAAAATCTACCCAGAAAATCTAGTACTGCGTTTTTAATTAAATGTAAGGGCAAATTTGTAAATAACAAATCCACCAAGGATAGAGAGGTAAATAGAGGTAGAAATATCTCTTAAGATATTATTCTAAGTGATATGTGATATGTTAGGATATCCGGGAAGTCCAGGGCCCGATTCAAAGGTCAGGCATATTGCTAACTACCCGGTGAAAGGTACGTTTGTATACTAGTAACTTTAATCGACTATATCTTGTATGATTATATATGATTGATTGATTCATGAAGTGATGAACAAGATTAGGTCTTGGGTTCATGAATTGTGACTAAGTTTATGAGGCTTAGATCACCTGTTTATATACATTCAGCTTTACACGGGTTATAGTCTTGATAACACCGTAGGATTGCTTTCCTAGCGCTGAGGACACGAGGAGCTGTCGTGACATTGGTTAGTGCAAACGTGGATGACTTTACATGTTCTGTGTGATATGTACTATTGTTGTGTTGACATTACATCTGCTGTGTACTTATATATTGTTGTAACCTTACACCTGCTGTGTGCTATGTATGGTTGATGCTGATATGTAATGAATATCTGTCATATATTGTTATATATGCTATAGAGGTTAACTGTTACCTTAGGTTCAATGAGTATTGGACCTCAGGTTTGTCTAAGGTTCAGGAAGGAACCAGGATCAGAGAAGGCACTGGTAGATGGAGCCGCGAAAAGGCACCGAAGGGAGGAGCTGTGAAGAGGCACCGATCAAAGCAAATGCCAGAAGAAGTTTAACAGAGCCTACCTTCTAACATGAATCTAATAAGATTACTTCAAACCATTTGGTGTCTAGAAAGGGTTTGTCTATGTGGTTCAGTCAGTAGGTTGCCGTGAATTCGGGGAGACTTCTACTAGACACCGGCCTGGCCAAATTGATTGATTAACTAAGTTAGGTTCATTGCCCCAAGTCTAGTTAAGGCTTGGTTTAGGTTGTATAGTTACCATGTAAGAATTGTAATTATACAAGCTCTGTATTGTTGTATCACACGAATATTCCTTCGGGAAATTTTTAATATATCAGCTTATGTTGGGACATCAGCATATTTCTAGGTATTTTATATCAGTTACTCATTGTCCAAATATAAGCGCATGCTCTCTGTTTCCGCATTACTCTGAGTGGTAGCACCTCAAACTCTGTTGATTTTTCTAAAACTAAGTGTCAACCGACACAATTTGAAGTATGGAATTTGGGGTGTTACAAAATAACTATTAAAAAAACAACTACCACAATTACATTAAAATATGAAGCACTCGCGTAGGATGGTGGCGGAGACGCTGGAGAAAAGAGCGGCTAAGCCTTCTTGTTGGATAAGGCAAACACCAATAGAGATGAGACCCATGTGAGCAGGCACTGTGCAACGGCGGCTACTGCTTGTTGGACTGCTAAATTTGGTTTCAGTGCGTGATTCTCGCCTTGAAGCTGCATACGGACCTTGATGAGTTCAAGAGGGTGAGTGGAAGACCTAGCAACAATGGAAGCTTTGGAGTCGCCGACATTGTGACAATCAATGGAAGACGGAGATACCAAGACAGTGACGGGGTAATAGTTAATTGGCTAATTTGCACCTTAATTGTGTTTTTTTTTCACTTTTTAATTGTTGATTGGTAATTTTGGTACCCTTAATTGTTTTTGTGTCAGATGCTCCTTGGGTAATAGTTCGTTAGCAAATCTGCACCTTAACCCTTAATTCTAACAGTGATAGGTATGTTATCACATGCACCAAGGACCATATATTCATTATCATCGTATTGTATGGATCATAGAGTTACCCCATAAAGCACGTTAGTAATGAGAAGGATCTTTGTCCCTTTAGGAACTACATTTTCATCTTCATTGCATTATTTCATTTATGGTCACTCTTGTAGGCCATAAATAGAGAGAGTACTTCCAAAACAACGTTAATAGTAGGAAGAAACTTGCATGAATATATATGTTGTCGTTATCCTTCGCATTCATCTTCATAGCATTACTTCATTCAAAGTTTGTAGGTCCACTCACATGTCAAGTCGAGCATGTCATGTACCGATAAGCAAATCAATTAAAGTCTGAAGACTTTTGATAGATATTTTTCACGCTAGTTGCTGTGAAACAATGACCAGTTGTACTTACTGCATTTGAGAAGAAAAAACAGGAAGAAGAAGAGCTTTTAACGGAGAATAATTAAATACTCCTCAGATCCTATTTATAGGACATTTCTAATCTATTTCACCTAAATCAATAAAAACCTTAAACTTTGTTAACTTTACCTATAAATTTAACAACTTTCTAATTTTATCCCCATTTACTATATATTATAGTAACCCTATAAGTATAAATTCTACACAATAATAAATGAAAGGTAAAGTTATACCTTTATATTAATTTTATAGTTTTACTTTCATACTTCTTCTATCCCTTATTATAAACTTCAAATAACAGATTTGCATTGATAAAAAAAATAGTTAAAATTAGTTAAAAGCAATAAATATGTTTTTTTTCAACTATACATTTATTTGTATAGACCATAGGTGAGAGAGAATGTAATATCTCAATGCCTTGCTCTTAATATTGTCCGCTTTGGGATCCTGTCACACCTCGTGATTTTAAAACACGTCGAGATAGGAGGTATTCAGATCCTCATAAGGCATTTTTTTGTTCTCCTCCTTAGTAAATGTGGGATATAACATTATACCCACCTTTGGGTCTAGCATCCTCGCTGGCACATCAACCTACATCAACTCGAGCCTGATTTTGATACTAATTGTAATATCCAAGTGCCTCACTCTTGATATTATCCGCTTTGGGTCTCTCATCACCCTCTCACTTTTAAAACGCGTTGAGAGGGGGATGGGACCCCAAGCACACAATATTGAGAGCGAGACGCTAGGATGTTACAATTGTTATTAGAGCCAGGTTCAAGTCCATGTGGGCTAAGGTACCAGCGAGGACGCTGGACCCAAAGGTAGGTGAAATGTTGTACCCCATATCAGCTAAGGAGAGGAACAAAAGATGTCTTACAAGGGGTCTGGATGCCTCCCTTTTCAACACATTTTAAGGATATAAGGGGCAACAGGCCCCAAAGCGAACAATATCGAGAACAAGGTGTTGAGATATTACAATTGGTATTAGAGCTAGGTTTGAGTTGATGTGGGCTAGGACGCTGAACCCAAAAGTGGTTTGAGTGTTATGTCCCACATTAGCTCGGAAGGGAAACAAAAGATGCCTTATAAGGATGTGGATATCTTTCCCTCTCGACGCATTTTAAAACCATGAAGGGCGATGGGCCCTAAAGCGAACAATATCGAGAGTGAAAAACTATGATGTTATAGAGAAAATAAAGACAATAAATAAAGTCAAAGGGTAAAGTTGGAAAAATACAATAAATGTTTAGACAAATCTAAATGAAGCTTATTTTTTGGGACACGGTCATTCACAAATTTAATTTGAAACTTATAATAAGTGAAGTAATTGCCACTTAAATGCTACTTTTCTTTTTCTTGAATAGTTATATTATGTACGTCTCCGTAAATTGCAAGGCAATTTTAAACTAGTATTTGCTAGCTATGCATCATCCAAGTGAATGTTGTTCTGTGCATTATTTGTATACTGTATGACACTAGCAAAAGTGGTGAATGATATTTTTTATAATTTGTAAATAATACGCATTATCATTAAATTCTATCAAAAGCCAAGCGAGGTTGATTTGTGTATAGTTGTCAATTATCAAATAATTGACATAGTTAGAGATACAGAGAAGTCAAAATGTTAATAAATCTTATTTAATAATAAACCTATATTGATATGAAGATTACTAAATGTCATGGGCATTTTTGTTATCTCCCTTTTACTTGGTTTACCTCTGTTTTTCTATTCTAAAAAATAGAATGTAATTTAATTGTGCATAAAAAGGCCCCACAAAAATACTAATTCGAAATAAATCTTAATCTATAAGCAGTCAGCTTACAAATTGAATAAATTGATGAAAGAATCATCTCCACGTAATTAGGGCTCAAAATAACATACAGAATATCCACATTTGCATGGTTGATTTTAGAAAATAGATCTTATTAGACAACAAATAATTGGCTTTTCTTATACCGGACTTATTTGGGCAACTATTATCACTAGGCATTTTTTTCTTTTCCTTGCTAAACCCTTATATTACATTGAGAATATATCTTTGGTTTTAAAAACATAATGTATGATTGTAAATAGGCATGAATAGTTATATATGAATTTAAAAGCATATGGATTTGAGCCTATATAAAGGCTTACATTTTAAACTTATTAGTAGTTAAACAATATTTATTTAAAGAGCCCTTGCTTTTCTCCCCCCAAAAAAAGAGAACTTGCTGTATAGGCACAAGACATGTTAGACTTTTAAAACATTAAGTTGTCCTCAAAACAAGTTAGTGCAACGAAAGAGAAAGAAAATTACGTTAGTGATCAGAAAAAGCTTTGATTCTAATGGTAATCAATATATTATCACATGCACCGAGCACCATATATTCATTATTATGGTATTTTATGGATCATAGAGTAAACCCATAAAGCACGTTAGTAATGAGAAAAATCTTTGTCCCTTTAGGAACTACATGGTCACTCTCGTAGGCCATACATAGAGAGAGTACTTCCAAAACAACGTTAATAGTGGGAAGAAACCTGCATGAATATGAATATATATGTTGTCGTTACCCTTCACATTCATCTTCATAGCATTATTTCATTCAAAGTCTGTAGGTCCACTCACAAGTCAAGTCAACCACATCATGTACCGATAAGCAAATAAATCAATTAAAGTCTAAGGACTTTTGATAGATATTTTTCATGCTAGTTGCCGTGAAACAAGCAATAGTTGGACTTACTACATTTGAGAAGAAAAATCAGGCTAAAGAACATTTTTTAGCGGAGAATAATTAAATACTCCTCAAATCCTATTTATAGGACTTTCTAATCTATTTCACTGACACCAAGAAAAAACTTAAATTTTATGAACTTTACCTATAAATTTAACAACGTTCCAACTTTATTCTTGTTTAATATATATTATTGTAACCCTGCAAGTATAAAGTCTACACAATAATAAATAAAAGATAAAATTGTACCTTCATATGAAAAATGTAAAGATGTAACTTATAAATAAGATTAAAAAAAATATTATCTCTCTGTCTTATAAATAGGAATTGATGAACATATTTTTGGGTCTTATTTATTTGCATGTTAACAAAGACTATCGACATTAGGAGGGACACACATCATAAGGGTGCTAATATTTTTATTTTTTCCATAATTGTGAGGAAAAAAATATTATACTATGACATTCAAATACTAAATGCGTCTTTTGGTATTATGGTTGTGCTTTATTAGTTTGTTATTAATAATTGGAGTTGTTTCTACCAACACCATTACCTCCATCCAATATTGTTACTGCTATTAAATTTACCTTTACAGTTTTACTTTCATACTAATTACCACTGAAATGCTACTAAATTTACTCTTGAATAGATATATTTCGTACATCTCCATGAACAGAACTGAGGTTTGATTGAGCTATAAAATTGAAAATTACCTCAAAAAAGAATTTTAAAGTATTATTAGAATTTTGGTTAATTAAAGGGCAATTAGCCAAATTTAATAATGAAAAATACACTGAGGCCTCAACTAATTAGGAAAAATGGGGGAAATTATTTTAAGGTTAATATGAGTTTATTAAAATGGTTTCATGCCCTATAAATGGAAATTTTAACTTATAGAATATTCTATGGGCATTTTATTCAAGATTTAGGAAATTTATTGAAAATTATGGGGAAAATAGTTAAGGATTAAATTTGAGTTTGAGAAAAATTATGGAATTACTCCCTAATAAATTTAACTATTTCATGGAATGAGAATTACAAGATCACTTTGCTTCCCTGGGATTAAAATCCACAGCCACAATATGACAGTGAGAATGAATTGTTTTGAGATTATCAATTGTTGTACGTTTGTTGTTGTGTTTTAGTAGTGGATTAGTTATGTATATAGGTGTAGTTACCTAATAGACTAGGTTATTGGTTTAGGACAATACCATTGGGCCATAAAGCTATTAAGCCCATACGGTATTGCCCAAGAAACATATTACATTGTTGGATTCTACTCATTACTTCAATATACAAAGACAGATTTCTGGGTCAATTATTATTAAGTTGAGTTTTTGTGTATTTTGATACTTCCAATGTATCCAAACTGAAAATTTGTTTAAGGTACAAGTGAGAAAGTAAGTTTGAATGCATTGAAAAATAAAGTTGAATAATTTAGCATGAATTAAATTGGCTATCAAGCCAAATTGAGCAACAGCCCCAAAATTTGGGATATTACAAATGTCAAAGTAGTGTTGTAAGTAGGCATGTCCAAGGACCGGGTCAGATTGGATTGGAGGTCAACCCGGTGTGCCCAATATGACCTCGGGTTGAAAAAGTCAGCCCGAGAACTGATCCGGCCTACCAAACCAACTCGTTTTTTTTTCTTCCAATTTTCCAATTTTTTCTATTATTATTATTATTATTATTATTATTATTATTATTTTTGCCTTCTTGGGAGGCAATATTTTAACTCTGGTTTCACCTAACTTCCGAAAGTAATAAAAAGTGACTTAGTGAAAAGTGATTCTTATAAATTAAAAACACATTAGAATGTCCAGACTTTAATGAGCGACTTAGTGTAGTGGTGATTTACAAAAAAAAAAAAAAAAAAAAAAAAAAAAAAAAGGTCCTCGAGTTAGACCGGACTAGTCCAAGCGGCCAAAGCCCCTAAATCGAAGTCTAATCCAACTCGACCAGTTTGGTCCAAATCGTCCGAATTGTCTTGGACCACTTTTTTTTTTTTTTTTTTACCTCGGACCGGTCATACCGGACCAACCGGACATCGGGTTTTTCGGATAACCCTAGTTGTAAGCAGCACTTTTATGATACTGAGTTAGTCCTTCCATTTCATAATAGATTTCACAAAACTTCTTTTACATGTTTCATAACAAGTGTCATTCTCATATTTCAAGAACATATATTAAATTATTGTTTCATATTTTTCACCTTATTAATGCTCTATTAGAGGCCAAATAATATTTAAAGAGCACTAGGTGTTTGTTAAGAAAGTATGTAATAGATTGATTTCATTAAAATTTAGATTATTTAATAATTTCCTTGATCCATGTGAAATATTTTTTTGTAACACTTTTATGTAATGGAGCGAGTATATTATTAAGCATAATTAATAAAATATGTATTGTACAGAATTCGTATAACATGTAGGTTCATATTTTCTTTTTTGTACGTATGTTTTTATTCATTCATCGTCCCGCTGAACAAGATCGACCCAAGCAACTATAATTGCAAATGATAAATTCTTTTGGTTCCCCCCCCCCCCCCCCAAAAAAAAAAAAAAATTCCACTTTTATTTTTTATTTTTCAATATAATATCCTTGAAGCCATTTTCCCAATGTCTCTTAAAACCCTTCAAGCAAACCCATAACTAAGAGAGAAAACTTCTACCAGCCTGCTATTAAGTTATGTCGATGCCTAAAAGAACAAAGGCATTATGAAATTGACTATATCAAAAGGCACAAAAGGTACCAAGATATCAAAGTCGTGTGTCTTTTATACACAACTATGCAAAATTAAAATTAGTGGTTGAGTGTTGTTTCAAGATTTAACCTATTTACTTGCACTTAATCTATAAATATTTTCATCACTACATTTTATTATTATTTCATTGTCAATGTAAAGAAACACATTATCCTGCAGCATTACTTGATTTACCTCTATTTTTCTATTCCAAAAAACATATATCTTAACATCCACCATTTGATGAGAATAAGCCATCATATCTAAAGAATCTCACAGCTAAATTATAGACGACCCACTATTCATTAACAATTTTACAAAGTACACAAATATATATATCACCAGAATTTTTCTTAATTGTTTATTATTTAAAAGCTAGAGTACACAATTGGTCCTTTAATTTTACATCTCGCTTCAATTGAGTCCTTTAAATTTATAAAATACAATTTTAGTCCTTAATGTTAACAGTGTTTGTCTCATTTAATGAAATGTTGATTCAATAATTTTAAGTGATGATTGAGCAATTTAACATTGACAAAACATACTTATATATGTTTTAACTACTTAACATGTTTATATTCTTAAATAAAATAAATCGTACAATCAAATAGGTGTGTGGTTCGAAAATTTTGAATTTTTAAACATGGAAAATAATATGATAATAGAGTTGCTACATGGAAAATATTGTTGACCCCATAAGTTGATCTAGCAAGTTACAATCCTTGGCAGAGGGTACTTGTTCTTGATGGTGACTTTTTTTAGTTGGTGGTAATCAATGCACAATGGCAAGGTCCTATCTTTCTTTTCAAAAATAGAACAGGTAATCCCTTCTCAAGTAGTTCTTCCAATTGCTTCTTCAATTTTGATAATTTTGCTAGAGTCATCTGATAGGGAGCCTTAGAGATAGGCTTTGTCCCAAGTACCAGGTCATTTATTGGTTTAGGACAATACCATTGGGCCTTAAAGTTATTGAGCCCATACGATATATATATTACAGGAAACTTCAAAAATATACTAAAGGAGAGTTTTTCGGATCAGTTGTTTTTAAGTTGAGTTGTGTATTTTGATAGTTCCAATATATCCAAAGTCCAAACTGAAAATCTGTTTACGGTACAAGTGAGAAAGTAAATTTGGAAGCATTGAAAAATAAAGTTGAATTATTTAGTATGAATTAAATTGGTTACAAAACCCAATTAAGCAAGAGCCCCAAAACCCGGATACGACAAATGTCAAAATAGTGTTGTAAGTAGCACTTTTATGCTATTGAGTTAGTGATCGAACATATTTTTATATGATTTTTCATAATTAAATTAGGATTCTTAATACATTTTCTGAGACATTATTGCATGATTAGGCACTAATTTGAGTTAGGGACATTTGTATTAAATTAAGTGAAATTAGGGGCAAAATGGTCATAAATGGTTAATTATTCATGCAAATGATTTCTTGGACTTTTGATTCTACCTTTTGCTTAATCTTGCATTGTAGGTGTTTAAGAAGAAAATGGAAATGTGTTGAGGAATGGGGAAAATTACAATAAAGGCCCCAACAATTTCTGAAAATTGGAAATGAGTGAAGAAAAGGTCCAAAGAAAAATTACAGAAAAGGAGCCAGATGTTTTAGACATTTTAGTTATGCCCCACCAAGATTTTGAAACTTCCCACTTTAGTCCCTCCATAAAACGTTTCACACTTTGCACTTAGGTCCCTGGTCAAAACTCTGCGTTTTGACCAGGGACACTTATCAGACCTAGGAGACGCGAGAAGAGAGCCGGATATATTATTGATCCAGCGCCGCGAACATTCAGATCGCAGACCATCGACCTTCATCGATCATCTTCACCTACCTCTACCTTCCTTCATCCCTCTCACCGGCAGCACCATCTTCCACCGCCAAGTTCGCTGGCGATTGACCATCTTCGACCACCATCCCTCACCGTTAACAGAGACGCGATACAGAGCAGGCGGCGAGAACCAAAGCAAACCTCCGACCTGGCACCTTTGTCTTTATCCTTCCTCTGTTCCAGATTCACGCCGTCACCATCGCCGGAAACCACCTTCATCACCGTCAGCCATTTTCCTTCTCTTCAACCCAGCAGGGCTCCATTCAACCCCACACTTTCGTCACTGTGTTCTGTATTTACTCCACCATTACCCACTGATTTCACACTTTTAATCATCAATCTCGTTCTCCAGTGGTCTGTCCCATGGATAGCACTTCAAATCAAGTAGTGGTTTCATCTTTTATGGCTATTCATGGTAGGTTTAGAAGAGTTCTTGGTGTGGTTAAAATTGAAGCTATGCGTGGCTAATCATTGTGCTTCTTGGAAATGGATCAAGTGGCTGGAGTTCCAAAGTTGCAAACAGGGGAGTTTATTTTGTTCAATCTATTTTCTCTAATTATATTTGAATTTCCTAGTTTTAGGGATGTTGTTTTGTATTGATGAGACTTAGTTTAACTGGTTGGATAACTTTGTGGTTGGATAACTTTGTGGATTGAACTTGAATTGGATTTTTGAAGCTTGTTGGATTTATATATATGTATTTCCCTTATTGATTCAATGATATTGTGCTTTTTACGTGGTACTGTTAGATAGTATAATTGAATTGGATTAATTGAGTGGCGTGGTATCCTATTCATATCAAGAGGAAGCAAGTTGCATTAATTTAATCCTAATCACACACTAAGTGGTTTTAAACAATATCTCAAGAGGTAGTAGTTAGTTACGGTAGACTACTATTAATTGGAAATATTGGACTCAAGTGCTATCTTGGGGTTTTTCATCAAGACTTAGTGAAAATTTACTCCTAAATTTAATTGAACTATGATGGTCACTATTTCATTTCCAAGAGCATCCATTATACATTCCATACTCCATTTCATTTTATAAAGAAAATACCAAAAATAATAGTTAGCATTTAATTAAATTGCATTTCTATTTCAGTTTATTAATTTGAAAAGCCAAAAACCTATTTTTCCCCTTGTTTTAATTGCATCTTCATGACATTTAGATTATCTAGGATTCAATAAAAGGCTCCTCGAGAAGAGAGAACAATCATCGGTTTGGCTATACGCAATCCTTGATTATTTTTTATTGTGGACCCTAAGGCTTAAGACAAAAAGGCTCTTCATTAGTTAGTCCCTCGGTTTCATAATAAATTTCAAAAATATTTCTTTTACATGTTTCATAATAAGTGTCATTTTTATATTTCAAGAACATATATTAAATGATTTGTTTCAAATTTTGCACCTTATTAACAAGGTTCTGACTTATGAAACTTGGACCGAGCATTGAATCAATTGAGATAGTGGGTCAAGGGTTAGAGGTTAGACCGCAAATAACACAGAGTTAGACTAGGAATAAATAAAATAATTTAATTTAATTAAAATATGTAAATTTATTCATACTTTAGTTATTAAAAAAATAACAATTAATTTTATTTTACATAACTGGTGAAAGACTTTCTTTGTGTGTGCGCATAAATTTCCTCCTTTTTTGTTCTTTATTTTTTTCCCATGTTGTAATTATCTCTCCCACGTGGTCTTCTGACTTCGTCACTGTTTACCCCCTTTTTTCTTTTTCCCCCTTTTTTCAGCTTCTTAATCTTTAACCTCTCTGGTCTTTAGAAGTACGTTTCAGTGCGCATTTTGGATTTTATCTTTTAAGACTGGTGATTTTTAAATAAAAAATTATTTCTTAAAAAATATTAGTTAAGATATTATTTTTATTTTAGATTTTTTACCCATTAAAATTATTTTTTAAATAATTAAAAAGTTAAAAAATAAAATATGTTAAAGACAAGCTTTTAACACTCCCATGTGAACTTCTAACTTCCTCACTCTCTCTTCTTTCGTCTTCGCTTATTTTGCTTGTTCAAAATTTGAATGTTTCCACATTGCCTTCCATGTGTAGCCCCCGTTGGCTTGAACTTCCAGCAACGTCGATGTACAAATTTGATTGGTTCTTTTTGAAGCATCTATGACATTGGGGAGAGATAAACTTCTAGGATGGAAGAGGGAAAGAATCAGCAGGGAATGGCGACGAAGGAGGACAGACTAAGGAGAACAACGACAATGACGACGGTTTGGTGAGTGAGATGAGCTGTCGAACTAAAACATATTTTTTGACCTAGTAATTCGTGCAACCCTAGGAGTTGACTGGGTCATGACTGATTCACACCGAGTTAGGGAGGTCCACACCAAGTTGCTAGTCTTCTGATTCAGGGCTCGAACCAGACCAGACAAGTGGTCGGTTCTCTGGTTTTCGGTTTGAACTGACTGATCCGAGCCGGATTTCGGAACCATCCTTATAAATGCACTATTAGTGGCCAAATAATATTTAAAAAGCACTAAGTGTTTGTTAAGAAAGTATGTAATAGATTGATTACATTAAAACTTAGATTATTTAATAATTTCCTTGATACATGTGAAAAAAAATCTGTAACTATGTAATGGAGAGAGGATATAATTAATAAAATAGTTATTGTAAAGAATTCTTATAATATACAAATTCATATATATATATATATATATATTGTATATATGTTTTTATTCATTCGTCGTCCAGCTGAATGAGATCGAGCCAAGCAACTATATCAGCAAATGATAAATTCTTTTGTTTGTTTGTTTGTTTTTTTTCATTTTCCCTCTTATTTTTCATTTTTCAATATAATATCCTTGAAGCCATTTTCCCAAGGTCTATTAATACCCTTCAAGCAAACCCATAACTAAGAGAGAAAACTTCTACCAGCCTATCTTAAGTTATGTCGATGCCCAAATGAACACAGGCATTACGAAATTGACAATATCAAAAGGCACAAAATGTGTCATGACATCAAAATCTTGTCTTTTATACACAACTCTGCAAAATTAAAATTAGTGGTTGAGTGTTGTTTCAAAATTTAACCTATTTACTTGCACTTAATGGATGAATATTTTCATCACAACATAATATTATTATTTCATTGTTAATGTAAAAAACAAATGATCTTATAGCATTACTTGGTTTACCTCTGTTTTTCTATTCCAAAAAACATATATATTAACATTCACCATTTTTTATGAGAATGAGTAATCATATCTAAAGAATTTCACACATAAAAAATAGATGAACCACTATTCATTATCAATTTTACAAAGTACAAAAATATCACTAGAATTTTTCTTAATAGTTTATTACTTAAAAGGTGTACACACTTGGTCTTTTGATTTCACATCCCGTTTCAATATAGTTAATTTAGTCTCTGAAATTTATAAAATGCAGTTTTAGTCATTAATGTTAACATCGTTTGTCTCATTCAGTGTATTGTTGATTCAATAATTTAAAATCATGATTGAGCAATTTAACACTGACAAAACGTACTTATATATATTTTAACTCTTTAACTTGTTTATATTTTTAAATAAAATAAATCGTACAATCAAATAGGTGTGTGGTGTTAAAATTTTGAATTTTTAAATATGGAAAATAAAATGATAATAGAGTCGCTACCAAATTTTTTTTTAAAAAAAACACTCCAGCTGTGTTGAGGTCTTCTCCTTTTCTGGTCAGCCAAGCTTCTTCTTCTTCTGCTTCAAATGACGTCGTCTCTTAGGTGTGCCTGAGCCACCTTCATCCTCTTTATCTTCTTCAGCACACATCAACCTTGACTCCTTCAACTCTATTCTTCAATGCTCTGTTTGTGTCGGTATGTTCGAAAACTTCTCTCCTTCCTTGTTTCTGTGTCGCTGCCCTGTGCTTATTTTCCTGTTGTTGTTCTATGGCTTGTGCGTGATATAGGAGAGAAGATGAAAGTTTAGACAAACCGAAGTTGAAGTTTAGGAGCTTATTTGGATAGGAAATTTTGTTCTAATTGTTTTGGTTGTTGTAATAGGAAGATTGATTTAGGTTCTGTTTTCTTGGGTTTGAACTGAATCTTGGTGATTAATTAAATTTGGAAAGGACAATAATTCCTTTTTTTAATTAGAAAAGCATAGTAATTCTATATATGGATGTTTGGAAATTGTTAGACAAGACATTTCAAGATTAAGAAGTTGATGAACTTGTTTGAATGTTAATGCACACAAGGTTTTTGTGAAAATGTGTAGAGGAGGAATTTGGTTGGATTAAGATTGTTCAACCCTATGTTGAAACTTAAAAGGGCATAGTTATTGTTTGAATATATATGCACACATATATGGCATATTGGTCAAGGTTATAACTTTTGGGAAGCGGGGGGCGATGGAGTATGTCGTGTGTAATTGATCCAAGTCTTCTTTCAGAATGACATTTAAATGGCCTGTACAAGTGTTATTTTGTTTAAACGCAAGTTCTTGTAAGTGAATCTTGGGAAACTCATCGTTCATTTCTCTCATGATAATAGTGGATTAGATAGGTATTTCAGTAGTGCATTATAATTATGTTTCATGTCTTAGCTAGTCATGGTATATACCTTTATGAACTTTCTTATAAATATTTTTTGAACTTTTATATGGTTTCTGACTATCTTTCTTTGTTAAGCAATTAAGGATAGAAACTAAATCAAATATTAGGATTGGTGAGACTGTGCCTGGATGTGAATAATAAGGCTTTGTTATTAAATTTTTTTAAAAACCAAGAGCTTCATCGATTTGTTGAGGAGGTCAGTCACTTTAAAATTGACACTAGGTTTCTTTCCCTTTTGTGTATAGTTTCTAACTTTGGTATCAAATAATTAATTGACAGGATACAACAGAGAAGTTGAAGTTTTAATAACTCTTACCATTCTGTGTTAGGTATTTGTAGCCAATCCCTTTTCAACTGTTACCTGTGAATATGCTTATCCACCTTTTACTCGGTTTATATTCTAACTACTCATAAATTAAATCTTAATCCACGTCCCACTTTGGGTTTATAAATAAACTCCAAAATTACATATAACTTAATAATATACTCTACTTATAAATAAATCAAACCTATGGCAAAAACTCGTGGATTCCCCAAGATCAGTCACTAGAACGATATGTTTCCTTGAAACAAAGACTGGTAAACAAGTGGTCCAAATTCTTACCTCAAATAATATCAGTACAAACTAAGCCTTCTGTTTTGTTCTGAGAACAGGATTTATCGAATTTGACTAGGAGCCAAGCCTAGGGCCTACGTACCCTGTAAAGGGATCAAAGTCCACGTAGTTTGAGACACACTCAGGCAGGGGGTGGGGTGTGTGCTCTGTGTGACTGTATGTAAATAGTGTAGGGTTAGAACGTAGAATCTATAATGTTTAAGGCTTGACCTCTGTATTTGTAGAGTTTACCTTAGATTGAATCGCTTGGGCCCTGTGATCTGAGGCCTTGATATCGTAACTACCTGTTATAGATTTAGATATACCTGGATTGTAGATAAGATAGGATCCTCCTATATTGTAGGTAGATCCTGATATGCAATATACTCCTTGCTGGGCCATATATTGTATATGGGCCTTATCCAGATCCGTAACAGTTGCCCACCAGCCCGGTAGTTCAAGCTTTTAAGCTGTCGGGATGTACTTTTCCCCCAGTCGGTTTTACTAGCCGAGCTTTGCTATCGTGAGCCTTACATTGCCGAGCTGCATTACGTTGATCCTGGCTATCAAGGCGGTCTACTTCGAAGATCCGAGGTCTTGTCTCAAAGATCCTGAGTAGTGCCGAGATGGTTCGTTTGCATTTGAATCCAGTGTTGATCTCGGCTATCGAAGTTGTCTACTACAAAGATCCGAGGTAATGTCTCTAGGATCCGGGATAATACCGAGGTGGTTTGCCTGGCTTCGAAGTCGGGGTCTTTCGTATTCGAGTTGTTCCAGCTTTGATTTGCTTTTGTCCAAGTCTTGACTAGTTCAGATTCATTCGTATTCTGCTACCAACTTGCCTGTTTAGGCAATAGGTTTTTTTCCAAGGTGAGATCTATTCACCTTTCCCTCGTTCTTTTGTTTTTGCTTACCTCGACCTCGGTTGATGGTGCATTTGATGTATTTGAAAATTCAAATAACCCCGTGAGGGCTTCGGTTAGTTCTTCTCATACCGTCGCCAACTGTATAGTAGTTTCCCCCCAGCTTGGCAGTCAAGGGCTCTAGGCTGCTGGGGTGCATTGGCTATTCAACTTGGATCCATGTCCGAGGTTAATCTTCATTCCCTCCAGCGAGGTGGTTCCCTCAGACCCTGGAAGAGGAGCGAGACGTTGCCAACGGTCGCTGCGGGGAAAGCGACCGAGGAACTTCTGGTCGTGAGAGAGGCGTTGGAGAAAACGACCTTCGAGTGCGCCCGTCTGCAGGACACTCTTGCTAAGAGCCTGAATGCTGTGAAGGCACTGCAAAAGCAGCGTGCCGAGCCGGCCTCTGAGCTGGGCTCGACCAAAGATGCTCTTGTCGCAGAGCAGCAAGCCCATTTGGACACCACCGACTCGTTGAAGGAGACTGCCTCTGACTGCTTCAAGATGGCCTTGACACAGATCAGACATTTGAACCTGACTGTAACTCTAAACCTTGCCGGGTATTACCACCGAGCCTACGTGAAGGACGGTGTCCTGTTTCCGGCTCCTCCGACGCCCGATGCTAGGTCCTTGTCTTTTGAAGAGGAAGAGATGGACGAGCAGGGCGATAACGAGGAGCATGGAGGCGGGGAGGGTCAAAATACGGAGGCCGAGCTAGGGGGTCCCGGGGCTGCTCAGTCCAACGAGGTGGTGCCCTATGACGATGCTACTACCCCGAGCTAGGGCCCGGGGTCTTTACTTCTGTTTAGCCTTCCTTTTTGGGCGTTTGTGCCCTTTTGATTTTGAATATTCTCGGCGTGTGTGCCGGTTGTACATACTCTAATGACAATTTATGATTTAATTTTATCGATTAACTATCGTATCGTTTTTAGAATTCTAAGCATTGTTAGAATTTTATCGACTGCAGTAGGTGCAGGTCTAGGGATTCTACCAGACTTTAAGCCTGGGAATCAATGGTAGGGTTGTCTGTTTCAACATCAACGGGTGTCCATTTTATACCGTGTAGGGTGTTTACTTTAACCGCGCTACCGTGCTCCAGAGTCGTCGGCCGGTATTGTAACCGAGATAAGGGCGAAGTGTCACATGTTTAACCGAGGTGTATGCAACGCACATCTTAAACATTTTGACTTGATCAGGGTCGGCATGACAAGTCGAATGCTTAAATCGGGCGAGTGTTGACATGTCAATTCCGCGAAGGCCAATAATGGCAATTTCGTCGAGCTCTTGACCTGGGTTGGCTAGCCCTGGTGTTAAATTATCTAGATGTGTTGTATTTGTAACTGGGTTTAGAGACCTCAGTGTAACATTTATGACCGGGCGTATAAACTTCGGAGTAATGTTTATGACCGGGTGTATAGACCTCGGTGTAATGCTTAAGCGATCAATATGGCACGTTTGTGAATTTCCACTGAGGAATTCTTTATCCGGGGTCTATTTAAGGAGCGCGCGCGAGTCGTATATAATTTTCGATCTATCCGGGTCCATTTAAGGAGCGCGGAGTCAACTGTATGATTTGCACGGAGCCTGGATTTTAACTAGAATGCAGTGTAACCGGGGTCCACCTTTTTTTTGCTTCTCGCAGAACTTTCCACGAGCCCGGATTTTAACTGTATTAAGCGTAACCGGGGTCCGCCTTCAAAACTTTAGACGGGGCCGAGATTTTAACCGGATTTGGTGTAACCGGGTCCGCCTTTTCTTCTTAGTCGCAAGAATTTACACGGATCCTGGTGTTTAACCAGATTTGGTGTAACTGGGTCCGACTCACAAAACTTTACACGAAGCCCCGGATTCTAACTGTGTCTAGTGTAACTGGGGTCCGTATTCTTTTTCTTGTGGAGGTGGACTCCTCCGCAAAATTTTTCCTAGATTTGTTTATCCCGGATGGGTGTCGTAACCCCAAAATTTGTTTTTACACGAGCCCGGATTTTAACCAGAATTCAAGTGTAACCGGGTCTGTCTTCTTAACTTTACATGGAGCCCGGATTTTAACCAGATTCGTGTAATCGGATCCGACTTAAAAAATTTCTTAACAGGGAACTACAATTGTTTCTTTTTAGAAAATACAAGCTCAACCACATGGTAGGCATTTTCCTATTAGCATTTGAAGGTTTCATCATCAAGCCCCCTGATATACAAGAAATGCGTGTAAGCCATTTGCAGCTTGAATAAGTGAGATTAATCCTCACTTCAGCATGGCTAATAAATTTGACCAAGTTGACTCCTGGAGTTGGATAAAATAGAGATGTAGAAGTCTCCGAACCCCAGCAATAGCACAAAGAAACCGAAAAATACTCTTGTGAATTCCAAGTACCATTTGGTATTTTACCGTGGAAGAGAAACATGGAATTATTGTCAACTACAAGACAAGCTGCAAGTTGAATAATTGCAGGCATTTTGACTTCGGAAATGGATTTATCCCTTCAGGAACATTTGCTCGCAACAAATAACACAATAATTGGTAAAGGTCATATGGATAACAAAACAACCAATCGAGATGATGGTTTATCAGATTTGCATCAAAAAGTAACTGCTGGTATCTTGTACCGATGAAGTTTCTTTCCCAAAATTTCAACTTTTGTGGAATATATATCCCCATTAAGAGTAAAATCAAGGAAGACATCCACCATCTTTTTCTTGGCATTAATTTCAAAAGCTTCAAGATTTGTCAACTAGCAGTGGCTTTACAGCTGTTCACAGGAAACGCACTTTTTGACAATAAATTAGGAAGGTCTTGGGGAACGCTGCTGCAAGAGAATAATTTCAACCTTGTGCAGATATGAGGTCAGATTTATCTGGGGAAAGTTTTTCTTCAGATCCAAATATACATGCCAAGTCAACGGCTTCAACAACATTGCCCTTCCTTATCAATGGTATCCTTCAAGCCATCTTTCTTAACTGCAAATATTGCAGTTGATTGTAGACTTCCAGCAAGTTTTTGATAAGATTCAAATTAATTTGAGACTTCATAGAGACAAGCCCCAACAAGGTGAGTTGGAACCGAACCAAGGCCAAAACGTTGTAGACCAAAATAATTGATGAAGCCATTAACAAGTTTTATAACTTCAGGGTATCTTTTCTCCCAGCAAAGACGTTGAGCAAGATTTTTGCAGCAACCAATACTTGGAGTTAATTTGCCCAGATTTTTATTTCTGATGAGGCTTTTCAACAAACATGGACAGTTTATCCTTGATATATAACCCACATTTTAAATCTTTACAATGATAAGGCATTGATACTCATAAGTCATGAATAAACAAGTCTATTGAACAATCAAATATTCAGTAAGCAATCAAACCTGAGGAGATCCAATTCCACTAGGTAAAAATTTTTAAGTTGTACCCATATCAATCCTTTTAATGACTATAGGTACGCCCCTTTCCAAAACATCGTAGGTGGAGGACTACTTCCAGCAAGAGCAGGGCCCACATCATTTCTTCTTTGACTTAAATTAAGCCTATTACGAGCATAAAGAAGGAAAAAGAAGTACCTTATGTGGTGCATCACGGAGATATCACGCTCATTGACAACTCGGTTACCGCAGCACACATTTAACATGGACCCATGGGGGCAGCCATTTGAACAGATAGGAATGTTCCTCTGGTACTGATTAGCTTGATCTCCGCCATTGTCGGGTCCATTGAGTGCACAACCTCGACTCTCCAAATTTATGTTGTGAACTTCGTTTGTCTGAGCAAGAGAACCTCAACTTCGGCCTTGGGAACCCGGTTGCTCTCCTTCAAACCTCTATCTCGGCTTAGGAACCTGGTTTCAGGCTTTAGTTATCTCGGACCTCTCCAAATCTCAGCACCACGAACATCTCGGCATCATGTGCATCTCGGTACTGATAGTAATGAAGCATCCCAGCAGCTCGGCAGATCCTGAGGCGTTCCAACGTTGGATAATAATGGAACATCTCAGCATCTCAGCTTTTAACAATCTCAGGACCATATCGACTGTATATCTCGGCACTCAGCATCAAATCCTGAAGCATTTCGGAGTTACATCCCGGTTTGAATATCTCGACGTTGGATCCAGCGTTGTCTTCAAGGGGTAGAAGGATTTCGGTGGTAAGGTTAAGTTTTCAGGCCATGAAGTTCAAAAATGACGCTTAACACAAAACTCGTCACCAAACTTCTCAACGCTATCTACTTATGCCATGGCCTTTCTCGATCTCGGCTTCGAAACCCTGTCTCTCTTTCAAAACTTGATCTCGGCTCCTCATCGTCTCGGCCTTTAGACATCTCGGACCTCGGCTACTCCAATGTCTCGCCAGGGTACTTGATCTCGGCTCCATCGACTGGCAAGGATGTACGACCAAAATAACCAGCGTATCGTATGAGCATAAGATTTTGTAGAGATTCATATGACACAGTAATATCAGCGAGAAAAGCGGCGAGGTCAGTAGCGCCGATTTTTGAAGTATCCTCCACCAACTGTCATCTCGGGCATCTCCCTTCTCCAAATCAACGTCTCACGCAGGGCGAGATGCATTGCGCGGCTCCATACCACATAATCAAAATATCCCAGAAACACTTGGGAAACAAGAGTAACCCCTTGAATATCTGAAGGATGTAAATATAATGGGCGATTCACGTCGACAGCCGAGCCCTAAATTATTTCTTCGATTGACACTATCTCGCGGCCTGGGAGAAAAGCTTCGACTGGCTCAACACCTTCTTCTAAAGTTCCTCTAGGCAATCAAAGATTGTTCGATTGGCAACTGGCAATTGGAATAATTGACCTTCCTAGGTCGTGGGAATCAAATAAAAATTTACCGACAGACGGCGCCAATGTTCTGTTCTGAGAACGGGATCAAAGTCCTTTTAGTTCGAGACACACTCAAGCAGGGGGTGGGGTGTGTGCTCTGTGTGACTGTATGTAAATAGTGTAGGGTTAGAACGTAGAACCTGTAATGTGATGTACCTTAAGGCTTGACCTCTGTATTTATAAAGTTCACCTTAGGTTGATATGGCTTGGGCCCTGTGATTTGAGGCCCCAATATCATAACTACCTGTTATAGATTTAGATATACCTGGATCGTAGATAAGATTGGATCCCCCTTTATTGTAGGAAGATCCTGATATGCAATATATTTCCTGTTGGGCCATACATTGAGTATGGGCCTTATTCAGATCCGTAACAATTGCCCCTGACTCGCAGGTTAGGCTTCTGAGCTGTCGAGATGCATTTTGCCCTTAGTCGGCTTTATTGGCCGAGCCTGGTTATCCACACGAGGGTCTGAGGCGGAGCCTTTAGGATCTGAGGTAACGTCACTCGAGAGTCTGAGGCGGAGCCATTAGGATCTGAGGTAACGTCACCGAGAGTCCGAGGCGGAGCCTTTAGGATCTGAGGTAACGTCACTTGAGAGTCCGAGGCGGAGCCTTTAGCCTTTAGGTTTATCGTTTGTTATGTTACTTAACATATCATTTTGTCAAGTCACCCCAAAACTACGTCGTTTTTGGGAGTTAGGGGAATCAATGAAGGGTGTTTTGATATTTTTTGTTTTTATATTTATTATATGAATTTTATCAAAACACCCTTTATTAATTTCTCTAACTCCCAAAACGACGTCGTTTTGGGAGTTAAGAGAATTAATGAAGGGTGTTTTGGTATTTTCGTTTTTGTATTTATTATATGAATTTTACCAAGAGACTTGTTAGTTCTCTATGTGTTTTGATGATAATTAACAATTGTAAACACACATTGAAGTTTGTTTTTGGTAAGTTGAAAAACTTACTTGTCAAAGCCAAACTTCGGGTATTGGTCTCAATACTTGAGTATTGACTTGACAGAGTTGCTCAAATCCATTACACAAAGCAATACTCAAGTATTGGACACAATACTCGAGTATTGGACTTACAGAGAGCCCTCCAAGTTTTTCACCCTGAGCCAAACTCAAGTATTGATATGAATACTCGAGTATTGAACACACAGAGACATTTTCAACATTGACTTAAGTTATCAATACTCAAGTATTCAATTGAATACTCGAGTATTGGTTATACAGAGAGTCATCAAGTTTCTCATCTTATAAAAACTCGAGTATTGGTTTTGCCTACTCGAGTATTGGATTTTCACAAAGTTTTCATACTTAACACTTGTTTATGAATACTCAAGTATCCATTCTAATACTCAAGTATTGACTTGACATCAATTTTAACAAAGTTTTCAAACTCCTTAAATACTCGAGTATTGGACTGACAGAAAGACTACAAGTTTTATGCATGTATTGAATACTCAAGTATTCATTTTAATACTCAAGTATTGACCAGGGATAGACTTCATAAAGTTTTTCAAAATGAATGCATACTCGAGTATTGAGTTGGAAACTCGAGTATTGGGCATATAGAGAGCTTTTCTCTTTGTCAATGATTTGAACACTCAAGTATTAAAAACAATACTCAAGTATTGAGGTTTTTGAACTTAGACTTATTTTCATATCAAAAGTTCAAAACTCGAGTATGGATTTGTATACTCGAATATCTCACTTATTTCAACATTAAGGTCCAAAGGTCAAGTCTCGATGATTCCTCTCGGAAGAAGAATATTCGAGTATCAAAATGAATACTCGTGTATTGACTTAAGTGCACAGTGACAAACTCGAGTATTGAACGCTAAGTTTGAAAATCAAATTTGACGAATTTGTGAAACCTTCTTGTTTGATCTTAATACTTCCTATGATTAATCTCTAATGTTTCTAAATATGTTTAACCACTTTATTGGTGAGTTTCAGACAGATTAGAGAATGTACATTGAAGGTTTAAAGCAAAAGCAAAAGTGATGTCAAGACATTAAAGCAAACCCAGAAAGTTGCATACTTTTGGATAATCCATTTGCACACGCCTACAAAGAATTAAAGAATGATTTCTACATCCAGCAGCTGCTATTCCAAAGGATAAATTCACAGAGAGTCAACTCAACATCTTGACTAGATTAAGTGAAGTTTAGAGAGAGAAGAAGAGCTAAACCGAACCCAGTAACCTTGTCTAATGAAGGCAACGGTTATAATCAAGTTTACAACGGTCATTTAATGCACTCTTAGTATAAATAGAGTTGCATTCAATTCTTCTCAAAAACCACAACTGCTGAAAATGAATTGCATTCAAGTCTTACACTTATTCTTTCGCCATCTATATTGTATCTTTTGATACACAAGCTTCAAATGTTTATCATTATCTACTCTTAGAGAGAGTTTCTACTTGTAAATCATTTATTGTAAAGTATCACAAGTCAGGGACTTGGTGATTGGGTTCATTGATTACAACTTGTAAGGGGGAGTAAGTTCTAGTGAGAGAATTACTCTTGAGTACGAATGTGTAATCAATTGATATAGTGGAAATCCCAGTGTCGGGACTGGACGTAGGTCAAGGAGTTAGACCAAACCAGTATAAATCCTTGTGTCTAGCTGTTCTTCTCTACATCTTCTCGCTCACCTCGGTTTTGCTGTACGAAAAACAGAGCAAATCAAAAAAGTTTCAAAATCCCCAATTCATCCCCCCTCTTGGTGATTTAGCTCCACCTTCATTTGGCATCAGAGCTAGGTGTTCTCTAAAGAGCTTAACATCTCGAGAAGGATCACAATGGAAGGTATTCTACCTGATGGAGCTTCAATCAACAGACCTCCAGGTTTCAATGGAGAACATTACTCATTCTGGAAAGCCAAGTTCAAGGTCTTTGTAATGGCTACAGAGTATGGTCTCTGGAGAGTATTTGAAAGAGGAGACTATGAACCATCTGTCATGGAGAATGGTCTCAGAGTTCCAAAGGAAGAAGAAGATTTTGATGAAAATGACAAGAAAAATGTCACACTCAAATGACAAAGGCGTCCTTCGTTTGCAAAGTGCTCTTAGTCAACAAGAGTATTTCCGTATTTGCAACCTAACCTCAGCTAAAGCTATGTGGGATGCTTTAGAGATTGCTCATGAAGGAACTGCTGGAGTGAAGCAAAATAGAGTTAACACTCTAATGACTGAATATGATCTTCTTCGTATGAAGTCTGGAGAATCCATTGGTGACTTCCAGCTGAGATTCACTCATCTCATCAATCAGCTTTCTACATTGGGCAAAGAATATGAGCAACCTGTCCAAGTGAGAAAAATTCTCAATATTCTCAACAAGGAATGGGAAGCCAAAGTCACTGCCATTGAAGAAGCTCGTGGAGATTCTATGGCATCTGTAGCAGCCCTCTTTGGAAGTCTCTCTGAATATGAGGCAAAGCTCAAATTCAAAAAGGGACTTGAAGAAGTCCATGACAAGAATAAGGGAATTGCCCTCAAAGCTGTCAAAGCGGTTAAGGAGTCGATGATGATGAAGATGAAGACGATGATGAAGAGATCGGGATGATGGTCCTGGAGATTCAAGAAATTCTACAAGAAGGATCAAGGCTACGGGAAGTTTCATAAGGGTAGCTCCAAATATGAGGCTAAAAAGCCAATCATTTGCTATGAGTGTGAGAAGCCTGGTCACATCAAATCGAAATGTCCCAATTTGAAGAACAAAGACAAAGAAAAGAAGAGGTTCAAGAGATTCAAAAAGAAGGCATATGTCTCGGTATTTGGGGTGATAGCTCATCGATGAAGATGATGAGGATGAGGAAGAAAAAGCAAACATATGCTTAGTTGCTTTGAAGAAGAAGAGCAACATACTAACATTGATGAGGTATATGATTGCAAACCACCTTATGATGAGTTATTTGCTGAGTATATGGTTGTGCAATCAGAATTTGAAAAACTTACTGACAAATATTTCAAGTTGAGAAACAAGAATATTACTCTTGAATTGCAAGTTGAAAAACCTTCTTCCTCCGAATATCTTGCTTGTGAAGATTGTCCCGATCTCAAGAAAAAGAATTTACATCTTACAAAGGCACTTGAGAAATTCACTAGAGGAAGTGAAATGCTCAATGTCATTTTGAAACAACAAAGATTTATAAATTACAGATTAGAATTGGCTACAAACCTAATTTTGATAAAAGAAAGGAAGAAAGAAGTCTCGGTGAAAAATCCTATATGAACTATTTTACAAAATCAGTTCATTCTTCAAATCCTTTTGCACACTGCAACTACTGCAATAGAAAGGGCCATACTACTTCTTCCTGCTTTCATAAGAAGGAAAGAAAAAGTAAACCCATAGGGAATTATCAATGGGTGCCAAAGGGATCTCACAAGATTCCTAAGACACAAACTAACCCCAAAGGACCCAAGAAAAGATGGGTACCTAAGTCCCGATCTGTTGTGTCTTACAGGTTTGTCTAAGAGCATCAAAATCTAACAAATGGTACATTAACAGTGGATGCTCTAGGCACATGACGGGAGACCAATCCAAATTTGCCTCAATCAAGCCCAAGGATGGTGGCAAGGTGACCTTTGGTGGAGATCAACTGGAAAGATTGCTTGGAATTGGTGAAATTGGCAACAATGAAGGACCACTAATCAAAGATGTCTACCTAGTCGAAGGACTTTGCCACAATCTCCTCAGTGTAAGTCAAAGCACTGATAAAGGTAACTTAGTTATCTTCAATTCTAAGGAGTGCTTGATTGTGAGTACGGATATTCTCCCTTTATAAAACATAAAATCAAAAGCTTTATTTAGAGCCCCTAGAGATGGCAATTGTTACATACTTAATCTCTCTAGTAATGGTTACTGTTTTCGAAAAAATGTTTTGTTAGTAATTTGGATGATAGTTGGCTATGGCACAAGCGATTAGCTCATTTCAATATGATTCAACTTGACGAGACTACTTAAAAGGATTTGGTTATTGGTATTCCCAAACTTCGCTTTAAAAATGACATGATTTGTGATGCTTGTCAAAAAGGAAAACAGACCAAATCATCCTTCAAAACCAAAAATGAGATTTCAACCAATAGACCTCTCCAACTACTTCACATGGATCTAGTTGGACCGGCTAGAGTAAAAAGCCTTGGTGGGAATCTCTATACTTTGGTCATAATTGATGATTTCTCTAGATTTGCATGGACAATATTTTTATCTTCTAAAGATGAAACATTTGATCAGTTTGTTGTGTTTGCCAAGAAGGTCCAGAACGAGAAAGGTTTCTCTATTTCAGGAATCAGAATTGATCATGGAGAAGAATTCGAAAACAATGCATTCGCTGATTTTTGTGACAGCATGGGGATTGATCACAACTTCTCAGCCCCAAGGACTCCTCAACAAAATGGTGTTGTAGAAAGAAAGAATCGGGTCCTCACTGAGATGGCAAGAGCTATGCTGAATGAGAACAACACTTCTCAAGTGTTTTGGGCTGATGCAATGAGCACCACTTGCTACATCTCTAATCGAGCATACCTCCGAAAGAAGTTGGACAAGAATCCCTATGAGCTGTACAAAGGGAGGAAATCAAATATAGCCCATTTGCATGTGTTTGGATGTAAGTGTTTCATCCACAACAATGAGTTTGCCAAGAATATGCAGGGAGAGTTTGAGATGTCCATGATGGGAGAGCTCAACGCAAATCAAGCAAAAGAAGGATGGAATCTTCATATCTCGGACCAAGTATCTCAATGATCTCAAGAAATTTGGGATGGATCAATGCAATGGAGATGACACTCCAATGAGCTCACCTTCATTAGATCTTGATGAAGAAGGCAAGGACTTCAACATCACAAGATATAGAGGAATGATTGGATCATTACTCTATCACCGCAAGTTGCCCCGCACATCCAATTCGGTGTTGGAATGTGTGCAAGATTTCAATCTGCTCCTAAGGAGTCACATGCTTTGAGCAAGTAAAGAGGATATTCGATATCTTGCCGACACAAAGACACTTGGATTGTGGTTTCCTAAAGGTCAACCTGAACATTTTGGAAGCATATTCGATTCGACCATCTTTGGGTACAAGACGATAGGAAGAGCACAAGTGGCCAATGCAAATTCCTTGGTGGCTCACTTGTGTCATGGTTCACAAGAAATGACAAGTGTGGCCGTGTCCTCCACCGAAGCCGAATATGTAGCCGCCTCAAGTTGCTGTGCTCAAGTTTTGTGGCTCAAGCAGCAACTATCAGACTTGGGAATCAACTTAAAGGAGATACCAATATTGTGTGACAACACAAGCACAATAAGCTTGGCCAAGAATCCAGTTCAACATACTCGAACCAAGCATATTGATGTAAAGCATCATTTCATAAGGGATCATGTTCAGAAGAGAGATGTCAAAGTCATGTTCATCCCAACTCATCTTCAACTTGCTGACATCTTCACCAAACCATTGGCCAAAGAACAATTTAATTTTATAAGGAGAGAATTGGGAATGGTAAATCCAAATGAGTTGTAAGTACTTCTCACTATCTCAATGTTAGTTCTGGTTTTGATGAATGTTAAAAACTAATTTAAGCATCGGAGTATGTAGTTATGTCTTTTGCAGGATGCTTAAAATTTTAGTAATTGCTGAGAAAGGAGAATACTCAAGTATTGAAGGCAATGCTCGAGTATGGAGAAGTCAGAGAGCAACATTGAATTTTGGAGAAGATGAATATTCGAGTGTATAAGTTGAATACTCGAGTATCCACCAGTCAGAGAACAACCTGATGATAAAGAAGTTCAATACTCGAGTATGAGAGTTCAATACCAAGTATCCACCAAGCAGAGGACAAACAAGTGTTGAAGAAATGGAATACTCGAGTATGTAAGTTTAATACTCGAGTATTGGTCGTAGAAATTCAAAGGTTCACCTTACACTTTTGAAGTCCAGGTTAGTATTTGTTCCTCAATACTCGAGTGTGTAAGTGAAATACTCAAGTATGTGAGTTCAATACTCGAGTATAACTTGCAATACTCGAGTATGGGTTCGCCTATATATGTTGTCACTGTTCATGTTCTTCAATACTCGCTCCAAAACTCAAGTTTGCCCTAGACGCTCTCTTCTTCTCTCGGGTTCTCTCAATTTTCGTCTAAATCCCTCACTCTAATCCCTCCAATGGCCTCGAAATCACAATCCCAAGCCGTCCCTACCTCTAATTCCAGTGAAGAAGGAAAAAAATCATGGTCTCCACCTCCTCCTCCTCCTCGTCAACCACAGGCTCCACCTCCATCTTCTTCTGAATGACCACTAAGGGTTAAAACGTGCTCAACTCGCCTTCGCCATGGCATAGACAAATCGATTAAAGGAGTAATAGGCGCAATTTCGATGAGCGCTCTCCTCGAAGAAGAAAAAGGAATCCAAAACCCAAAGCAAAGGTGTTTCTTTCAAGGAACCCGTCAAGGAACTCCGCCGCTCGAAGAAGAAGGTGTCGAAGAACCCGCTTAAGTCGCCTTCTAAGAAGAGAAAGGAACCTGAACCCAAGAAAAAGGGGAAGGCAAAGGATCTTGAAATTTCCAAACCAACAAAAGCAAGAACAAAGAGGGCATCTGTACCCCAAGCTGGCAAATCCTCACGAGGACAAGAACAAGAAGAGGAGGTCCCTCCTGTTATGAAAAATGCAATCTCAGATATCTACAGTCATCTTTCAGCTCTAAGCGATTTTACCATAGATTTTGTACCTCTCACTCCGGAACAAAGTACCAAGTTCAAAGACTCATATACGAACAAAGAATTCTGTCGTCGTAGTGAACTTGGTCACTCTTCAACAAGAATGTAATGTCAATCTATCTCCTTGGCTTGCACCTTATGATTCTTTCACATCCATTTCATCTCTCTATAATCCCAACCTAGTGAAATTATTTTACTTCAATATGCAATCTGATAATATTCTCAACTCTGATGGAGAGTTAGTTGAGAAAAGAGTGACTACAAGTGTCAAAGGTGTCAAATTCACCTTATCTGCTTCAATTCTCAATGATATTCTGAAAATTGCTAATCCTCCTCCTGCTTCCACTCCAACCTATAGCAACCAAGAGATATTCACCACCCTTAGACCTAATGAGGAGTTTCCTAAAACCAAAGACATACACTTTCCTTCAAACCAGGGTCTATGACACCTATCAACGGGGTCCTCTGGTATATCTACTCCAGGAACTTCATTCAAAAAGGAGGCAGTTTTACACATTTTTCCCAGAGAGATTACCGTTTCTTCACTGCATTTGTAAACAGCATCCTTTGAACCTTGGTCACTGGATTTTCCAGGAGATGATACGATTCAAATTTTCATCCAGATGACCTTCCCACATACCATTCCCTTCACTCGTATCTGTCATTCTATTTTATCACAAAATTTGGTATGTTGGCCCTCCTGAGAGTATCCACCCGTCTTTTGGCAAGACTCAACTCAATTTCATGAAGATTACTTTTGAGGCGAAAGGCTCGGTCAATCTTGGGCACCTTCGAGATCTCGGGCAAGGGCTTCTCGGTCAAAAGCTCAGGAAGCTCAGCCTTCTCCACCCCCTCAGTCATCCTTGCCATCTGATCTTGACTCGCAAGGGAATTGTGGATGCTGCCATTGCCTCTTTGTCCATTAAATTGGAATTTGAAATTGGGAGGTTGCTTGCTGAAGTGAGAACTGCTAATCATGAGATGATAGATGCAGCAATGAAGGTCCAGATCGATAAGCTCAAGGATCAATCTGAAAAGAAACAAGATGAGATTTCTGATCAGCTCATTGATCTAGATGCCAGACTGTCCACTACCTTGGTCACTTCCATCGAGGTGCGTGACAAGGTTGAAACGATTATCAAGCATCTTAGCATTGGCTTCTCTTCCCCTTTTGGGGTCACTAGTGGTCCAGGTTCATCTCAACCTAAGCCTGACCCTAAGCCCTCTTCTTCCTCACCCTCATTCACCTTCACTAGCCCTCGGGTTCATACTTCATCCCCTAAGCCATCCACTCCCATTCTCTCCTCCCCCATGCTTGCCCCTACTCCATCCATTGAGATTCTTCACCCTACTCCATCCACTGAGATTCTTCATCTCACTCCATCTCCTGAAGTTCTCCCTCAATCACCTCCTCCTACTCCTCTCCTTGATCCTCTCTCTGCCCCCACGATCTCAGCTCCATCCACCCTTGAAGATGACAAAGGGGGAGAGACTTTAAAGTAGAATTTGAGAGAGTTTGAAGAACTTAGAATAGCTTTTATGTTTAACTTTTATGTATTGGCTATTTTGTACCTTTGCATTTCTGAGCTCACTTGCTGATATACACTCCTTGTTATGAAATGCATTAAGTGCTTATTTTTCTTCTGTTGCTCATCTCTGATATATGAACGATAATTAACATTTGGAAGTCCTTTTGAATGTTATTTTGTGCACAATTGTATTACACAACAACTAAGTTTTCAAAATACCACTTCTGTCAGAATTCTTGAAATTCAAATGAATTCAACTTGAAAAATTTCATTTCAAAATGCAAACTCTCACAAATCTTGGAAATTTGGTTTACAAGTGTTGTCATCATCAAAAAGGGGAGAATGTTAGTTCTCTATATGTTTTGATGATAATTAACAATTGTAAACACACATTGAAGTTTGTCTTTGGTAAGTTAAAAAACTTACTGTCAAAGCCAAACTCGAGTATTGGTCTCAATACTCGAGTATTGACTTGACAAAGAGTTGCTCAAGTCCATTACACAAAGCAATACTCAAGTATTGGACACAATACTCGAGTATTGGACTTACAGAGAGCACTCCAAGTTTTTCACCCTGAGCCAAACTCGAGTATTGATATGAACACTCGAGTATTGAACACACAGAGACATTTTCAACATTGACTTAAGTTATCAATACTCAAGTATTCAATTGAATACTCGAGTATTGGTTATACGAGAGAGTCATCAAGTTTCTCATCTTATGAAAACTCGAGTATTGAATTGGAAACTCGAGTATTGGGCATGAAGAGAGCTTTGCTCTTTGTCAATGATTTGAACACTCAAGTATTAAAAACAATACTCATGTATTGAGGTTTTTGAACTTAGACTTATTTTCATATCAAAAGTTCAAAACTCGAGTATGGATTTGTATACTCGAGTATCTCCCTTATTTCAACATTAAGGTCCAAAGGTCAAGTCTCGATGATTCCTCTCTGGAAGAAGAATACTCGAGTATCAAAATGAATACTCAAGTATTGACTTAAGTGCACAGTGACAAACTCGAGTATTGATGAACATACTCGAGTATTGAACGCTAAGTTTGAAAATCAAATCTGACGAATTTGTGAAACCTTCTTGTTTGATCTTAATACTTCCTATGATTAATCTCTAATGTTTCTAGATATGTTTAACCACTTTATTGGTGAGTTTCGATTTATGATTAGAGAATGTACATTGAAGGTTTAAAGCAAAAGCAAAAGTGATGTCGGACATTAAATGCAAACACGAAAGTTGCATACTTTTGGGTAATCCATCTGCACACGCCTACAAAGAATTAAAGAATGATTTCTACATCCAGCAGCTGCTATTCCAACGGACAAATTCACAGAGAGTCAACTCTGAACATTTGCCCAGCTAGATTAAGTAAAGTTTAGAGAGAGAAGAAGAGCTAAACTGAACCAGAACCTTGTCTAATGAAGGCAACGGTTATAATCAAGTTTACAACGGTCATTTAGTGCACTCTTAGTATAAATAGAGTTGCATTCAATTCTTCTCAACAACCACAACTGCTGAAAACGAATTGCATTCAAGTCTTACACTTATTCTTTCGGTTTTCATCTATATTGTATCTTTTGATACACAAGCTTCAAATGTTTATCATTATCTACTCTTAGAGAGAGTTTCTACTTGTAAATCATTTATTGTAAAGTATCACAAGTCTGGGGACTTGGTGATTGGGTTCATTGATTACAACTTGTAAGGGGGAGTAAGTTCTAGTGAGAGAATTACTCTTGAGTACAGAGTGTGTAATCAATTGATATAGTGGAAATCCCAGAGTGTCTGGGGACCGGACGTAGGTCAAGGAGTTAGACCGAACCAAGATAAATCTTTGTGTCTAGCTGTTCTTCTCTACATCTTCGTTCACCTCTGTTTTGCTGTACGAAAAACAGAGCAAATCGAAAAAGTTTCAAAATCCCCAATTCACCCCCCTCTTGGTGATTTAGCTCCACCTTCAAGACCCTTCATTAATTCCTCTAACCTCAAAACTACGTCGTTTTGGGAGTTAAGGGAATTAATAAAAGGTCTTTTAGTATTTTTGTTTTTGTATTTATTATCTGAATTTTATCAAAACACCCTCCATTAATTCCTAACTTTTAAAACGATGTTGTTTTTGTTGACAAAATTTTATGTCAATTGACATGACAAATGATAAACCTATATTGATATATATACTCCCTCTGATCATAATTACAGGAACACTTTTGTAGTATAATTTATACTAAAAAAATGTTCCTATAATTAAGACCAGAGGTAGTACGTGTGTGTGTGTGTGTGTATTGAATTGACCGCCAACTCACTAATTCTTTTTGTTTTCTTCTTCTGATGTTAAATGTATTTTTTTTTTCCTAATGTGCATTTAGTTTTTTACAACTCAGTATCACGTGATTGGGTCTTTCAAAGAAAATTTCAACTCAATATCACGTGATTGGGTCTTTCAAACAAAATTTCGAGATGTCGTTTTTCTTTTATTGATAACTTTTTTTTGCCCAAAAATCAGATTTTATTAATACCAAAAAATCAATTACAATCACTAATAGCCGAAGCCAAACAAACACTCGAAAAACCTACAGTTACACCCTATCACACTACTAACCAGAAAAGAAAACCTATACCAATCAACTATCTCTACTATCAGTATCCTATACATTCCTCAACCCACTCCTGCTCTAACCTTTGTACCAGTATAGCTATCAGTACAATTCTGGTGCAAATGAGAGTCGTGGAACAAAAACATGCTTAAAGAGGATGGCATACAATCCAACCATGAAGGCTAGTACATCCCCTTTGCTGCATCAGCTGCAATCCTATCTGCAACTTTGTTGCCCTGCCTTGAAACCAGCGAGAATGAGATTCCCTCCACCAACTCCATCAGCTTAAAAATTTCCTTCAGTAAATCCTGACTACACCATTCACATCCAATCAGTTTCTTCCCTATGATTAATCTGTACAGTGGCTCACAATCAGTTTCAATAGTAATTGGGAGGTCCAAGAATTTATTTCTATGTGACAGCGACTCTTTAATAGCCATACACTCTGCCATGAACGGAGAAACCGCAGAAACAGCACGCCCCAAACCTCCGACAAATGCCCCCTCATGGTTTCTGCAAACTAGCCCAATACTAGCCACCCCTGAAGACTGTTTGAAAGACCCATCCACATTTATTTTAATGTTGCCACACCTAGGTGCTAGCCACTGTTGCTGTCTTATGATCACTTCCTCAAATAATTTGTTATCTTCACCACCCTTCCTATACTTATACCGCTAGAACTCCTCCACCTGCATGTTTACCATCTTGACCACCAATTTAGCATCAGGTTTTTCCTCCCTAAAAGTCCAGCTACATCGTTTTTTCCAGATCCACCAACACATTGTGGCAAACACCGACTTACCATATTCATCTAACATATCTTGACCATGCAACAGATCACACATCCAATCCTCACATCTCTTCACCGACCATTTATTAAAAGTTAAACCAAGAGAACTCCCAAACCAGTAGTGTTTGGTCCAGGGGCAGAGAAATAATAAATGCTCCACAGTTTCATTTTCATTTAAACAGATAGGACAAAGAGGGTTACTAGCACACTTACGTTTGAACAACGCATCCTTAGTAGCCACTGCGCCAGCGCCAAGCCTCCATAAGAAATGTTGTACTTTAGGTGGCACCGACACTCTCCATATGCACTTCCATAGAATTTTTGGCACCGAGTACGATGTGCCAGGATCACGAACTTGAACAGGCCCCACCTCACGTCTTGCTACTAAATATCCTGATTTCACTGAGTAGCAACCTTCTTTGCTAGTCATCCATATCACACGATCAGCACACGGGTTAATGGGAATAGTTAGTTTCAAGATCATCATTCTTTCCTCCTTACTGATCCTATCATTTATGGACTGCAGGTCCCATCGACCATTACGTATCAGTTCACACACCAAGGCCTTGTCATCCTCATCTAACCATGTCCCATTTCGCAATTTAAATCCCTGCACCCCCTGTATCCACTGATCTTTCCAGATTTTTATGCTTCTCCCATTTCCCACTTTCCAGCACAACTCATTAAGAAGCAGGTCCCGCCCCTCTAAAAGGCTTGACCATCCCCATGAGGAACGTCTCCCCTTCTTTGCGGACAAGAAATCCCCTTTAGGAAAATATATGCCTTTTAGAATCTTACACCACAAGTCCTGCGGTTTCTCAAGCAATCTCCATGCTGTTTTGGCTAGCAAAGCCTTATTAAAGCACAAGCAAGTCTCTAAACCCCATACCACCCTCTTTTTTGCCCAATGTCAAATGTTTCCAACTCCTCTAGTGGATAGCCCCTGCCTTATCCTGCTGCCCCCACCAAAAGTTTGAGACCAAACTATCGATCTCCCTGCAGGTCCTTTTAGGGAATAGGAAACAAGTCGTGGGGTAGCTTGGAATAGCATTCGCTACCGCTTTAATCAATACTTCCCTTCCTGCAAAGGTAAGTAGCTTATGTTTCCACCCTTGTAACTTCATACCAATTCTATCCCTCACAAATGCCAAAGATGCTGCTTTTGATCTACCCCAAACCACCGGTAGTCCCAAGTAATTTCTTGCTTGATCTGACTGTTTTTTACCAAGACACGCAGCTATTCGATCCTTGACATCAGCCGGGGTATTAGAGGAGAAAAATAGGCTTGATTTTTCTAGGTTCACAACCTAACCCGAGGCATATCAGAAAACATCCAGGATCATCTTTAGTACCTTGCAGTTCAGTTCATCAGCATTAAGGAACAAAATCGCGTCATCCGCAAAGAAGCAATGCGATAAGATTGAAGGTTTCCGGGCCAATTTAACTCCCTTCAAGTCCTTTCTCTCAATGTGTGACTAAATCATGAGGGAAAGAACCTCTAAAGCAATGATAAACATGTATGGGGACATGGGATCCCCTTGTCTTACCCCTCGTCTCGGATTAAGAGTATCAATAATTTGCCCATCAACTTGCAGATTGAATTTCGACGTTGAGACACAACTCATGACTCGTGATACCCACTCTGAACAGAATCTCATCTTCAGCATTACAGCTTCCAAGAAGTCCCATTCAACCCCATCATAGGCCTTGTTCATGTCTATCTTCAATGCCACTTCCCACTTTTGTTGATAACTTGAGTACCAATAAATATATATAGTGCTTGGGTACGCGTTGGACCCTTTAATAGTGGAAAAAAAGTCCAGTAGTTTTTTTTTTTTTTTTTTTTGATGAAAGAGAGGCCATAGCCTTTATATATTAGAATAAGTTAAAAGGGGATCAAGTCCCATACAATCATTCAAAAGCACATTCCTAAGATTAATAGGACAAGTATTAAAAATAGAAGATTTTGCTAAACCTTCCTTTGCTAGTGAATCAGCTAGTGAATTGCTAGAACGAGAGTTTTGAGCAAAAAAAAAAAAAAAAAAATCCCTAGAACGAGAGATATATTGCACTTTAACCTCCTAGTCCCTAGGCAACATACTTCTAATCTGCATAAGGACACTACTGCTGTTGGGGCCTTCCTGACGTCTATGTAGTTTCTCAACCAGCTGTTTAGCATCGGATTCCACAATGATCTTTTTAAATCCTTCTTCCCACACAAGTCTGATGCCGCAGAGAAGTGCCCATTCCTCTGCATCATAGACTTCACAGTGACCCAGAAACTGTGAGAAGCCCATAAGCCAAGCTCCCCTGTTATCTCTAACAGCACCTCCGCAACCAGCTTTCCTGGCACTAACCGAAACAGCTCCATCTATTTTCAGCTTAACCCAGCCAATAGGAGGGGTTCCCATTTTTCAATTCTTGGATCAGACCTTATATCAGCATGGCAGTCTAGATCATTTTTTTCACAGTAAAATCTCCATGATCTTTCGATTACTCTGGTGGGAAATAATGGTTTATGGAACTCCTCTTTAAAGATATAGTTATTCCTCCACAGCCATAACATCCAAATCCCAACACCCCAAATCAGATTCCACTTCACACTGTTATCTTTTCCCAACTCCTCAGTAAGATTAAATGACATCCAATCTTTAAGAGGATAAGAGAAAAATGTTGATACATACCGTGGATGGATGAGAGAGATCCATATCTGATTAGCAAAATAGCAGTCACGAAAAATATGCAGCTCATCCTCTACTTCCGCCTGGCAGTAGTGACATAGAGATAAACGAGAAGACCATGTGCTTCTCCTTTCATTAGTTGGAAGCCTATTGTTATAGGCCAGCCATAAAAATACTTCCTCTCGGCCCCTTGCCACGCCCAAATACTCTTGAAACTTTTGTTTTAGAGATGAGTAGGTAATTTTTGCAGGATAAAGTAAGCACTTTTAATGGAGAAATGACCATGAGAAGTGCCATTCCACACCATTATATCTTCTCCCTTCTCTTCCAATGGCGGTAGGACAGTTATAATTTTCTGAACCACATCACCATTGACTACATTTACCAATCGGCTAATGTCCCAAGTACCATATGATACCCAATCTGCTACAGAGCTTTCTTCCTCTTCGGCACTCAGTGTTCTTGTGCAGAAGTGCTTTATTTTCTGGTCCTTAAAAAGCCAAACATCATTAAAGAAGAGTACTGATCTCCCATTTCTCACTTGCCATTTGGTACCCGCCTTTATTACTTCCTTCTGTTTACAAATTAATTTCCACAGTAGAGAGTCATCTCGCTTAGTATTTAGCAAAGAGAATTCTCTTCTGAACATATACTTCCTTTTTAAAACTTCAGCCCAAAGTCCCTCTGAACCTTTGACTAACGTGTGCGGAGTATGATCTCGGTCGTCTGGGTTTTTGGACAACTTTCCATTGCTCCGCCATGGTATGATCTCTCCCCTGTTCTTCTGCTTCTTTATTAGTCTCCATTTCAGCAGCTTGATTCTCCTTGGTAGTTTGTTTTCTTTGCGGACACGTTTCGAATCTAGGGCCATAAATCCCACAACATGTGCATAAGAGGTGCAATCCTTCATATTCTAGGAAAAACTCCTCTTTCTCAAGATAGAACCCTCTCATCATCTTCTTTCCCAGTTCGACTAGAACGCAGATTCTAGCAAAATGACCACGAAGTTGGCATGAGGTATTCATATCAACTTTAATTGTTTTCCCTATCCTGTTTTCGATCAAAGTGAGAGACTCTTCATCATAATACTCCAGTGGTAGTTTTGGAATCCTTACCCAAAAGTCCAGTAGTTGTATGGTGTTTGGGTAAGCTTTTCACATACTGGGCTTTTCCAAAAGGCTTCTTATTTTCGGAAGCCAGATTTGTGAGCGTTGAGCATGAAGCTCACCTAGAGCCTGTTTGGTGGACGATAAACACAAATCTGCCAAACACCTCTTTTTTCCAGAAACAATTGTTCATCAAACCTAGTTTTCCAAAAATTTGCCGACACCCATCTACTCTTTCACACCTCTTCCCATCATCCTCGAAGCTCACGCATCTTCACTCGGTGATTTTCTTGAAGTGGAACGTAGATTCGGCGACGGCGCGTTTCATGGCACGGCCTTGGAGCTCGAAGGAATGGTCATGGGTCAACAGAGGAATATGGACGAGTGTTATTCGCGAACAGGAGAGTTCTCCCTCTGGCCACTGACGTCGACGCCGGAGCTTTGAAGGCAGGGAGTCTTTGCAATAGATTCCCGGTTTCACTCAGTAGGATCTGTGGCGGCGGTACATAATAGATAGGATAGGATCCAACTCTGAATTTTGAATTTTCAATCAAATAAAAAAAATGAAAAAGAAAAGGGGGGGACTTTGGGTTGTTTGGCTGACGACTAATTACTAATTAGTAATTAGATTACTTTTCAGCATTCATTTCATCTTGTGGTCGGAGGAGAAGAAGGACGAGCATGGTCAGATCTATTATGTGTATGAGATCGATGGTGCTGGAACTCATAGTTTGATTTCTGTGACGTGTGCGAAGAACAAGCTTTATGCCCATTTTGTGAATGCTCCGACGCCGGAGTGAAACAGAGATAAGGAGATTCTGAGACATGTTCATGAGTCTTATAAGACTGTGGGGTCCTTTTGATCTTTTGATTCTTGAGTTTGTCTCTGGTAATGCATGATTTTCTGTATGATCAACATGTTTGTTGCTTGCAATTCTGCTATGTCTTAGTTTCAATCTGGAATTGAAATTGAAATTAGCGTAGCCCCTGTTTATGACGCTGTCCATATGTAATTTATGAGAAGTTTCGGCTATTATATCACTGTTCTGACTATTGCCTGAGAGATATTCACTTTAATTATCGTGTATTTCTCTGCAGCAAGTTTGAGCGACTAATGCAGATTTAACTCTTATTCTCACGCATATTGATATTATTACTTTTCTCACCCTATGTCATATATTCGAACGACACACGGATATTGTTAATTTTCTAGTGGCTGATATTAATCTTATTGGCATGGATTAGATAAGAAGAACCACACTGATCGTCTTTAGTTTTTTTGGTCAATCTCATTGTTTTTTTTTTTTTTTTTGGGGGTAAAAAATCTCATTGATCATTGCATGCCCCTCAACATTCAAAAAGTTTGTTGATCGACCTCGGAGCGGTTGTTCCTTTTGATTCATACTTTTTATTAAAAAATAAAACGTCACATAAAAGTTAAATCATAAGAAAAGATGGTTATGCGCCAACAAACAAGTGAGGGATAGATTATCTAATTAACAATGCACTATTATTTAGTATCGATATATAAAAATATATTTGTATATATTCTACTTTATATACAATTTTATCCATTAAATATATTTAGTTAAAGACTTTATTGCTTTTTAATTTTTTTAATAATAATTTAACTCTTTTTTTTTTTATCAAATTTAAATATTTATTTTCAACTATCTCAATATCAAATGTAAAAGTGGGCAGCAATATTGAATTGTCTTATTTAATATCCTAAAAAGGAAAGCATTATGCGAAGGACTACCATAGATTAAATAAAGTTCATAGTTGTATATGCTTGAGTAATTTCGTTCTGTCGTAATAAACCTTCAATATACATATAAATTATATGCCTATTTATAGAACATAGGAGAGGTACAGAACGTTATAGCTGCATATAACATAGGAGAGTCAAAACAACTTACACAATGAACATGCTATGGGCCTGTTTGGGAACTCCCCAAATGGACTTATTATCCCATTAGATGGGATAATAAGTCCATCAAAAAAATTAAGAGTGTTTGGGAACACTCTTAATTTGATGGACTTCAATGGGCAATGGGGTTGTTTTTTTTTAAGCTCCCATTTGTGGCTTATGATCCCATTTACTTGCTTCTCCATCAATATGACTATGAAATTCATGTCTGTTTTTATACCTATTGGTTCCCAATGGCAGTCCTATGCAATAGTTGTCCATATAAAAATTAAGCATTTTTATACCTATGCAATAGTTGTATAAATAGTAAAATTCACTGTCACAAGGAGTTTTTTATCTTCTAATGGATTCTTTCAAATCTTGGTTGTGGGAAAGTGTGCTAACTACATTGTCTCAAGTTTATCCATATCTTCTTTGACCAAAAAAAAAAAAAAAAAAAGTTTGTCCATATCTTCCTCTATAGCTTTTTATACAACTATTGCATATTGTACTATAGCCTACTATTTATTTTCTGTTATGTTCTCGTATATTCTGCCATGTGTAGCCATCAAGTCAATCAAAGGGGTACGGTTTTATAAACAAAGATAGGATGAGGTATCTCTTTCAAGGTTTAAAAATGTTATTCCTAGTACATGCAATTACTTTAAATTGAAATCAATAAATATTTATGCCTTTCATTTGTCTCTTTATGAAAAAAGCACACCATGGATCATAAATTATGAACATACGATCTGCAACCAGAGCAACAGGACTATATGGCTATAAACAGCTTGAAAGTTGGCATGAATTGCTTTCCCAGTGATTTGGCTTTTATGCTTTTGTAGAATAAAAAGGAGCTTGGAAAATGTTTGACAGCTTAATTGTGCTATTCTTGGATTTAAACTATTAATTATGCTTTTCAGCTTTTGTAGCATAAAAAGAAACATGAAAATGATTGCTTTTGAATATTAAATGATAGATATGTTATATCACCAGTAGTTTTGGAAGAAAGAAAATATGAATAGTTTTGACCATTCATACTTCACAATTACTTAATACATGAATGAAAAAACTAAGGAGATATTATGTGTGTGTGTGTGTGTAAATGAAAAGGAAGCAGGGGAACCTTTGTAACACCCCATTTTTCGAAAGCGGAATATATCATTTAATCAGAGTGGCGCATCAGAGCAATTCCAAAAGAGTGAGTACTGATGAGTGTATTACAAAAAGTCAACCATGGTTGGATATAGTAATGTTACATTCATCCCCATAATATTATACAGTTCAAAAACAAAAAGAAACTCCGGCCAGGTCCTCAAGCGGGCTGCTTGCCCTTGTCGGCTGTCGTGGGTCCCCTAGATCCTGATGCTATAGTAAGAGCTGAGGCCCAATGCCCATTGGACCTCAGGTAACGGTTAACCTCATGCTCAAATAATACAGTATATGGATGACAGATATTCATGACATTACAGTAGTAATCAATACATAAGCACACAGCAGATGCAAGATTAACATTTCAACAAGACATAGCACACAAAGACATGCACACTCACCCACGTTTGCACTAACCCGGTGCCACGACAATGCTCGTGTCCTCGGCGCTAGGAAAACAATCTTACGGCATTATCAAGACTATAATCCGTATATAAAGCTGAATGTATAGGTAGTAATCTAAGCCCCATATACTTAGTCACGGTGCATGACCCGAGACAGAGTCCCGTCCATATCTTTATGAAAGTATCTATCACATATAAGTATACAATGAGCATCAGAGTTAGTGTTACAGTACGCGTCCGTACCTTAGTCGTGATGTCGGTACGTTGACGTTTGGACTGTGATCGTATTCAACCTATAACGGTAATGTCATATTTATTAATTCCCAATAACTTCCTAGCAGATATCCTAGTCACTAACGACATTTTTACCCTTGGTAGGATTACCTCTCAACTTATCACATTTAATTCTTCAAAAACGCTGGTCCAGAATTCTGGACAGATTTTTATCTAACTTTGAAAAATCATAATTAATTCTAGAAAAATTGAAACGAGGATCCGTAAAATTCCTTGGAATCCTTAGGATGTATATTTTTGAGAAAAAATATTGGTTTTCACCCAGAATTCATGATTCATTTCCAGTTTAATGATCTTCAACCACTGCCCAGAATTTTTCCAGAAAAACGTAGCTTAACTTTGAGAATTTTTATCTCACTGTACAGAAATCATTTTAACATGTTCTTGACATATTTAAAAAGCCCTATATGTCTAATTTATCCATGAATGTTTCCAAAATTTCGTGACTGTATTTTCAATATGAAATTTTGGCATGTTCATCACTAATTCCAGAATTTTCAAAACCGATGAAATTTCGTCGGACTTCGTTACTTTGATGATTTCCTTCCAAAAATTTTGCTATATAACCTCTCTCATCATTTTTTCGAAACTAAGCCAATTTTGACCATAAAAACATGTAAATAAAATTTATTCTAGAATATTTAAGATCTACACTACTTCTATCTAAGAATTCTAAAAACTAAAGACTAGAAACTAAAAACTAAAGACAAGCTTACCTCTTGAAGCTCTTGAACTCCTTCCTCCTTCTTAGAAATCACCACTTGGTGGTTGATTTGGTGTGAAGAATGAGGAGAGGCAAGGTCTCTATTTATAGCAAAGGCTTATGAATTTTATCCCTTGGATCAACTTTTCTTATCAATGGCTAATATTAATTTGTGCTTCTATGAAGAGACAATTTGTGAGCAAATGCCTCCCATTGGTTAGAAACAATTACATTGGATTTAGCTAATTATCTTAATTTCCAAAATTAAATCCCACATGTGCTCTATTATAGTATATTTTACTTTAATGAAATCTATTTTTGGTTGCTTGATCAATTACCAATATTTTTGAATTCTGTGTATGTATCTTGATTAGTAGTTGGATATCAAGATTTATGGTCTAATTAGATTTCCCTGGTTGTACTAAACTTATTCTTCAACGTTTGCAAAAATAGCCTTTACTAGGCTTACTTTCGAGGTTAAATTATTTGGGTTCAAGATAAGTCCTTATATTTTCTCCAAGGTTCCTACTTCATCACAACTATTTAAATTTGTATAAATTCTCACTTTATTTGTTGTTTTGAGTTTTTACTTGTGTACATCGATATTTACTTGGATTTCAATCTTTATCAAATTTGCTTTAATTTTCTTTTTCTCTCTCTCTTTCTCTCTCTTGAATACTAGACACACACACACTCACAACTCTTTTCTCTTATTGGTGGATTAAATTTCACATGGATTATACTTTATTAAATTAATTGTAAAACCCTTAGATTAGCTTTTGTGTTGATTACATTAAATCTTGGCCCTTCACCATTAAGCATGAGCTCTTGTGATGTCATCCTTGTGATGTCACTTTGATGACATCATAAAGGCTTAAGTGTCATTAGCAAAGCTTAATTAACTCCTAATCGTGTTTATTAGCTAACCATGGAGGCTTAGTGTTTAATTTACTCAAGCTTTATGCACCATAATTCATCATGAAGGTTTACACCATTATTAAGTGGGGACTTAATTGCTTATCAATCCTTTAAAAATTTCTTAAGTATTTTCATAGCATGATCTTGCTCTTTTTGATTATTCAAGAACCATAGTTTAATATAATAATCATTTGTATTTTAGGATCCTTAAATGTGGCCTAAAGATTTGCCTTTGGTTGTTTTAAATTTCTAAGAGAAAATTGCCTAAAATATAGCAAATAAACCTACAACATTTAGAGACAACATACTCTCCTTTGTTAAACATGTGGTATTTATCAAAATATAGCTTTCACTATAAGTAGGGATTCTAGGGTTTTACAACCTTTTTCTTTGAAAAAGATTGCATATGCCCTTCCTATTATGCCCCTCATGTGCACAGTATCCTGTAGGTGCTGCAAGTGAATGCCATGGGATGAGAGTCAGATAGAAGAAGCAAGAGGAATAGCAGGAGAGAAGCTTAATAATGGAGGATTGGGAAAAATGTCAAACCTCATTGTGGTCATGATTTAGTATGCGAGTGTTTGTCATTGGAGAGAAGCCAAGAACAGGAATTCCTTTGTTCTAAACATATCGAGCATCAGTTGTTGAAGCAAGAATTTCAGGCTTTGCAAGCTTTCCTCCAGCTGATGTGATGGCTTACTCGAAAACTAACCACCATGGATTCAAATCATCAGTTTGGGTTATCATGGGGCGTCCCATGATGTCTAAGGGGTTCTTTCTCTTTTATCTGCCATTTATCAAATGCACTCAATGTATCAGCCATTTTCCACATCTTTGGTTGCCCACAGATAGGCAAGAAATTAAAAGCAAAGACAGTGGCCAAAGTCTGGAAGACTTCCCATTCTATATGATGGTGTATATCTTATTAATGCTTCCACTGTAACATGCTGAGTTCTTAGTGTAGTTTTTTAGTTTTATTCCCATGATGATAATCTCCAAGCATGATTCATCTATGTTTATAATGAGTTCCTGATGTTCATTATCTTGATTAAAAGCTCATGAAAATCTAACCACACCAAAAGCTGCTTCCAAAGTTGTTATATTTCAAATTAGAGCTGTTTTAGTTTGATAACTTGTTGATTCTTAAACTCTGATTCCACCCTGCATTTATGTAGGCGGAAGAAGAAACGTTTTCCTCAAGGGAAAGTGGTTGAATGTTGTCTTCGAAGTTTGATTTCACAGAAAAAGGAAAAAAGAAAAGTTTGGTGTGTCATTTATAAAATACTCTCTCCGGTCCTAATTATAAGATAATATTTGTGAGTTCATTTTAGTTTTAATTATATGACAACATTCTAGTTTTTGTCAATTTCTTCATAAAATACCTTATTGATACTTCTCAATAATAATTAAACATAATAATAATTTAATAACACACCTATATATTTCTATAAAGTAAGTAATGTCTGCAATTCATTAATATCACATACACCTCAATTCTACTGGTTTTTTTAATAAAATAATTTTGAGCAATTTTTGTTTTATTTTTCTCATATCACCCTTATTAATACTTCCTCTACAATAATTAATTTAATAACATGCTTATATTCTATCAAGTGAGAGATTCTACTTTATTTTTTATTTTTAAATAAAATAATTTTAAGATTTATTTAAAAATATTTTCCTGTTATTTGCATGCTTTTCATACTGTACTTCTCAACATTTGATCGGAGTAAATTATGCGAGAATTATACCGCATTAAATTGCTGTGCGCGGGGGCTATGGGCTACCATCCACCAAACATTTCTTTGATGTCATTTTAAATTCCTAGGAAAGGGTTTTTTTTTAGGAAAATTAATGAAATTAACTAATTTAACTTATTTCCTTAATCTCTTCAAATTCTAGTAATTATGTCTTATAATTAAGGCCGAAGGGAGTAAGTAGTAGGCTTGTATATGTAACCCTTTTGTTGTTGGAAACATTGTATGCAAGGTATATATTTCCCATGAGTTATTGCTCTAGCTAGTGCAACGCAAGGAAATAAAAGCAATGCTAAAAGGCATATATTAATGACGCCACAAGAATGACTCCTTCATTTGTTCAACAATAATGAATGGCTTTTTACCTGTCTAATTCAAGCTCAACTTGAATGAACAAAGGTCTTCAAAGATCTTTTTATCTGTTCCATTTTTTTATGCAGAATGAAATAGGTCTTTTAAAAATCTGCATATTATGGAAACACTTTCATGCAACAGTTGAACTTTGTCAACATAACTTTATGCAAAAACTAATAGGAGTTGAGTCTAACAAAAGGGGTTAGTTCCTCACAACGTAGTGAATCAAGGTTCGAATTTCCATTAAGAAAGGTGCCCACATTTAGTGCCCAACAATGTCTCGAACAAAATTGTCTTCAATAAGAGGATACTTGTAACGTCCTTCATTTTACTAGTACTTAACATAATAACTATATAATAGTTTGATCAATAACTTAATAATGCTTTATCATTCATCAAAATATCCAAAATAAACCCGAGTATGCAACATGAGAACTAACGTGGCAATATACAATCATTTAACATATATCAAAAGATGGAAGCACTACGTAAAGGTAGAAATAGCCTAAGCTTCCGAAGTTTTTCCCGATGGACCCGCACGGAACTATCACCTGAAAAATGTTGTAACAATCAATCCAACTCATCATGAATACTAATATCTGCTAGTAAGGTGCTATGCGGAACAATTTATATAACAAAGTATTAAAATATAATTTACCAATATCCACATCACAAATTTCATATCATGAATTATGTATCAAAATTTTCCTAACACAATTCCCAAGATGCCTCCCCTCAATCCAACCGAACCGACTAGACCTATGGGCTAAGTTACTATCCATATTACTGGTTACTCAAAAGCTTACTGGTCATGTGATGAGGACCGACCAAAATCCCCACAGCACATGTCTTAGACCATGGGTCTTTCCCCCTCATTGAACTAGTGGGGTGTTGCAAGCCCTCATGGAAACAATGGAGTAGTCCCTCATTGAACTAATAGAACAATAGAGAGCCAACCATCATGCACCAATGGAGGCTATACCATGTGGTAAAATAAACTATTCCATTTATTCTCAATTCAACCATTACCATAATTATCACAATAAATAGTTCAACATGAATTTTCCAAGATTTTCATGTTCAAATCATGTTATTTAAAATAATTCTCATATACATGTCACAATATCTCAATTCCCAATTCTTATACATATATAAATATATGCATATATTTCACAATTCAAAACATAAGGTTCCACAAGGAAATTTTTATTAAATATTCATAATTATTTCACAATGTACTCACAAACAACATATCAATACACATAACAAGTAGAAAGTGGTTACCTCTCGTAGAAACTAACTATTATCACTGCTTGCTCCTAATCCAAGAGCTTAAACATACGCCAAAAATCAACCTACCACAATCAATCTACTAATCATTAATAACTCTTCAAAACTCTACATAATCAAAATTATAACTTATAATTTCATATAATTCAAAATATACAAATTTTAATAATAGTATATTATTATAACAAAAAAAAATTAAATTACAGTTTAGTGCCACAAATTTCAAAAATGTCGCTTTAATCCTACGAATTTCGAAATGACATTAGTCCTACGAATTTCAGAAATGACATTTTAGTCCTACAAATTTTAGAAATGATGTTTTAGTCCTAAACATTCCAGAAATGGCAGTTTGGTCTTTCATATATCAAACTAAATTGATTAAAATTTCCATAATATCTCCGCTAATCCAAATAAATTATTTACATAACATTTAATTGGTAAAAACATTTTGTATGACATAAATCCTAAACTTCTTAAATAGAAAAATTTATTTTAAATTCCTATAACCACCAAACAATAAAACTAAACCGAAGAAAATTTACTATTAATCATCCACTACATATATATAGTCTTCTACTGTCAAAACTTAAAACTCTTCCAAAATCTTAACCCCAAAATTTTCACTAACAAACACAATATTACCCTCATTAGAAAGAGAAAAATATATAGAATAACTTTCATGAAGAAAATTTATTGAAAAGAAGCTAGTTTAACTACTTAAATAATCTTATAAGATAAATAACATACTTTAAAAATACACAGAAAGAACTCCAAACTCCTCTTTCTCCTCTCCTTCTTCCTCACTCTCACTCTCTCCTCTCTTGACCACTGCGCGTGTGTGTGTAAGTGTTTATTGTGGGCGGTATTTATACTAAATCCCCCCCCCCCCCCAACAAAAAAACACAAATATATATGTATATATTTAATTAGTTAAATCAGTGGGAGCCTAGGAGGCCACGCCTCTCACTGTCTGGGCAGTTTTTTTTAATAATTTAATTTAATTATTTTTTTAATCCTAAAAATAAATTAGGATATTACACTACTCATGCCTAGAAAAAAAAAAAAAAAAAAAAAAAAAAAAAAAAAAACTCCATGCATAAAGCTATGAATATTTTTGTGGCTTTAGTTGATTAGTAATCCCTCCAAGTTATGATTTTTTTTTTTTTTTTTTTGTTATGTAGTAGTAGGATTGCTTTTGTTCTTTTTTTTTTTGGTTTTTTTTTTTGTTTTTGTTTGGGGAGAGGGGGGGGTGTTTAAATACTTTGCTGTGAAGATATCTTTTTAACGAGTTCATGGTAGTTGATAGTCAAAACGGATATGTATATCATACATGTATTTTACTCCATAATACACATCTTGGACTACAACAACACCCATATGGCTGGTCTTTTTTTTGTCCTATATGTTTTGAAATAGTTACAAAAGCACTGATTTCTTTTGAAATGCTCCAAAACAGTTTTGAAGCTTATAGAAAACCTCAATAAAATAAACACCGTCTGGGCCAATTTGTGTTCTTTCTGATCATTTTTCAGAAAAGCGGGAATGCATGTTTCAGACAGGAAAATAGAAGAGATGGGGGAAAAACTATAGGGACTAAGAAAAAAGTATTGGGACCTAGAGTGGTATTTTCCTAAATAAAGATATTTATTTTACATAAAATGATTGTTAAAAACTCCATCTGTTTTGCGCTGTTTCTTTTTTCATGTATTAATTTGCTTGCAAAATTTCTGTATCTCACTTTGTCATTTGTCATATCATGTTATATTTAGAATGTCATACAAATTTCGGTTACTTTTATGGATCCAGTCATTTCTCAGCACCAGTTATATTTAGACTGTCTCTATATGAATGTTAAAAGGAATAAGGAAAATGGAAGAAAGCGAGGCAATTGATAGATGTGAAGCAGTGAAGAAGCATGAAGCATTTGGTATGTTGGACTTGCATGTACAAAATGGTAAAAGAAAGTTAGAATAAATTTGTAGAGAACACTTGTTTCTCTTCATGGATTATATAGTTGAGATATTTCTTTCTTGAAAAAAAAAAGGGAAAAAAAAAACTTAGCAATGATTTAAATTTTATCAAAGGTCCACAAGATGCTGGCCTCAGGGCTATGGAGTAGATATATAAAAATCAACTTTGGGAAGAAAGGAGAATAAAATTAATAGAAAGAGATAAGGGATAAGTAACTCTTCAAGCAAAATATCAACCAATACAAGATTAAATATTCAAGATCTAAGAATTCAAATAAGAAAATTTACAAGGTGGACAACAGTGACGTGTGTGGAGAAGGAAGAAGAACGGACGGCGAACAATAGACAAAGGAGAACCCGGAGAGCTGTTGCAAAGACGGGAAGAGAACGCCGTACACGAGCTGAAATGAACCACGCGGATTTGAAGATATTATGCTTCTATTTGTGATGGAATGGGTTTCCATCGCAAAAATAAGTGAATATGTGATGGAAAGCTGGATCCATAGTAAAAAGGCATAAAAAATGATGCCTTTTTACAACGGATCCAGTTTCCGTCGCAAATTCCTTTACAAATTGGCGGGCTTTTTCCCGCTAGAAAATTTGCTTCCGTCGCAAAAGTTTACGGATTTAGGTGCAATGAGCCGCGGGAGGTAATTTTCTCGGATTTATTTTTTTGGAGTTTTGCGTACGGAATTTAAAATCCGTCGCAATTTGCAATGGAATTCATTTTCCGTCACAAAATTTTACGACGGATTTTAAATTCGTCATCAAATTTTGCGATGGATTTGCTTTTTTGTCACAAATTGCGACGGAATTAGTTTTCCGTCGCAAAATTTTGTGACGGATTTGTTTTTTGTCATAAATTGTAACAAATTTTAAATTCTTCCGCAAAATCTTGTGAGCAGATTTGTTTTTCCATCGCAAAATTTGAGACAGATTTGTTTTTCCTTCGCAAATTGCGACGGAATTCATTTTCCGTCGCAATTTGTGACGGATTTTCTATTCTGTCGCAATTTGTGGCATATTTTGTTCCGTTGCTATTTTGGCATTTTCGAAGGTGGAATATCACCTAGAGGGAGTGAATAGGTGATTACAAAAACTTTTTGCTAGTCGCACACAAACACAAGAAAAAAACAGAGACAAATAAAAGAAATTGACACGAGCAATTTATCTGGTTCAATCTAACACTTCGATGTACATCCAGTCCCCAAGCACACCTTGGGATTTCCACTAATTTTTCAAACACAAATACAATTACACACTCTGTAACTTAGGATGATCCTTTCACACTAGGACTCACTCCTCCTTACAAGTTGTTATCATACACCCACACTTAAGGTTCCACAACCTTAAGATTTAAACAGAAAATGCTATAAGTGTTTAACAACTGCTCACGAGTAGATAATAAATGAACACTGAAGTACAAGGAATATCCAAAGATATTAAATGAGTTTAATGAAACAGAAAGAGTAGTTGGGACAAATTGATTGCGCAAAGTTTCGGTAGTTGGTGGAATTGAATGTGGTGAGCTTTTATAGTGTCTTCCATTAATGCCGTTGTGAAGCTTTGTAAACTAGCCGTTGTGTCTCTTCATAATTTCATTAGGCACAGTTGATTTCTGTTGAGCATATTCGATCGTTGCTTCATTAAATGCATTCGCCATCGACCGTACTTGTGTAGAGGGTGACTCAGAATGATAGCCAGAATAAGTATGCCTTGAAGGAATGTTTTGGTCTGCCACGAGCCTTAGTTCCGATTGTTGCTCTATTTCTATGACGCATTTATTGCTACTGACATGTAGGATTGCTTTTCGCTCAAACTCAAATTAAACACGGTTAATCAACTAAAACTCATTCAAAAATATGATTAAATGTGATTCAAATAAGTTTGGGTATGATTAAGAAAGAATGATAATAACCTAGATAATTTGAGAATCAATTATTGATACTGAGAAAGTGATAAATATGTTAAGAACGTATTTTTGAGAATGTCTTATATCATTCTCGAGTATCCCTTAGAAGAAAGGCTTTACTGAAGGCATCTCTCGACAATACTCGAGAACCAAGTTATACATACTTGAGAATGATATGATCCGAGAGTGTTTTTAAACATAAGGAATTAAACATACTCGAGAATTCTTTACTCATTCTCGAGAACCATACTCGAGAATCTAAATATCAATACTTGAGAATACAACGACCCGAGAGCATTTAACATATTAAACCATACATTCTCGAGAATCACTTACCTTATACTCGAGAATTGTACTGATGAGAAGAGAAATATTGAAGGTGAACAAATTATATACTTGAGAATCAAGAACTAATTCTTGAGAGTCATATCAGAAAAAACTTGTGAAAGAGGATTTGTCAAAGCATACTCGAGAATGCTTTACCCATTCTCGAGAATTGTTACCTGAAACACTAAGACAGAAAGATTAGATCGTGGATTCTCGAGTACCATTTCATAGTGCTTGAGAGCTACTTACCCATTCTCGAGAATCCTTAGCATATACTCGAGAATCGTTTACTCACAGAGATGCAAAACAAGTTAAATCTGATTCAAAACCTTAAAAATATTTTAAGCCTTGTTATCATTAAAACACCGGGAGCTAACATTTTATAGTAGTGTAAGTTGATGCACCTTTTTTCGGACATGCTAGTAATTTGGTTCGTCTTTTTTGGATTTGCTAGTAAGTTGATCCTCCTTTTTCGAAACTACAAAGATTGGTTGGGTTGCGCCTTTATTCCGAGTCAAACGCGCCACATCAGCTCCTTTGATTAAGTATTCTAAAAGTGTGAACAAATGTGTCATTGGGCTATGATCATTAGGTATGCCTTGTTGGGCTTCCCCCACATGGACTACCTCATCTATCGGCCTAAGTGTTACACCCCTACCGGCCTCGCCCTTTTGGGTGGCGAGTTAGAGGGATTCCTTTTATTAGTTACCTTCCCTTCATTATTAGGTCCATTTAACATATAACAGAGTGAACGCAGCAGAGCATTAGACCGGTTTGGACTATCTACTATACTGGTAAAAGTAAAATAGACAGAAAGTAAAAGTCCTCGAAGTGTTAAGGGTATAGTCATCCAAATATAAATACCAAAACTAAAGATACAGTCATCTCAAATATATATACAAAACATAATAGGGCATTCCCTATTCTTCAGTCTGCATCGATAAGCACTTACCTTTCCGAAAAGGGTCTTCACATCAGGCACGTCCCCCTGTGACTACAGAAGAGTCTGGGGTTCGATGATTGCCCCTAGAGTAACCATCAATACTCATGCACTAAATGTATAAGGAGTATGTATGCAACCATGTCAGATATGTAAATATAAATGATATGCCAAATATACCACATATGCAAACAGAAACGTATACCACAACATGTCTTCGTATCGTTAAGGCGCCTTACCAAGGTTGGTCACGAATTTACCGGAATCACAACCCTATCTCCGTTGAGCCTCCACACTCACATGGCCGACCCCGGACCAGGAATCCTCAGTGCTAGGAACACAATAACTAACATGCTCTATATGCATATTTGGAAAAACACAAACATAAAACATATGGCAAGCAACACATACAACAAAACACATAAAAGTGCCGGAGTAAAGTGGTTACTACTTGCTGGGGAATGTTCTGTCTTTAATATTTTATTATGCATGATGAATTTTCTGAAAATTCCATTGACCTAAATAACATCAAAATACCATTTTTAGTATTTTCCAAAAATACCCTTGCATTTTTCATCAAAACTAAGCCCTTCACCAATTTCCAGAAAAATCCAGTGCCCAACTTCAATGATTTTTAATAAATTTCAAAAAAATAATATTTGTATGAAACTAGCACCATCTGAACCATTAAGATGTCTAGTTCATGGGAAAAATACTTCCAGACCCCAAAAGAATCCATATTTAATTACACAGCCCAATCTTTACTCACTGGTCAGAAAAATCCTGTAACTTTCGGGGCGATTTTCAACAATTTATTTCTCTTAGTAGGAAATTCAAAAAGACATAAAATTATACATCAAGGTGAACCTTAGGAAGTATTCTTTCTTCCTGTAAAATTTCAGCTAAAACTGAGTTCATTTACTATTTTTAAAACTAGTTTGAAGCTTCGCTGCCCAGAATTTCCAGAACTGGCAGCAAGCTTCATCTTTAGTGTTTTCGGGTTCAGGAACTTAAACCATAGCTTATCCTCACGCAAAAACATGTTTTGAAGACTTTTAGATCATCAAAAACACCAAAATCAGATGGTAACACCAAGCCCTAACCCTTTGAACGAAAATCACAAGTTCAAGTTTCAAAGGTTCGGGTTTTCGGTGTTTACATGATTCGGAAGTTCGATTGATGATCTTGGAAGCTTGGGACTTAATCTAGCTATGGTGGTTGGCTGATCACTTCTCTCCTTTCCTCTGAAATGTCGTGCTCCTTGGTTAAGAGAGAGAGAGAGAAAATGTCATTTAATAAAGGTAAAAGGTAACTAAACAGTCTGAAATAACTGGAGCAAAATCCTCTCCAGTAATTAGTAAAATTCATCTGGCTTTTTGACTTAATTCCTAAGAAAAAACAAAAGCTTCTAGGGTCTGGACATGTGGCGCCTTCCCCTTTTAAATATCTAGATTTTTATCCTTCAAATGGAGAAAATTACCTACTTTGGCCCGGAATTTGTGAAAATGACCAGTTTTGGCCCGAAAATTATTCTTTTCTTTTTCCCCAAGCTCTCTAGATGTTTCCTAGGGCTAGGTGGCGCCTCCTTGACCACAAAAATCAGATTCCATGATTTTTATTTTATTTTTCCCAATTTATCTAATTTATTCCTTTTTATCGAGCAAGTGGGACCCACAGCTTGACTTTTGGACTGATTTTGCTTTTCTTTTTCTTCAAGCAGATTTTTAATCATTATAAGGGCTGGGTGGTGCCACTTTCACCCACAAACCTGCTCTCATGCTTTTTCCCCTGTCTTTTCCACTTTAATTGGTCCAAATTCCTTCTACTAGTCCACGCCGGGCCCCGCTTATTTAACGGGTGCATTTTTTTGTACTTTTCTTCAACTTTTTCAGATATTTTCCCCGATTGGATATATGTATGTGGCACCATTTCACTTTCCAATATGGCCCCACATGTGTCTCATTCAGTCCAAAAGAAGCCCCTAACTGGTCCTTATCGGTCCCCTTTTTATCGGTTAACATCCTGTGGGACCCGTATTTTGTGTTTGGGCCTGAGTATGGATAAAATCATCTAATTTTTCCTTCTCTCTCTTGGGTGGACGAAATTCAATGCTTAAGGGGTAAGGAATTGACTTTTCTACCCTTGTAATCATTACTTACTTTTTTGCTTTTAACGTCGCGATGAACACGTGTCCTCTAGTAGTGATTACATTGACTCCTTATTTTCTCAAACGCGGGCATCCCTAACTGCCCTGAAAATGCTGTATACTTACTTATATTAGCATATTTTCACTCAACTAATTGTCCTATACCTTAGGATATAGTTAGGTGGCACCTTTTCCAACCGAATTTATACCGTATGGGTCTTCTGTGCCCCTTTTTCCCATTGGCACTTTAATTCCACAGTTTATACTCCTTAGGTCCACTGACTCGTATAACCAAATTACTTAGTCCCTAAGAGGCTTCCTATCTCTTGTCATACTTGGGATTCTTCCCGAATCGGGCTTAGTCGTCCCCCTACTTTAGGCTTGTTCTCAATTCTCAGGGTCCAAAATTTAGGATATTACACCAAGCTAAAAACTTTGGCCTTACACTAAGTCTCCCCACTCTTCAAGTCCGATGAAGTATTGACTTGGAGAGTGGATCTACCATCCTGACCGTAGAATATCTACTTAATCCAAGGGTCAATGTCACTTATTGAGAATAGCAGATTGAAGCAATAACTCAAAGATATTGCTATGGAAGCAACATTTTGGACTCGAGCTTAGCTGAAGAAGCAGTTCAAAGAGGGTCCGTCAGATTAATGGGATCTCAACCAAGCAATAGTAGAATATCATATTCTCTTTGGTGGCAGGTTAGAAGATGATAGTTCTGTCACTGGTGTTTGTGATGGAAATGAATATGGGATACATGTGGATTTTTGTTGGAACCCACTCTGATTCAATTTCTTTTAGGTTCTTTAAGCTTGGGTTTCGTTTTATGTTCTAGATGTATTTTTCCAAACTACTGGATTGGTGGTAATTTATTCACTTAACGTTTATGGGATGTCAGATTTGTATTATAACATACCATCCCAAACGACTTTTGCTTGTTTTGTGGTTTGTATGGCTTATACCTCCTCGGGTATGTCTATTATCTTTGATGCCTCTATCATCCATAATTAAGACGTCCCATATTATGTAAGTTGCCAATGTAGAGCTTTGTTTGTTAGAAAGTTCATGTATGCTAGGACATATTGTAGTGTTGTGGTAATATTTGACCAAGTATGAGAATTTGGTCAGTTAGTATGTACGTCTGATGAGCACAAATAATACTATGTTTTTCCTATACTAATAGGCTGAATTAATATTAAATCCAAGCTTAACCATAGATAATCTAAGCAAAAAGCATACATTCATGATATAGGGACTAAGGAGTAGAAATCATTTGCATGTGTTGAGGATGGAACAATTTACTATGTTTTAAGGGAAATCGTATAGCAAGGCTAATACAATGCTATAGCATTCTGACAGCGATTCGAAGTGCAATACAAGGCATCCTGATTGCTATAGCAAAGTAGCGGAAGCAATGCTATGCAATATGTTTTCTGACCCTTTTACCCAGATGATTTCAGGAATAAAAGAAAGAGCGATATTAACATATAGGTTGCTAATGTAACGGAATAGAAGATGCGGAGGATCGGAACTGAAAGATTAGGAGAATCCCGCAGAATCAATAGAAGCAATCTACTCGGATCCAAAGATGTGATAGATTCCAACAGATTAGGAAAGGCCCAGCTCGCTGTGACTTAAGCCGGAAGAAAAGACTGATTATAAGAGGAAAATAGCAGAGCCAACCCTAACAGAGTCGGAGAGCCCTAGAACGAGATTCTGACTTTCGGCAGACTCAAGAGAAGAGTGAGAGATTTCACAAGAGCACGATACCTCCTGGACCGCCCAGCATCCTTCCCTGCAGTGCAACGGAACGAAGAAGACATGGAGTGGTGACGTGACAAGACCTTAACCACGCCGTCGGCAATTCCATCAAGCTTTCCGTTTTCAGTTCTTTTTATCTTTATTTTATTGATCATGGGTCATTCTGTTAGTGTCTGCTTTGTGTGTCCCTCGTCAGTCATGAACTAAACTTTATATGGCTGGACGGGGATGAGTCTTTAAGTGTTGAATAACCCAGTTGCAGTTTCTTAATTCAATAAATTTGGTTTGCATATCGGTGTGCTTATTACTAGTCGGTTAACGAAGTTAAGGGCTAGATCTGTGGCCCGACTCGGCAAGGAGTTGGGGTTAGACCTCTGAAAAAAGTGTTTGCTAGGCCGCCGTGCACGGCATGACCTATTATTATAGGCTTCAGGAATGGGTCTACCTCTCATAACTATTACACCTTGAGTGTAATGCAGGTTTGACTAGAAATTTTCCATAGGAATATGGAAGGAGTATAGTTAGTATCAAATGTATCGGACGCGGAAGCTTCGGTAGATTATAGTGGTGAGTTAACCAAATAGCTTTGCAGTCGGTGTCTATGCTGTAGCAATTGTGGAAGCTGTATAGTGTAGATGCTATAGCATTGGGGTAGAGCAACTGAGGGATTAAAACACCTAAGGATGATTCTGAGTCCAGCCTGACTTCTCACTGATATCTTCTCTCATTCATAGATCTTTTGTTTACATTTGCTAGTAGCATAGTTACGAAACCCCTCAACCAATTATATCTATTTTCTATTTTTCACAACTATCATAGTATCGATGCGTCATTCCTCGGTATCTCAGTCTCTGTGGGACGATACTCTACTTACACCTTATTACTTGTTCGACTGGTTCACTTGCCATCAAGGAAATCGACCAACAAGTTTTTGGCGCCGTTGCCGGGGACTGTTGATACCCTTTGTGACGACGCCCTTTTTGCTTAATAGTTGTGATTTACTTAGTAAAAGAGCTCATGTTTTCTGCTCTTGATTTTCAGGTACATTCTGTAGTGTATGCGCAACTCGCCTCCAGCCAATCTAGAGACTTACGATCCTGAGATAGAACGGACCTACAAACAAAGGCGCAGAAGGCGGCAGACGTAGTCGATTTCTTGACCCAGCAAACATGGCGAATATACCTGTCAACCACGAGCGGGAGCAACAAGAGTGCCTGATAATAAACAGGGATGACCAAATAAGGCCATCATGGAATTCAGGATTCCAGACTTAAACAAGCTGAACTCAGCCATCACACAGCCGACCCTCAATACAGGACACTTTGAAATTAAAGGTGTCATGATTCAGATGCTGAATGCAGCCGGGCAATTGGGAGGACTTCCTTCCGAAGATCTGCACCTTCATCTCAAAACCTTCATGGAGGTGTGCGATTCCTTTGTAATCCCTGGTATACCTCCCGACGCCGTCTGGATTAAGTTGTTTCCCTTCTCTCTGCGGGACAGGGCACGGACGTGGTTAAACAACCTACTTGCTAATTCCATCACCACATGGAATGATTTGGAAAGTAAGTTCCTGATCAAATTCTTTCCACCTACCAAGAACGCTCAACTCAGAGGGGACATCACCAACTTCCAGCAGAAACCTGGAGAATCTACTTACGAAGCTTTGGGACAGATTCAAGGACCTCTTGAGACGATGTCCCGGCGCGGACTATGTGAATGGGTCCGAGATAGAAACATTCTACGGGGTCTCGATGGACGCGGACACGATCAATCCTAGACGCCTCATCCGGAGGATCCATCCTAATAAAGTCTTATGAGGAGGCTCACAATTTACTGGAACGCATGTCCATGAACAGTCATCAGTAGCCAGCTGACAGAGCGACACCCTCCCGAATTGTTGCAGGAATACATGAATTAGATGCCATGACTGCCCTCACTGCGCAAGTTTCATCTCTGACCAACATGGTAAAAGGATTGACCCTTCCATCAAGCCATACGTCACTGCAACCATCTCAGGTAGCATGTGTATGCTGTGGCGGAGAGCATTCTTACTCCCAGTGCTCCACTAACCCTGAGTCAGTGAACTACATCAATAACTTCAACAGGGGCAGCAACACCAATAGCCCGTACTCCAACACGTACAATCCTGGATGGAGGCAGCATCCTAACTTCTCATGGAGCTCCCAATGCTTGCAAGTAGCAGGGCAATCATCAGGCCCACAATACTCAAACCGAACATTAAACCACCGGGGTTTACCCGGCAAGCAAGGTAGCGGGCGGTGATTCGGACCCACGAACTCCATGCTTTCCCTTCTGAAGGACTATATGATGAAAAATGATGCGGTCATCTAGAATCAGCAAGTGACCTTGAGGAACCTTGAAACTCAAATGGGACAACTCACAACCACTCTTAACAACAGACCCTCAGGATCCTTGCCCAGTGACAGTGAAGTCCCCAGGATCCAAGGAAGAGAGGAAGTCAAGCTGATTGAGCTCCGAAGTGGTAAAAGCCTAGAACCCATGAGAACAACCAAGCACCTTATGGTTGTCACTGATCCAAGACCCGAGAAATCCAAGGATGGGCAAGAACCCCTTGAAGATGAGCAGAGGCAACCAAGACAGCACAACCAGAACATAATCTAAGCACCACAGCATTACCTCCACTGGATGACCATGTGCAATAGCCAACAAGGAATGTTACCGCCCAATCAACAAGGCTTAATCCTGACCTCGACCCTCCAATAATGCCAAGACCACCCCCACCTTTCCCACAAAGGCTAAAGAAGCAAGGCCAGGAGAAACAATTCAAACAGTTCCTTGATATGCTACGGCAACTGCACATTAACATCCCACTCGTGGAAGCTCTGGAACAAATGCCCAGTTACGTGAAGTTCATGAAGGAAATTCTGTCTAAAAAGAGGTGACTAGAAGAGTACGAGACAGTAGCATTAACCCAGGACTACAGTGCCATGTTAACCAATCGGCCACCACCGAAATTAAAAGATCCTGGCAGCTTTACAATTCCTTGTGCAATCTGACAGAGATTTGTCGTAATCTCCCAAAATAACCAGATTAGAAAAGGATTTGCAGTATAATGTAACCTGGGTCGTTTCCCAACAAATTCGCAGTCAGTTTAATTTGAACAACAATAGAACAGAAACAATGGGGGTTTTGTTTTGATTCAAAGAGAATACAAAAAAATGAAGTAACAGAGACAAAATGAAATAACACAGATTGAATAGATTGAACAGAAAAGCAGAGGATTAAAGGATTAACCCAGGATTTTGGATTCCACTCTTCCCTTCCTCGGACGAAAACAGATTTATAACCGAACTCATGATCGACTCTGGGCAAACCGAAATCTCTGCATTTGCCCAGAAATTCCCTCAACTGAACTATCGTCCAGAACTTATTCGAATCAGTGGCGTATCTCTGCATACGATCGCACGGTAATACTTTAACCTAGTTCGAACTACGTCCTTGGGAAATGTCGATCTGGGTTTTTAATAAAAAACCCAATCCAGATCCAAAAATTGAATCCGATTAAAGAATGCAGAAATGAGTTAGACGGTTACCAATTAAGCGCGAATCCTCTGATAATGGATGGAATCCTCATCGTTGGGCTAATCATAGAAATTTAGCCAAACATAATTAAGAAAGACGGAGAACTGATGAAGAACGCGAAGAACACGAAGAACATTGCAGAGAATTTGAAAACTCTTATTTTGATCCACTAAAATCTAAAAACGTGAATGAGAATGTGTTTGTGGCTGCTGCCTCACTTAACCTAAAATGGCAAAACAAAATGAGGCTCCAATCCACAATTTAGGCCCAAAATGGAAAATCAAAATAAAATGGGCTCTAATTACAAAATTGAGCCCAAAAATACATATGACTTCGGCTCCAAAATCGACCGCCTTCTTGTCCGAATTTCTCTTCATGTCTTCATAACAATTGTATCTCTCTCGAATCATCTGAAATATGAGACAAAAATGAGGCAAATCCGATGTCCGGTTCAAGAGTTATGGTAAAAATAGTGAAGCAATGTAAAACTGGAATTTATTATTAAATAATGGCTAAAATATAATAAAAGGCCTAAATCCCAAATAAGTATAAAAGCCATTATTTATTAGCTAAAGAGTCCTAAATTATAAATCAAGAGACAAAAAGTAGTGTATGAAATATTCAATTATCAAATTCTCCCACACTTATCTTTTTGCACTCCTGAGCAAAATTCAAAGAAAAAGACCTAAAGGAGAAACTCTTCTTTTCTAACAATTCCTAACAATGCAAAAATTGAACAAAGGACATAAAGCTCCAAAAGATCAATCAATCAAGACCACAATCCCTTCATCTCAAATTAAAATTCATGGAAATCTCAATCAATGATGCTAATCACAAAAGATGGTCTCTCAAATGATGCGCTCAATCAATCAATCTCTCAAGTGTTTAAGGTAAATAAGTGTATCGTTCAAATTCTACTCCGAAATTTGCTCTACCATAAGCTTGCTCAATTTCTACGTCTCCACTACTCATAACACATGCATGCATAAATCAAGAGAGCTTGTTATGAAAGGTTGTAATGGGGTTAGGGTGAAGGTAGGTAATAGTATGGAATGAGAAGCTAAGCACCAAAGATATTAAAAAGAGCCCTAATTAACACAATCATTCTCTATGTAAGAAATTTTTTTATTTTACTTATATATCTCCTTTCTTTCTATGTTTTTTTTTTTGCTTTTCTTTCTTTCTTTCTTTTCTTTTTCTTTTGTTTTGTTTTTTTTTTCTGCTTTTCTTTCTTTCTTTCTTTCTTTTTTCTTTTCTTTCTTTTTTTTTTTTCTTTCTTTTGTTGTTGTTGTTGAAAATAAAACAATACTATATACATAATCACAATGACAAAAGCAAACATCCCCCCCCCCCCACACTTAAACCGTTGCACTCCCGAGCAAGCCCCACGCTTAAACACAAAACCAAGGTGAAACCAATGCTCAATAAATTTTCAAGGTGTGGAATGAAATGTTTTTTCGCTTAGGCTTGTAATGTGGCTTAGAAAAGAATGATTCAAAAAGGCACAAAGGGCTAGCAAAGGGATCATAATGCAAGGGAAAGGCTATTTGGCCAAAGTAGGGAAAATAAAAGAAAGAAAACAAGCTTCCATCATACTTATGCACGTAAGTGAAAAATGTAGTTTCAAAAGAAAAGGAGAAAGTTCTAGAGAACACAAGTCATGAGTAGATCCACATATGAAAGAACGAATGGCAAAAGATGAATTCCATTCATGCAGGCCCAAAACCTCACAAGGTCAACACCAACTTAAGCAATCAACTACCAAGACATGTAATCGAAGAGTCAAGAATTGCGTACCCAACGAAATGATCCATTAAAACCAAAATGTCCAAGTTCATACCGTGTAGCAATCATAGAAAGAGAGACTGTATTTATTTTCAAAAAGCAAAGTAGAAAAAAGAAAACAAATAGAAGAAAGAGGGAGAAAGAAGGAAGAATACTCCCCAAGGGGTTTATGGAGGATAAGTGGCATCAATGAGGAGAATCTCGCTTCCTCGAGCTCTGGCTGGGATCCCTCATGAAATGGCTTGAGGCGATGCCCATTGACCTTAAAGGTTCATCCCGTGGGTGGATCACATAGCTCAACAACCAAATGGAAAAATGCTAGTGATCTCAAAAGGGTCATCCCATTTAGATCGAAGCTTACCAGGCATAAACCTCAAACAGGAGTTAAACAAAAGAACTTTCTGGTCCACAGAAAACTTTTTCCTCAGAATATGCTTATCATGGAACGCCTTAGTCTTTTCCTTGTATAACCGCGAACTCTCATAGGCATCCAATCTAAGCTCATCCAACTCTTGCAATTGTAGTTTCCTCTCCATCCCGAGACTTAGCCAAATCCATGTTACACTGATTAATGGCCCAATAGGCTTGATGCTCCAACTCAACCGGAAGATGACATGCCTTACCAAAGACAAGCCGATAAGGAGACATCCCAACCGAAGTCTTGTAGGCGGTGCGATATGCCCACAAAGCATCCTCTAATCGCTTACTCCAATCTTTCCGGTAGAGTTAATAGTCTTCTCAAGGATTTGCTTAATCTCTCTATTTGAGACTTCACTTGATCGTTGGTCCGAGGATGGTATCTTTTGTGGAGACCTTGTGAAGCACTCCATACTTGCGTAACAAGGCACCCATGCTTCGGTTGCAAAAATGGGAGCCTTGGTCACTGATAATAGCTCTAGGAATGCCAAACCTGCAGAAAATGTTAGACCTAACAAAATCTACCACTACTAAAGAATCATTAGTCCGGGTGGCTTTCGTCTCAACCTATTTCGAGACATAATCAACAGCCAGTAGTATGTAAGTATAACCATATAAAGCAGGAAATGGACCCATAAAATCAATAACCCAAACATCAAAGATCTCACAAAACAATATAGGGTTTTGGGGCATCTCATGCCTACGGGAAATACTCCCTGCTCTCTGACAGTTATCACATGACTTACAAAACAGATGGGAATCATGAAACAATGAAGGCCAAAATAATCCACTGTCTAATGCTTTCCTAGCAGTTCTTTGGGGTCCAAAGTGACCACCACAGGCGAAGCATGAGCAAAATGCAATATAGAGTGAAACTCATGATCGAGCACACATCTCCTAACTACTTGGTCACTACAAAATTTCCACGAGATAAGGGTCATCCCAAACATAATATTTAGACTCACTCTTTAATTTAAGGGTTTGGGCCCTAGTGGAATCTACGAGGCAAAACACTAGCTACCAAGTAGTTAACCAGATCAAAGATACCATGGAAGCTTACCTTGCGGTAGAGAAGGCTGCTCATCGAAGGAAATCATCCGAATAGAAGAGGGGTAAGAGGGAGAATGAGTTATGCGACTCAAGTGGTCAGCTACCCAGTTTTGTGCTCCACTTTTGTCTCTAATCTCAGCATCAAACTCTTGGAGCAGCAACATCCACTGGATGAGTCGTGGCTTAGCATCTGCCTTTTTCAAAAGAAATTTCAAAGCTGCATGGTCAGAGAAAACAACTACTCTACTTGCTAGCAGATATGACCTAAACTTATCAAAGGCAAACACAATAGCCAACAACTCCTTCTCAGTAGTGGTGTAATTGGACTGTGCAGGATCCAAAGTCTTGGAGGCATATGCAATCACATGAGATGCTCTTTCAACTCGCTGTGCCAAGATAGCGCCAACCGCATAGTTGGAAGCATCAGACATCAACTCGAAGGGGAGGCACCAATCAGGGGCTTGGATCACTGGGGCTATAGTCAGGCAACGCTTCAAATGATCGAAGGCTGCCTTGCAAGCATCATCAAATACAAAGTCAGTGTCCTTATGCAGAATGGGGATGTCTTCCTCTTCACCTTGCTGCACTCTGAGGCAAAGGAAGAGGAATGGGGATGTCTTCCTCTTCACCTTGCTGCACTACCTTTTTATTTTTAGAGTCAATCTTCACAGTTTTTGACTCTCTTTATGATGTGGAAGTCACATTTGCAGCTGGTTTAGGTTCCTCCAATTGCTTGCCAGAACGAAGGGAGATAGCACTCACATTCCCCTTAGGATTAGGAATTGTTTGTGAAGGAAGAGTGTTGGATCCCTGAGGTTGAAGCTGGTTCAATGAGGTTGCCAACAGCTTGCCCAATTTGTGTTTGCAAACTCGAATGGAAGTGTCGGTTCTTTGTCGGAACCGCATGTTAGGCTGTGTCAAATTGCTTCATCATATCCTCAAGGGAGAAACCACCTCTATCACTACTACTAGCCTGCTGTTGTACTGCCTGTGGAGGTGCACATATGGCTGGTCGAGGAGGTGGTGCTGGCGAAGGCAAAGGAGGTGCAGATTATTGTTGGAAATTCTGTGGTCTGTACTGTCTCTGTTGGTAATTCCTAGAATTTTGCTGATAGTGGTTACTCTGGTTTTGATTCTGGTTCCAACGGAAATTGGGGTGATTTCTCCAACCAGGATTGTAGGTGTTGGAGAAGGCATTATTCTGCAGGTATTGTGGCTTTCCTAAAAAAACACCCACTGAAGCTACCGACGGTCTTGATAAAGCGGGATCATGCAAGGTAGGGCAAGAGTCGAAGAGAATGGTAAGGGTCATAACAACCCACATGAGTACCCAATGATCGAGGAGGAGAAGATTGTACGTACGTATTCACGCTAACCGCCTCACTAGAGAGGTCGATCATCAAGTCTATTCTCTAATCTCTCGAGAATCGTATTGGACTGGAGGTGCTTGAACATAGTAAACAGGAGTACTATTGGCCCTGGTGCCAAATTGCTGAGAGTTGGCTGCCATCTCGATATCAATTCTCGAGCATCTTCAGGTGTCTTGTTACGCAGAGCCCCACCATTAGAACCATCCACCAAACCTTTGTCTACTTGGTAGTAGACCATCATAGAAATGGGTAATGAAGAGTTGCTCGGTGATGCGGTGGTGTGGACAAACTTGCACATAACCTTTTGAACCTCTCCCGGTACTCATGCATAGTCTCCTCATTGGTGCATTTGATGTTGCCAATTTCCTTCTTGATCGCGATTGCTCTCGAGCGAGGTAATATTTCTCCATAAATAACCTCTCGAACATCGATCCGGCTCCCAATAAATGAGGGCTAAAGGTACAACAACCGAGTCTTTGGCTCCACCTTCCAATGAGAAAGGAAAAGCTCTCAACTTGATATGATCTTCATCAATGGCACAGGGTTTCATTGTCTTTGCACACTAGATGGAATTCCTTCAAATGCTTAATGGCACACTCACTTGAAAGACCATGAAACTTAGGCAACAAGTGTATTAGATCAGATTTAAGCTCAAAGTTAGCAGCAAGGGCAGGATATTGAATGCACAAAGGTTGATAATTAACATCAGGTTCATTCAATTCTGTTAGATATGATTAGTTTTGATGATGTCTTATATAGATGCCATTATTAAGAGCAAAAAGCTTGTATAGATATATTTATCTCCTACATTGACTAACTACTATATTTAATGTAGATTAGTCTAAATTGAATAGAGGATAATGATCAAGAGAAGAGAAGAAAGAATGAGTTAAGGGTAACAATCAAGAAGGAGATAAGAGCTCACAACAAGAAGAACTTCCAGAAAATGTCAAGTTCAAGAAGAAGAAAAATGATGAGCCCAAGTTAAATGATGAAGAATGATCAAGATGGGAGATGGAAGAAGGAAAAACTTACTGAATGGAATGAAGATATCATTATCCAAGTTCTAAAATTGATCCTAGAAGCCTCCATGATCGAATGGAAGTTGGAATGACTCAAATCGGAGTTAAAATAAGCAAAAGGGAGCTTCAGGATGATATAACTCGAACTATGAACTCACAACTCGAGTTAATAAAGTTGCTACAGTATTTTCCCTCTTCTGGAATGAGTTAACTCAAGTTATGTATGAGTAACTCGAGTTAAAATGTGCTCTCGGCGTTTCTGGACAAGAGTAACTCGAGTTACCAGTGATTTTCAGCACCTCTGTTCACCTCTGTTTCACGTTTCAACTGGCGATGTCTGGTAATTCGATGATATCTCCCAAACCAGAGATTGGATTGAGACGAAACCAAAGGCATATAAAACTAGACTCCCAATGCGTCATTTGGATATAAAATTCAAGCCCAAAGGAGTTCAGATCAAGGAGCTATAAATTGTTGAAGTTGTCACTGAAATTCACGCCACACTGCTGAACAAGCCTTAATGTTTTGAGTGTAACTCACAAACTACATATCCAAATGATCTCAAACCAGTGGCATTTGAAAGAAGACATAAAAATATTTCTGGGGATAGGTCATTTGCTATATTTTGAATTGTATTCAAAGAGATATGGCCTTTGGAATTTGACAGTCAGTTCTATATGTTACAAAAATGCTGGTCAAGAACAACCTCCATTCATCTAATGTTAATGGACAAAATACAATGAGTCTAGAGCTGATTCTTATCGAACTAGAAAGAAGACTTAAAGAGATTTCTAAGATGGGGTGATTTGTCAAATTTAAAGCTACATCAAAGATGATTCTTACATTCCCAGTGAACATGTCATCTTTGATGTAGCTTTAAATTTGACAAATCACCCCATCTCAGAAATCTCTTTAAGTCTTCTTTCTAGTTCGATAAGAATCAGCTCTAGACTCATTGTATTTCGTCCATTAACATTAGATGAATGGAGGTTGTTCTTGACCAGCATTTTTGTAACATATAGAACTGACTGTCAAATTCCAAAGGCCATATCTCTTTGAATACAATTCAAAATATAGCAAATGACCTATCCCCAGAAATATTTTTATGTCTTCTTTCAAATGCCACTAGTTTGAGATCATTTGGATGTGTAGTTTGTGAGTTACACTCAAACCATTAAGGCTTGTTCAGCAGTGTGGCGTGAATTTCAGTGACAACTTCAACAATTTATAGCTCCTTGATCTGAACTCCTTTGGGCTTGAATTTTATATCCAAATGATGCATTGGGAGTCTAGTTTCATATGCCTTTGGTTTCGTCTCAATCCGATCTCTGGTTTGGGAGATATCATCGAATTACCAGACATCGCCAGTTGAAACGCGAAACAGAGGTGAACAGAGGTGCTGAAAATCACTGGTAACTCGAGTTACTAAGTGGTAACTCGAGTTACTCTTGTCCAGAAACGCCGAGAGCACATTTTAACTCGAGTTACTCATACATAACTCGAGTTAACTCATTCCAGAAGAGGGAAAATACTGTAGCAACTTTATTAACTCGAGTTGTGAGTTCATAGCTCGAGTTATATCACCCTGAAGCTCCCTTTTGCTTATTTTAACTCCGATTTGAGTCATTCCAACTTCCATTCGATCATGGAGGCTTCTAGGATCGATTTTAGAACTTGGATAATGATATCTTCATTCCATTCAGTAAGTTTTTCCTTCTTCCATCTCCCATCTTGATCATTCTTCATCATTTAACTTGGGCTCATCATTTTTCTTCTTCTTGAACTTGACATTTTCTCGGAAGTTCTTCTTGTTGTGAGCTCTTATCTCCTTCTTGATTGTTACCCTTAACTCATTCTTTCTTCTCTTCTCTTGATCATTATCCTCTATTCAATTTAGACTAATCTACAATAAATATAGTAGTTAGTCAATGTAGGAGATAAATATATCTATACAAGCTTTTTGCTCTTAATAATGGCATCTATATAACGTTAGTTATGATTAGTTTTGATGATGTCTTATATGGATGTCATTATTGAAAGCAAAAAGATTGAGTAATATAGTTATCTGCTACATTGACTAACTACTGTATTTAATGTAGATTAATCCAAGATGAATTATAGAGACTGATCAAGAGAAGAGAAGAAAGAAAGAGTTAGAGTTATGGAGAATGATCAAGAGAAGAAGAAATCCAAGATGAATTATAGAGATTGATCAAGAGAAGAGAAGAAAGAAAGAGTTAGAGTTATGGAGAATGATCAAGAGAAGAAGAAAGAAAGAAGAACTTGTTGAATGAAGTGAAGATATCATTATTCAAGTTCTAAGATTGATGCTAGAAGTCTCCAAGGTCATATGGAAGTTGGAATGGGTCAATTTGAAGTTAAAGTCAGCAAAAATCAACTTCGGATGAGAAAACTCGAGTTTGGAACACAAAACTCGAGTTTGAGACTCAAAACTCGAGTATACAACTCAAAACTCAAGTTTGTAGTGTCTTCAGCACCTCTCGGCGTCTCTCGACAAGGAAAACTCGAGTTTCCAAGTACAAACTCGAGTTTAGGACTCAAAACTCGAGTTTCCAAGTGTAAACTCGAGTTTACAGCGTGATCAGCTCTTCAGCAACTTTGTCTCACATTCAGCACGGGCGACCTTTGGTGATTCGATGATATCTCTCAAACCAGGAATCGGATTGACGTGAAACTAGTGGCATTTGAAACTAGACATCTAAAGCGTCATTTGGATATATAAATCAAGTCCAAAGGTGTCAAGATCAAGGAGCTATGATTTTTACAAGTTGCCACAAGAATCAACGTCATAGTCCAGACCCACCTTCAGTATTTTGAGTGTAACTCACAATCTAAAAATCTTATTGAGCTGAAATCAGTGGCATATGAAAATAGACTCAAAGAGCTTTCCATCAAGAGTTGAACAGACCAAAACAGAGTTCAGACCAGGGAGATATGGCCCTCGAAAGTTGACAGATAATTTCAAGATAAGTCAATACTGCAGTATAGGTTTGCTTACTCAAGTATTGGACTTCCAGAGAGCAACCAAGTCTTTCAAGTTAAGTCAATACTGCAGTATAGGTTTGCATACCGCAGTATTGGACTTCCAGAGAGCAACCAAGTTTTTCAAACTAAGTTAATACCGCAGTATAGGTTTGCATACCGCAGTATTAGACATCCAGAAAGCAACCAAGTTTTTCAAGTTAAGTCAATACTGCAGTATAGGTTTGCATACCGCAGTATTGGACTTCCAGAGAGCAACCAAGAATTTCAAGCTAAGTCAATACTTCCACCCGTACTGCAGTTTGTAAGTGAAAGTATGCTAAACTCGAGTAAGGAAAAGCTAAACTCGAGTATGGTCATCGTGGGTTCAAAAATTCACACTACATTTTTGAAGTCCAGGTTAGTATACTTCCACCTTTTTGCAGTTTGTAAGTGAAAGTATGCTATAATCGATAAGCATGAACATACTTGCAGTTTACAACGGTAAAAACTGATTTTTGAATTATACGAATTTGCAAATCATTGTTGTTTGATCTTATTGCTTCCATAATTCATTCAATCATATTCCTAGCTATGTTTAACAAGTTTATTGAGTGAATTTCGATAAGATCGAGATGAAGATTATTGAAGGTCAAAGCCATAAAGCAAAAGAGTACGGTGCATTTAATGCACTTCGCAAATCAACCTACTCTCGGCTAATTCATCGAGCACGCCTTCGAACGTTAAAGAATGCTTACTACAACAAGCAAACTCTTCTCCAACGGGAAAATTTCCGAGAGCCACCTCGGATCAATTAATCACTGGAATAAGCAAAAACTAGAGAGAGAAGAAGACCAAAGCTCAACCCAAACCTTGTCTGAGATAGGCAACGGCTATAAACGGTCATATGAAGTTCCCTACCTATAAAAGAGGACATATTCAAGTAGAAAAACGTGGAGAAACAAGCTTACACTTCCAACATGCTGATACTCTTTCTCTCATATCATTTGCACTCTGTTTTTCATGTTTAGATAACTTAGAGAGTGAAGTGATTTATATTTGATCCTCGGTGCTTATCTATTCACTTCTAAGAGAGAAGATTTATTGTAATCATTCTATTCTTACGAGAGTTACTCAAGATTGGGTGATCTTGAGAGAGAAACACATTATAACCTTACATTGTGTAAGGGGGAGTATCTCGGTGAGAGATTTGGCTTCACAAGTGCACTGGGTGAACTTGTGGTTTGTAAAGGCTTCTCTTGTGCCCGGATTAAACAAGAGGATAGTGGACTGAAAATCTCAAGTGGAGCTTGAGGACTTTGGGCGTAGGCCAAGGATTGGACCGAACCAGGGATAAATCTCGGTTGCATATTCTCTTCCCTTATCTCTTATATTTCCAAAGCATATATGTTTGAATGACTATCTATTGTTTTATAACTCTTTATTGTCATACAAACTCATTGCAAAAAGATTTTCAAAGTTACTAAATTTTTATACTTCACCCAATTCACCCCCCCTCTTGGGTTCAGCCGGTTCTTACATATAAGACATCATCAAAACTAATCATATCTAACATTCTCCCCCTTTTTGATGATGGCAAATACTTTAAGAATAAGACATCATCAAAACTAATCATATCTAACATTCTCCCCCTTTTTGATGATGGCAAATACTTTAAGAAAAATATGTATGAATATGAAAATATATAAGGCCCAACATATTTTTCTTGCCATTTCTCTCCCCCTTATTTGTCATTAGCAAAAAGTTGAAGTATAAAGAAGATATACTTAGAGAGACAAATATTAAACCGATTAGAAAGAATCAAGAAACTGATTTTCTCTCCCGATTTGAAACAACTTGGAATGTTTTTATGAAAACAAATTTGAGAGAATTTGGAGAGGTTTTCAAGCCATCTTTCACAATCAAAACATATAGACACCAAACATGTGCAAAGTTTCTACTTGAATATAAAAAGGTAGAGTTTAGAAATGCTCATGTAGGTTCTGCAACTTGATGAATGATTGATGAAGTTTATTTGCTAGCTTTGAGATCTGTGATGTGCTCTGAATAGCCTTTGAGATGTGAAATGAGACTAAAGTATTGGCTTCTTGAGTTGTATCTCATATGATCAGTACTTCAGCTTCCATCCTTTTCTTCATACATCACCTATGCATATCTCAGCTTCAATGATGGAATGTGAAAGCATTATTCCTCAATTTGATACTTTCTTCTTGTAGTGCATTAAGGAATATCCTTGCACAAAACGAAATCTCCTGCTACAAATTTAAAAAACTTTCTTGCAAGATAGTTTTGTTAGTGCAACTAGATATCAAAATATTCCTTTCTAAATGATATTTTTCAAATCAAGATAATGAAAAGAAAATATGATATTAACTCATCATCAAAACTAATAAAACATAATGAATGCAAATGAGTTTGCCTAAAAGGATTTTCTTCAAAGAAGATGAGCTTTTAAGGTATAAAACACATGTGAATGTGAAGCTCCCCCTTAATGAATGCATGACTAAAATGTGAAGTTCCCTTTAATGATACCAAATAATAATGTGATACCAAGTGTTATGATGTCTGGAATTCATCTAACTCCAGTGGACACAACATTGTATCTCAAAAATTAAGAACTTTCAAGTTCACATGGGTGGACTTGAAATTGGTATGAAGAAATCACTTATGCTTTTTATGATAACAAAAATGTTTAAAGCATAAGGATCATTTTAGAACTAAGTGTTCTCAAGCTAAACTTTGTGAGATAAAATTTGAATGAACAAAATCAAGTTGGCCTGCTGAGTAATGCGAGAGCATAGAAATGATTATGATATATGAACATTATTTCAAAATACAATACCTCACTCAAGTAATATTGTAATTACTTGAGTCATAATCATTTGTAATCCATAGGTGCATCACGGGTTGGCCATTATCTGATGATGTGATCAATATTGAGGAACTCCTAGATTTGATGCATAAGGATAAGTTTCTATGGCCAACAGCTTTTCCTATCAAGCTAGTACACTCCTGTATCATCTTGATCTAAGCCTCTTGCTAGATAAGACCTTGAAGTTTCGGTTGATCAATTCGCAGAGTTGGCTAATCTTGTCATTCACAGTAGTGATGTCACAAAATTTGCAAACGTAGCTACTGAAATGGTCTATTTTGTTTGCCTATGTTCTTTGTATCCAACAACAGAACATGTTAGTCATCCCCTGCAAAAATATATGTTCTTTGGTACTCAATGAATCTTGAGTCCACATAGGATTAGACATAATAAACTCTTGTGCTCTTATAGAATTAAATCATATGATATTTGAGCAAAGAGTATATCAAAATCAAATATCAAAACATAGTTTTACCCAATCAAATAAATTCAAGGCCAATGAATCAAATAGGATAACAACTAAATGATACCAAGAATGTTATTTCTCAATGACAGTTTGTAAACACAAAAAAAGATGTCATTGATAAAATACATGTAAGTTTGAGCATAGAAAATCTTATCTATAAAGATAAGCATTTATCAATTCATAGTTCATGAATGAGATTAGATTTTTCAAGAATGATAATGAAATATGCAAATTATTTCAAATCTTGAATGTTCTTTCAAATCATGGTAATGCATTATGAAATCAAATTTTGATGAAAGAAAGATTCATTTTTGAAACGTATTTGAAATCAATGCTTACTCTAAAACATGGTGGAAGTCAATCGATTAAATGACTATATTAGAATGCTTCAGTTTCATAGAACATGTCAAATGTTGCACTCAACATGTTGAAGAATTTTCTCAAAAGCAAAAGTCATGAAGATAAAGCATTATCAAAACATGCTTAGCATAATAAAAACATATGAGTACAATGACTTTGCTATTGTCCAAGTGATAATTTTGCCTCTTAGAATTGAATTTAGAAACATATGAATGGTTAAGGCAAGTATTTGAATATTCAGACATAGTTACTCAAAATATAGATGAAAACAATATTGATGTATTTGAGTAACAGAATGACTGCTAAGATTCATGGATGACGAAGTACAAATTCATTAGTCCAAATGACTAGAGTTCCAGAATATCATCCTAGTAAGTTATTCCATTAATGGTTAATGCATTAAGATTCAATGCACTAATGATCCCAAAAAAAAAAAAAAAAAACTTGGCGAAATTTATGCGTAGGTATAACACTCACAAGATTTTATAGGAGATAGGCTCGAAACTCAAAGATGATCAACTTGTTAGATAATAAAGAATTAGGAGTTCAAGCAACACATTAAATACCAAAGATTAATATGTGAATGATAGGGAAAATTCTACCAAACAAATTTGAAGCTTATCCAACAATTTCACTTTCAGTAACTTGAGTTATTTCCAGTAACTTGAGTTAGAATTCATAACTAGAGTTATGTTAACACAAATTTCAGACCGAAAAGAAATTCTCTTTTAAGTAACTTGAGTTAGAATTCATAACTTGAGTTATGTTAACACAAATTTCAGACCGAGAAGAAATTCTCTTTTAAGTAACTTGAGTTACAATTCATAACTTGAGTTATGTTAACACAAATTTCAGACCGAGAGCATTTGGCATTTTAAGTAACTTCGAGTTATTCTCTATAACTCAAGTTATATCGATGTAACGCATATCGAAAAGTTTTCGATGAGCACGTAACTTCGAGTTATGCTTGATAACTCGAGTTATATCGATTGGTTAAAATCGATATCGCGAAGAGCTTTTGAAATAGACAAGTACGGTTTATAACTTGAGTTACTAAGTGGTAACTTGAGTTATCACATTTGCAAAAATTGATTTTGTTTAAAATCATAACTTGAGTTATCACATTTGCAAAAATTGATTTTGTTTAAAATCATAACTTGAGTTGTAATTACTAACTTGAGTTACAATCTTTGAATTTTCTAAGTCCGTAACTTGAGTTATCACATTTGCAAAAATTGATTTTGTTTAAAATCATAACTTGAGTTGTAATTACTAACTTGAGTTACAATCTTTGAATTTTCTAAGTCCTGTAACTTGAGTTATATTCAATAACTTGAGTTTGACTTTGAAAACAAAATTTCTTAGTGAAATTGAATAAGTTTCAAAAAAAAACTTTTAACTTAACCAAAGACAAACCAAAAATGAATTCCATACAATCATAGTATGAGGCAAGAATTAGATATCACCGTAATTCCTTCTGTCCTCATAGAAGCTTGCTAGTTGAGATAGATTGATGTAGATAAGTCCTTTTCTGACTTTCACCATTAACATCATGCATAGCTTCTTTAGATTCTCAAGACTTGAATCATTTCCCTATGTTGCATTCTTGAGAAGCTTTCTTTGATCCTACAAAAACATATGAACCTTTTTCTCCCGTGGTATCCAACCTTACTTGGATCCAATCATTGTTAGCTTGTAGGAAACAAAATTCACATACTCTTATGAATATAATTATTTCAGAACAATTGAGCACAATGAATTAAACATGACTTTATGCACAAAAGAAATACTTTCTTTTCAAATCATCATGTATGCATAAAGAGTTAAACCTATTGAACATTGCAATCTTTTTCAAAAATAGATCAAGATGTGAGAACCCAGTTTTTAAAGAAAATAGCTTGCAATGCTCATTCCTAAGGCTACAAGATATAAAACCTCAATAAAAATTTCAGATGATAGCATAAGAGGTTTTACCATTGCATACCTTATCCTTAGGTACTAGGAGGATTGACTTTGCTTACCCATTGGTTCTTCATATGTTTTCTCAGGGGTATCTGCAAAGCTCTCTCAGAGGATGTAGACTTCAATAGTCTTCGGTTTGATACTTGAGAGATTTTCCTCTTCATGTTCTCCTCAGTATAATTGAATGATACTCTATGGTAGTTTGTTCTTGAGGTGGAACATACTCCTCTTGCTTGTATCCATTGCTTCTTTTGACGTTTAGACCCTGTAGCTCTTGTAATGGATGCTCTTAGAGTTCTCTTGCTAGATATAGATGCTATGATCTTCTTCATTGGTGCATGAGAAACTCTTGGCTTCTTCTTCCTCTTCACTGTACCTTGATGTCCATTGATATTCAAATTATACTACACGCATGGAATACTAGATGGACATTTTGGTACCCACTTATACTTGGGTCCTTGTTCGTTAGTATTGGACCTTGCTTGTCCTCTAGGAACCCAAACAACTTTATTTCTCACATTAGAATTTTTCCTAATATAACATGTATGAGAAATATGGCCAGATTTTCCACAATAATTGCAAATAATAGAATGATGCTTATTATGAGATTTTATGCAAGAATTGTGTCGGCCATCAGAGTGGAAATTCAAACAACTTTCATTTGAATATTCTTTCTTCCCAATAAACTTTCCGGCATTATTATTGAAAACATTTTTGCTTTTCAAACTAGAATCAATGATTGGTTGAAAAATAATTTGATGCAAACTTTCAAGATCATTTTTCACATCAGAGGAAGGGTTGGAGTTGTTTACCATATGTGCATGTTGAGCTCCAGATAGTGATTTATCATATTCGTGCATGATGAGCTCTTCTTGGGAATCCTCATTCTCTTGTTCTTTTGTGTTGACTGGATCATGAAAACATTCTCTAACTTCGCCTTCTTCCATTTGTTCATCACACATAAATGTGCAGTTTGAAATTTCGGATGAACTGTCAACACTTTCAACTTCAACACAATTGTTAGAAGCATAAATAGAATCAAGAGTATCCCAAATACTTTTAGCACTAGAACAAAATTTGATTTTCTCAAAATCATTTTCTGTCAATGCACTATATAAGATTTTCATTGCTCTAATGTTTAACAAAAACATTTTCATTTCTTCTTCTGTCCAATCCTTTCTTGGTTTGAAGTCAAATACATTTATAAAAACATTCCACATATCAAAATCAGTTGCTTTGATAAAACTAGTCATTCTAGCACATGTTCACTGGGAATTGGGTCATGTGCTGCCGATGCTATTGAGTTTCTGAGTCTGAAATGTACACAAGAGCAGGAGTATGTAAGTTTATATCGGTAAGAAGTTATATTTGATTTGATTCGACAAAAGCATGTTCTTTGGTATAACTCGAGTTATGCACAAAATAACTCGAGTCATGTGACTCTTCAATACTGATGAACTTGTGAAGAATTGCAGTAAGATCAGATAACTCGAGTCAAGAGTCAGACAGAGAGCAAAGCAAATTCTGGAACAAAAGTTTAACGATTGGCTACTTACCCAAGTTATACTTGGCAACTCAAGTTATAACTCAGACAGAGAGCAACCAGAAGCTTGGAGACAAGATGCAACTCGAGTTATGAAGGATAACTCGAGTTACTTGCAGACAGAGAGGAAATGACATTTTCACAACTCGAGTTACAGACGACAACTCGAGTTAGAATTCAAACAGAAAGCTTCTGGCATTTAAAGCAACTCGAGTTACATGGCATAACTCGAGTTAATCTCTCTACATCAGCAAATCACCGTGTCCGAAATCACAAAATCATTGATTGTGATTTCATTACTTCTTATCATCACTCATTACTATTCCTAATCATGTTTAATCAGTTTGTTAATGAGTTTTAGATGAGTATATGAACGATTAACATCAGATTACAAAAAGGAGATGATTACGTCAGAGTTTACAACGGTAACATTCTCCAACGGTCGAATAGTTCCAACGGTCATATACGCTCACAATAGTCATATTCAAACCTGGAAGAATTACCCAATGATCTTCATTAGCTATAAAATAAGAAGCATTCAAAATGGAGAAGACGAGGATGAGAGTCAAAATGCTGATATTCTGAATCCTACGTTCAGCTCACACGCACTCTGTTTCTCAATATTATATAGTTTTCAACAGAGAGTGTGATGATCGATTATGTACTTCAGTGATTATTATTTATCTACTCAGTGAGAGAGTCTAAACACTTTGATTATATGTTTAGTGATCAAAACTCAAGGTTGTGGAACCTTTGAGTATGGGTGTACAATTACAACTCGTAAGGGGGATCATCCTTCGTTTACGAAGTGTGTGATTGTATCCTTACAGTGTGTAAGGGAAGTATCTCGGTAAGAGATTGTAAAGGCTACACAAGTGCCCGACTAAACTTGTGAGGTTGTAAAGGCTTTTCTCTTGTGCCCGGTTAAACAAGGAGATAGTGGAGAAAATCTCAAGTGGAGCTTGGGGACTGGACGTAGGTCAAGATTGGGCCGAACCAGTATAAATCTCGGCTTTCTTATTCTCTTCCCTAAACTCTTACATTTCCAGCATATATGTTTGAATAACTGACTATTGCTTTGTAAACTATTTCTGTCATTCGAACTACCTCAGTAAGTTTCGAAAAGATTTCCAAAGTTCCTAAAGTTTTTATCATACACCCAATTCACCCCCCCTCTTGGGTGATAGGCAGGTCTTTCAAATTCCTTTAAAGTAGGACGATTTTCCTGTTCTTACGCCTAATTTCTGAGTTAGGAAAATTGCTACTAGAATCAGTGAAAACAACAAGACTATCAGAAGTACTATCAAAAACACAATCAGAAAGATCAACATAATGAACACAATCAGAATGGTCAGACTTAAGTTCAATGTCCAATTCAGTATTAATCCCACGACTTAGCCTAACAACTCTTCTAGCAGTAAGAATTGTTCTTTCTATTTCAGGATCAAATGGCAACAAGTCTTTTGGATTGATAGTGCTCCTAGTACTCATGCAGCATAATCACAAGGCAAAATTTGCAGAAAAATCAGAATTACGAAAATGATTTTTAAAAACCTATGGTAGAAATTGACCTAAACAAGTCCAGAAACACTATCAAATGATTTTTTCTTGGACAGGGCAACTCCTAGACCATTGGGGAACCCAAAAATGGAATAAAAAAACTTCAAAAATTGAAAAAGTGGTCTAAACGATGGAATTTGGCAAAACGGAGATTAGCACATGGAAAATTTCAACCAAATCGGAGATACTCCGAAAAAAACTGACTAGTAGAAATCATGAAATCGGAAATTAAAATAGCGAAAAAGTGGTCTAAACGTTGGAATTTGGGGAAAATAGGGTATACCTCACTCTCAAGGAGAGTGACTCTTTCTTAGAATGCCCAATTCCTTGTGAATAAGACCTAGTTTGAGTGATCTGGGTCACAAAAATTTCTGTCCAGCCACCCGAACCACCTAAACTACCGAAAAACGACGCTATTTACACTACTGTTACTAATCAAACCGATGCAAATTCTCCGGAAGTGGCGCCATATTTTCACAGAGATTTGCCATAATCTCTCAAAATAACCAGATTAGAAAAGGATTTGCAGTATAATGTAACCTGGGTCGTTTCCCAACGTATTCACAGTCGGTTTAATTTGAACAGCAATAGAACAGAAACAATGGGGGTTTTGTTTTGATTCAAAGAGAATACAAAAAATGAAGTAACAGAGACAAAATGAAATAACACAGATTGAATAGATTGAACAGAAAAACAGAGGATTAAAGGATTAACCCAGGATTTTGGATTCCATGCTTCCCTTCCTCGGACGAAAACAGATTTATAACTGAACTCATGATCGACTCTGGGCAAACCGAAATCTTTGCATTTGCCCAGAAATTCCCTCAACTGAACAATCGTCCAGAATTTATTCGAATCAGTGGTGTATCTCTGTACGATCGCACAGTAATACTTTAACCTAGTTCGAACTACGTCCTTGGGAAATGTCGATCTGGGTTTTTAATAAAAAACCCAATCCAGATCCAAAAATTGAATCCGATTAAAGAATGCAAAAATGAGTTAGACGGTTACCGATTAACCATGAATCCTTTGGATAGTGGATGGAATCCTCATCGTTGGGCTAATCACAGAAATTTAGCCGAACATAATTAAGAAAGACGAAGAACTGATGAAGAACGCGAAGAACACGAAGAACATTGCAGAGAATTTGAAAAATCTTATTTTGATCCACTAAAATCTAAAAACATGAATGAGAATGTGTTTATGGCTGCTGCCTTACTTAACCTAAAATGGCAAAACGAAATGGGGCTCCAATCCATAATTCGAGGCCCAAAATGGAAAATAAAATAAAATGGGGTTTAATTACAAAATTCGAGCCCAAAAATACATATGACTTCGGCTCCAAAATCGACCGCCCTCTTGTCTGAATTTTCTCTTCATGTCTTCATAACAATTGTAGCTCTCTGCATCATCTGAAATAGGAGACAAAAATGAGGCAAATCCGATATCTGGTTCAAGAGTTATGGTAAAAATAGTGAAGCAATGTAAAACTGGAATTTATTATTAAATAATGGCTAAAATATAATAAAAGGCCCAAAGCCCAAATAAGTATAAAAGCCATTATTTATTAGCTAAAGAGTCCTAAATTATAAATCAAGAGACAAAAAGTAGTGTATGAAATATTCAATTATCACAATCGGACCCAACTACTCTGGAAAAGCTTTGTGCGACCTAGGTGCTAGCATAAATCTTATGCCTATGTCAATTTTCATGCAATTGGCGAGGAGAAGCCGGGCCCACAACGGTCACATTGCAACTCACGACCGCTCCATAGTGCTACCTGAAGGCAAGATCGAAGACGTTCTGGTCAAAGTGGATAAATTCATCTTCCCTGTGGATTTCATCATCCTGGATTTGAAGCAGATCACGATGTCCCAATTTTACTGGGAAGACCCTTCATGGCAACGGGTCGTACAATAATTGATGTGGAAAAAGGAGAACTCACTATGCGTGTAAACAATGATCAGGTCACCTTCTCAATACTCAAAACCACAAGATTCAAAGATCCAACTGAGAAGTACCTGACTTTTTCAGATGACAATAAAGGCACTAAAGAAGCAGGAGATCTTCCTGCATTACCATAGCACGATTTTGCTATGGCAAGGTCTGGCTGAAGACTTTAAACCAAGCGCTACTGGGAGGTAGCCCACCGTCATGCTTTAAATTAGTATTTTAGAATAGAGGCTATGCCACTGGACAACCGAGGCAACAAGGAACCAAGGCTGAAGGATTGCCGTAGCAATTCAACTGCGCTCGTTGCAACCAAAGACACACGTATGGGTGGGCCATGCAAGACTGGGCCCAACAGATTCGAAACTTGAATAGCAACCAGAGTGGAAACCGCCACTAACCACACCAAGCATCAGCCGCATGGTTTCCTCCTAAATTGTCGGACGGATTGCACGCAACCCACCCGAATCGTGTGCCATTAATCACTCCAAGAGAGCCCTAGTTGAATCAGAACGTACTCTTCGACACAATCCCTCACGCTCAGTCACTCACTGCAAGACTCCTCTATTCCCTCTTCCGGTACACTCCAGACTCCTCCAATGGCACGCACCAAGGGTTTCGACCAAAAGGCACCCGCTGAAGCCCCAGACACTATGCCATTTGCCTCTCAGGAAGCCGAATCCCGCTTCAACTCTTTGAAGGCAGACAAAACCCTAGCACCAGAACGAGGATTTGTCGGAGATGCATTCGAACAAGGCGCTTACCCCGAATGCATTACAGGGATCATACGCCAGCGCCGATGGGAGAAATTCTGTCTCCACCTGTCGAGGTGGTAACCCCCCTCGTTTTTGAATTTGGTGCAAACTATCCTGAGGGATCCCCGTATTTCATAACCGTCCAGGGGAAGAATGTACCATGCAGCGCCAGTGCCATCCGCAAGGTTTTCGACCTGGAACCCATGGATGATGAATACAATGAACTTCTCTAGCAGGCGGAAAACCTTGAAACTCTTGCTAACGTGGTCACGTGGCTCTGTTTGCCAAACACTGAATGGTAAGTTTCCAAGGAAGGGTCGTACCACTTAAAATGTAGCCGTTTGATAGCCGAAGCACGTATCTGGTTCCATTTCCTTCGCCATCGACTAATTCCCACAATGCACACCCAGACTATTTCGTGAGAATGCGCATTCGTGCTCTATTGCATCCTAGAGGGCAAAATGATTGATGTTGACGCCCTCATTTACCAGGAGCTGTTCGAGTCCCTGAAGTCCACTACAGGTAACCTTTAGTTTCTCGTACTCATCACCGAGCTCTGTCGAAATGCATGGGTGCCAACGAAGAGAGAGCATTGCTCCCATAACCCCTCATCATAGCAGCGGCACAATGCATTCTGCAAAAATGCCAACCACGGGCTGCACGGACCAATGTGGCCAGCTCGTCTGTCGAACCATCGGCCGACAATACACTGATTTCAGCAGTAGCGTTCCACGCTTTGGTGGCTCAGGTCACCACATTGCAACGTTCAGTCAGCACTCTGCTCCTTCAGCAGCAGATGTGGTGGCAATATGTGGCTGAAAGAGACAATAGCCTGGCGGCAAATCTCATGGCAAATGCTCCAAAGTACACCCCATTGCCGGCCTTCCATGAGACGAGCTTCGATATGTACAATTCGTCCTGCGGCCCACCACAGCAGGAACAGGCAGGGTCACGAAAGCGTCACAGGAGCAGGAGCTCACAGGAGGGTGAGCCCGCCGGTACACACTCGGTGACACCGATGAAAAAGAGGTGTCAAACTCTCGAGGACCCGCCATTGGACCTTCGGCAAGGAAAGGTTAAGATCAGTAGAGTTGTATCTTGCTGTTGACTTCTGGTACTAGACTCTTTTCCAATTTTTTTTACATTTTTTTTTTAAAAAAAAAACCCTTTTGGGGTGGGGTGGGTACCTGTGGGGTAGTGTTTATTCCTGACAATAGTCGCATTTCTCTTGCCCCTCCCTGCCACGACCGTTTGCAATGGGGGCATTGCATCGTTTAAGTGTGAGGGGGATAGATACCAATTTGAGACATAATCTGCCACAAATGTCTCCGTGATTGTGTGCCATGCGCTTTGATTCATCCTACATTTAGTTTTTTATGCACCTACTAAATTTTTTTTTAAAAAAACTCCATGGTATAGCATGAATAGGGAATTTTAGCAATGGAATGATTGCTTGTATAACTGAACATGACACAATTGCTTAGGGGAACTGAACCTTTAGGCTTGGGAAATTAACAGTGCTAGCCAATCTAATACGAGGTAAAGTGGCAATGAGGAAGTTTAAAGGGAAGAACCCTTAATTGAAGGATTAAATTGAGCCTACTGGCTACTTATTCTATTTTCGAGTGCATGTCTGCTAGCCTATGTTTGATCCTTGATTTTTCTTAGTTCTTTGATATACTATCTAGCATCTGAGTTTGAAGTTCGTAGGAAAAAGGCATTCATGTCGTACCCATTATCCCCATATGCAACCCAGTGATCATCTTTCCATGTCGTCACCCCCTTTGAGCCACACAAGTATGCTATAGCAGAGCAGGTGGGATAAGAGAATTGAACTAAAGGCAATGCTATGGCAGAGTGCTCCCGTGAAAAGCTGCAGAAAGAATTGAAGAGCTGTTGTTTTCGTTAAAAAAAAGAGAGAGAGAGAAGAAGAAGAAATAACCTAAGAAAAGGCTTGAAATAGAGAACAGCATGAAGTACAAGATTCAAGGAGAGGCACTCGTCTGACGATGAAGGACTTAGCTGCCAAGCTGCTATAGCATCCACCATCTTTTCCATCTCACAATATTTGGCCATCCACACATTACAAACCAAGAAGTCCTTTGGATGAACGAATACTCAGAATGCTAGGAAGAAATTTTAGAGCTTTGACAAGGCTATGGATCTTCTGGGCCTGTTTGACAAGAGAGAAACAAAAATCCCTGGGTGAGCGAGTGAAAACACTGAAACTTGAGAGCCCCTTGAGATTGCTTCATCTAAACAATACCACGCGTCATGAGTGGTTGGCGGCTCGCGATGGGATTGCCGAATAGGGGATGGAAACTGAAAGCAAGCGTGCAAGCAAGGTTATACAGACAGGAGTACCACGGCTATGAGCTGTTGTTCGCTTTATCTGATTTTGCCCAGGAGCGCAAAAAGCTAAGTGTGGGGGTATTTGATGAGCACAAATAATACCATGTTTTCCCTATACTAATAGGCTGAATTGAATGTTAAATCCAAGCTTAACCATAGATAATATAAACAAAAAGGCATACATTCATGATATAGGGACTAAGGAGTAGAAATCATTTGCATGTGTTGAGGATGGAACAATTTACTGTGTTTTTAAGGGAAATCGTATAGCAAGGCTAATACGATGCTATAGCATTCTGACAGCGATTCAAAGTGCAATACAAGGCATCCTGATTACTATAGCAAAGTAGAGGAAGCAATGCTATGCAATATGTTTTCTGACCTTTTTACCCAGATGATTTCAGGAATAAAAGAAATGGCGATATTAACAGATAGGTTGCTAATGTAACGGAATAGAAGATCCGGAGGATCGGAACTGAAAGATTTGGAGAATCCCGCAGAATCAATAGAAGCAATCTACTCGGATCCAAAGATGTGATAGATTCCGACATTAGGAAAGGCCCACTACGCCGTGACTTAACCCGCAAGAAAAAGACCGATTATAAGAGGAAAATAGCGAGCCAACCCTAACAGTCGGAGAGCCCTAGAACGAGATTCTGACTTTCGGCAGACTCAAGAGAAGAGTGAGAGATTTCACGAGAGCACGATACCTCCTGGACCACCCAGCATCCTTCCCTGCAGCGCGACGGAACGAAGAAGACGTGGAGTGGTGACGTGACAGGACCTTAACCACGTCGTCGGCAATTCCATCAAGCTCTCTATTTTCAGTTCTTTTTATCTTTATTTTATTGATCATGGGTCATTCTATTAGTGTTTGCTTTGTGTGTCCCTCGTCAGTCATGAACTAAACTTTATATGGCTGGACGAGGATGAGTCTTTAAGTGTTGAATGAACCCAGTTGCAGTTTCTTAATTCGATAAATTTGGTTTGCGTATCGGTGTGCTTATTACTAGTCGATTAACAAAAGTTAAGGGCTAGATCTGTGGCCCCAGCTTACTGGCAAGGAGTTGGGGTTAGACCTCTGAAAAACAGTGTTTGTTAGGCCGCCCGTGCATGGTGTGACCTATTATTATAGGCTTCAGGAATGGGTCTACCTCTCATAACTATTACACCTTGAGCATAATGCAGGTTTGACTAGAAAGTTGCCATAGGAATATGGAAGGAGTATAGTTAGTATCAAATGTATCGGACGTGGAAGCTTCGGTAGATTATAGTGGTGGATTAACCAAATAGCTTTGCAGTCGGTGTCTATGCTGTAGCAATTGTGGAAGCTGTACAGTGTAGATGCTATAGCATTGGGGTAAAGCAACTGGGGGATTAAAACACTTAAGGATGATTATGAGTCCAGCCTGACTTCTCACTGATATCTTCTCTCGTTCATAGATCTTTTGTTTTCATTTGCTAGTAGCATAGTTACGAAACCCCTCAACCAATTATATCTATTTTCTATTTTTCACAACTATCATAGCATCGGTGCGTCATTCCTCGGTATCTCAGTCTCTGTGGGATGATACTCTACTTACACTTTATTACTTGTTCGACTGGTTCACTTGCCATCAAGTAAATCGACCAACAACGTCTTCGTGGTTTGGTTTGTGTTCCACCACAGGACACCCTAAAAGTTGGGATCTCAACATTTAGAAGTGACAATATAGAGCGCTCGTGAATTGTATGATACATCAATTGTGTGTCTTTTAACTTAGTAGGTCGGTCTTGTATGCCGAGTATAAGTTAGTGAATTAGTTTGTATGTAGTGTGCCAAATATAAGAAAATAGGTGGAATGTAGCCAAAAAAATGACATTGTTATATTAAGATAATTACTTACAAAAGGAAGACAAACGTACAATCTTATTCCTCAGTAAGATACAATGTATTATACAAGAGTACAATCTCTTTCCCTTCATTGAATAACAACCAGCGTATTTAAAGAATCCAATATAAAGGAAACCTATTACACAATATAATGCCTTGATGGTGGGGCTTTTTAATATCAGAATACCCAATATGACTTGATCATATAGCTTAGAGCATCGGTCACTTTATCTCAGTCATACGTATAGGTTGTATCATCATGTCTTGCCTACGAGGTTAGTAAGCATGTAAAATCCGAAAACAAACTTAGAAGGTAAGGTTTTAGAAATTGTATCTCATTAGATGTATTGGGTCCGAACTTCATCTTCTTCCCACTTGATTTAGGCCTAGGCTCAAGCTAATACATCACCCATTGTATAACTAGTATATTTTGTTAGCTCTTTGAACAGATCAGAGTGAGGAAGCAATCTTTTGTAGAACACAACAATTGCTGTTTAGACATCACAATTTGGTATGTTGATTTTTTCTCTGTTTAACCTACCAACATAATCCCATAACAGTTATCGCTTTCCCTGAATGATTTTATAGAGGTTGTTTGGCTCATGTTTCTAGCTTTTGACTGTTGGAAAATTGCTGTATGCACAAATCATTTAGCTTTGTGAACAATCTGATTGAGTTGGTTGGTAGGTTGGTGAACCACTTTAGCACCAATCCATTCACGCTTGACCCAAAGCATTTGCACATACAAGCTTCTTGCATCTCACGTGGTATTACTGTAGTGTGTATCCTTTGTTGGTATTGTACCATGAGCTCGTCTAGGTTTGTCAAACCATCATAGAGTTGTATGTGTGAGAATGTGAACTTCTTTGGCATCTTGACAAAGGTGATATCATCTATGAATGGTGAGTCAGCAAAACTGTTAGGAGTACTCTTCTTCATTGGTGATGGTACGCCGAGTAGGCGGAGTATCATCGCTTCTAATTCTTAACATCTCCACTTCCATCCTCCGTTGTTTGACGCACTAGACTCCAGTATATTATTTCTTGCAAGAGTGTCTATTTCTTTCTACTTTGCCACCAGGCATGACTTGGGTAGTTGTTATACATGTATCATGAGCTTCATTAGTATTATTTCTAATCGGAGTGTCGTTACCTACCGACCCTGTTGGTCTATCGTGTTGGGAGTCCGTAAGGGTTACATACGTGGGATGAGTGCAGTCAAAAACACTCCGAAGGATAGGAAGTAGGGGTGATTTGTGAAGAGAGTGAAGTAATTTTCTCCCGTAGGTTTGAATTGTCTTCACGTGTAGCATTATCTTCCTCTTCCAAGCACTGGAGTCATTCTTGCTGCTGTGCAACCAATCTAGCCTCCGTGGAAATTTGTTGGGTCTGTTCCTACAATGAAGCTATTTGATCATCAAAATGCTCCTGAAGGTTGCATCAGTCATAGTGATGGCCAAGAATTTACGAAGACGAATAATCTCCCCCTAAAAATCAACCTCGTTGTACGTTATATTCGTTGTCGGGGCCCCACGGTAGGCACCAAATTGTAGACCCAAAATTACTGTATTAAAGATTTTGAAAGGTTCACCACAACATAGAATCTTACTATGATATAAAATAGAAAATACAAAGTGATTACAAGTTTAATGATAAAGAAAAAAAATGAATTACTATTCAGAAAGCATGATACAAAGCAGTGAGAAATAAAAATTTCACTTGGAAAGAGCATATGAAGAGGCTTGATCCCCTTGCTCCTTGACCTGGCTGCTCCTATTTTTGGCATAGCAATATGGTATGTCGGTCTACCTTCTTTAGATCTGTTCAGATTAGGTGGAGTGTCGCCTTTTTCCGGGTCAAACATGCCACATCAACTCCTTTGACTAGGCACTCGAAGGTGTGAACAAATGTGTCCTTAGGCTGCGATCATTGAGCATGCCTTGTTGAGGCCTCCCCCACATAGACTACCTCATCTCTGGGCCCAAGCTAGAAAGTTTGGCCCTACAAAGATTTACAAGCCCATGGATATGATTATGATATGAGATTATATAAAGGCCATGGAGTTATGAATATCACTTGATAATAATATTTATAAGGGATAAGGGTCTTATTTGCCACTGGAAGTTTTCGCTCAGGAACACTCAACACCCAGAAGTTTTTTTTGGAGCAAAATTGCCCCGAAGTTTAAAAACCTAGCAATCTTGCCCTTCCGTTAATCTTAACCGTTAAACTGTTGCTCCAATTTGTAAACTTCCAGGGCAAAATTGCTCCTAAAAGAACTTCCAAGGTAAAATTGCTCCATTTTGTTAACTTCCGGGGCAATTTTGCTTCAAAAAAAACTTCCAGGTGCTAAGTGCTCTGAGTGAAAACTTCCGGGCAAATAAGACCCTTATCCCTATTTATAAAATCTAAAATAATTATGTTAAAGGGAAAATCCCAATAAAATACCTTTAAAATATGAAAAAAAGACATATCAATGATTCCAATTTCACAAATCCCATGTCAACCCGAACCACCAATATGAGATTTCAAAATATTGTTACTTTACCCGTATACCCTTGTCCACTTTGCATACTCTCTCCTCTATGATTCCTCTTCCATCCTCATCTCTCACTCACTGCCCACCTAATATTTTTCAAATTCCTTTGTTACTATCTAAATCCCCTATTCGGTAGGATTGGATCCGCTTCTGCATAGAACTTTGAGTTTTAGAGAGAGAGAGAGAGAGAGAGATATTTTAGAACCAACCATAAGCCATGAAAGCTAAATATGCTAAGCAATAGGCTAAGGCCTCAAATCCTCCAAATATGTTCTCCAAGCTTTACCACCAGCCCTTCCCTCACCACCCTTTCCACCTCTCTCATGAATCTCAAACCTCCGAGGAAGATGACACTGGCAGCGGCTCCACCACCCTCAAAAGCCATGTCCTTTGATGGTTCCAGCATTGAGGTCATCAGGAGCCCTACAGGCTACCCTCGTAGTTCCTTCATCCTCGAAGTCCCTGGTGGTACGAATGTCGTTGAAGTGATTGCTCGCTTTTTTTGCCGTAAGAACATGTGCCTCTATGTTTTAACGAGATCAAGCACTGCTACTAACATCACCCTTCATCAACCCTCTACTACCTCGAGGGCTACCATTACTTTTAACAGTTACCTGAGGAGCATCTGGCACAAAAAACAATTAAGGGTACCAAATTGGCAAACGAACTATTAAAATGTGAAAAAAAAACACAATTTGGTGCAGATTCGCCAACAAACTATTACCCCGTCACTATCTTCGTGTCTCCGTCTTCCATTGACTGTCACAGTGTTGGCAACGTCAGCGTCTCCAAAGCTTCCATTGTTGCTGGGTGTTCCACTCACCCTCTTGAACTCATCCAGCAGTCCACAGCTTTCGACTGGCACGCGCCTTACACCCTGGTTGCATCCCACCGATGCCACAAGCCTGCTCGCATGGGTCCCATCTCTGTTGGTGTTTGCCTTATCCAACAAGAAGGCTTAACCGCTCTTTTCTCTAGCATCTCCGCCACGTCTTACGCCGATCCTCATATTTTAATGTAATTGTGATAGTTGTTTTTTTAATAGTTATTTGGTACTTTTTCACTTTTTAATAGTTCGTTGGCCAATTTGGTACCCTCAATTGTTTTTTGTGCCAAATGCTCCTCGGGTAATAGTTCGTTGGCAAATCTGCACCTTAACCCTATTTTGATATATTGTCCAAAGAACGTCGCTGATGAGATCTGTGTATTCCAAACCCAAATCGAGATTCAGTGAACAATCATATCATATTGATGCCACATTGTAGAACATATGACTGTCAATACCGTATAGAAACTCCTTCAATAACAAACTCTTAATAGAACATATGGTTTCTTATTGTGCCCCTTCTTGGTAGAGATAAAAGATATTGAGGGAAAGAGAGGAAAGAAGGAGGGTGAGAGGATGGGTGGATGTGGGATGTGAAGGCTTAAGCGTGTTTTTCAATGAAATTTGATATTCCTTTTAGTCTTTATTATAAGACACCAACTAACAATTCTCACAAACCAATAAAAACAGTTAAAGTCAATAAAGTTGTCCTACAATTTAAGTAACTTCCAATACTAGCCTTATTAATTATACTAAATGCTAATATTATATTAATTATTACTTTTACCCACTACCTTTATTAATTATGAGCATACATAGAAAAACAATTAATGCTCCTTAGAAATAAATAAGTGCCTTATGAAAAAGATCAAATACACTTAGGCCCGTTTGTTACAAATAAGATTTGGGAAGGAAAGGAAAGGAAAGGAAATGAAGATTTGAAAGATGAGGGAAAATGGTTTGAGTTGTTTGGTAGGAAGAAAATGAAGATGTGGTAGTTGATAGAGAATTAGGAAATTTCTATTTTACCTCAAAAGAAATTAACTCAAAATAAAAAAGAAAAATATTTTTTTTTTGCTAAAATATATTTAAAAAATATATATTCTTGTTAAGTTCGAACTCGTGAAAAAAACAAATCGCCAAATTCAAAATTTCCCCGCCAAATTTGAACTTTTACGCAAGTTCGAACTTTCCACCAAATTTGAATTTCGGGGGTAAATCAAAAAAAACACTTTCCTGGGAAGATTGCGGCTTTCATTCCATTTTCTCGATGGAAAGCATCTCCCCAAATAAGGGAAGATAAGTACTCGGGAAAATGTTGGTGAACTTTCTATCTACCAAACACCCAAAATCCACGATCTTCCATTTCCTTCTCTAATCTTTTTTTCTACCAAACAGTCCTTAGGGCTGTTTGGTATAAAGAATCCATGGGAAAGGAAAGGAAAATTAGAATTTCCCTCGTTTGGTAGGCATTTTGGACCCATCTTCTCGGAAAAGCTATCTTCCCGGCCCACCAATCTTCCCACATATGTGAGAAGATCAAATCCCTCCAAATTTGGAGGGATTTCACCTTTCCCATGTCACTATTCACACATTTGACAAATGTACCCCCCGGCCCACCTTTTTTATTTTAAATTATTACTTTTGAGAGTAAAATGTAGCGTTTTGATTCTTTACCAACTACCACCCATTCATTTTCTTCCCGCCAAACAACTCATCTTCCCCTCAAACCATCTTCCCTCATTTTTCAAAATCTTCCTTCGCTTCTTTTCCTTCCTCTAAATTCATTTCCTCCTTAAATTTTCCCCGTACCAAACGGGACCTTAGTAATTGATGTCAGAGGGAGGATTCGCATATACGACACAAACTGAAAACAGGGACCTATCACTTTTCTCTCTTCAAATTTATTCTCTCTCTAGTCCACATAGAGGAATTGAGATTCTGCGTCCATGGCTTCCATATCTTTGCCTTCTGCAGCTCCCAATCTTCGCTTTCCAAGCCCCAAATTCTCTTCTTCTTTCCCTTTGAGATCACTCTCTTCACTCCCCTTCTCTTTGCATTCACATCACTCCCTTTCTACTGATGCCACTGCCCCTTGCCGGTGCGTTAATCCGGCCTCTGGGTCTCCGTCACCGTCCGATGACTCCGTTAACCGGGGATGGCACTCGATCTTCCAGGTTTTAGTTAGAAATGCCATCAAGCGGTTCGATTCTTACCTGAATTCTCTTCGGGATAAGGCTCTGAGTGCGTGGAACACTGCCACTGTGGCTGAGAAGGATGGCTCAGAAAAGGAGAATCGTGAACCCGAAGATGAAGAATGGGATTAGGATTGGTGGCGCAAACATTTTTAGGATATTGATGAGCAGGAGCATCTCGTCTCAATTCTCAAGGTGCATTTGGAATTGCTGATTTAGGCATGTAATTAAATTGTGATGTGTAGTTCATTTTATTCTGTTTCTTCGTGGTTCCTAAGCAAGTGTTAGGTCACCTTATAGTTTCTATGATTCGGAAGAATGGAATAAAGCCTGAGGTTTATCTGATGATAATTTATTATAAACACTTTAAAGATTTTATACGCGATGTAATTTAGCTAAAATTGCGAGTTCGATTAATTAGACAAGGTTTTACAAGAAGAGTGGAGGACAACAGTATTATAATTTTCCAAGTGATTATTTAAACAACAATCACGTTAAGGCCTGGAGAAATTTTTGTCGCTTTAGTCGCAAATCACCTGTTGGTTCTGAAGATGTGGTTGACAGAAAGTAACAATTTTCTTGAATGTCCTGATCAAACAAGCTATTATTGATTTAAATTTCCTCTTCTTTTTTACTGCTTATACTATTAAACTAGATTGTCATATGCTCTTAATGTAGCATTAGGTCCCGTACTTAATATTCCTTGTTCATTTTGAGATGTTGTAGCTTTGAAACCTTTCTCTTCTATAGCTTATGAAATGTCATATACAAGTTGTTTGGATAAAGATGAGGTGAAAAACCAAAAAATTTTCATGGCATTGTTGTTGTAATCATGTATTCTTTTTTCTTTTTTTCTTTTTTTAGACCTAAAGGAGTCTTATGGAGCTATAAGGGTGACTAAATAGTGTTGCATATATGAACATAACTTCATAGCTGGGAGATCTACTAAACTAAACTAGCAATGATGTGACCCACTGGGTGATCTTTCATTTTGGAGGCATTTTAATGCAAAAATTGTTTTGTTCTAAACAGTCTCAGATAAGCCGTGCTGTGTGCATGGAGGATTTTGAAGATGTTGCTAGGCTTAAGGTTGCAATTGCTACTGCAGCTACCCATGACAGTGTTGGAAGAGTGATATCTCATCTCAATGTAAGAATTCAGACACATGCAATGCTTTTTAGACAAGAAATATTTCTTTACTTGCTTTTAAAATTTCGTGTTTTCTTGCTCATGTTATTTTAAATATTTTTTTTCCAAAAAGCCATACAGGAAGAATGGTACACTGATACAGCTTTTTAGAGATAAAGCTGGTGCAGGACTTGTGAGTTCTTGTAAAATGTGTTGCATGAAAATTTTCATGAATAACTTTTGCCTTTTGGTCGATATGCAATTTCATGGGGCGAACTTAATAATGCCAGCATCTGTCCTTCAATTGCTATTACTTAAGTTGGAATAGTTTGGGTGTCTTTCATTTTGAATTTCTATGGTATAGTTATTTGTTCTTCATCGTATTTTCCAGCAATTTCATGTAACTTGTGACCATGAAAGGCAATAGGGATTAGGGACTACCTGTTTCTTGGCAGTTTCAATGTGATCACTGGAATTTATGTCCTAATTTATTTGTCCTTATGAGATGTTTAGTCTATGATATGTTACCAGAGCTCAAATCAGTTATGGCCTTATGGGAGTTAATTTTAGGAGGGTAGCAAATAGGGAATTCATTTCTAGCTCTCTGGAATTAACTGTTGGTGGTTTACTTCAACCTTAAGAATATATATGGGCTTTCAGGTTGGCTGGTGGTCTGGCATTTCAAAGGATCCTAATGATTCACATGGTCTTATTATTCATATAACTCCAGAGCATGGAAGATATGTGGCAAGGAGTTACAGTCCTAGGTATTTTCCTTCTCCTGATGATAATGCGTTAGGAATTTTGCCATTCTTGAAAACAGAAAGCTATTTTTGTTTTTTTTAGGAAAGGAGATGATACTACTACCACTTTATCAATTGCGTTATGGGTGAATGAGTTATGTGAAGGTGTGAAAATCAATTAGTACTTCAGTTTTTATTTATTTGGTTTTTAAATTATAGGCTTTTGGTGGATTATTTCATACCATGTATTGGTGACTACTTAGGAAATATTTATCTGGCTTGTCATTATTCCTTCCGTTAGTGTGTGATTCACGTGTGGCAAAGAAACCTTGATCTTGGCTGGAAACTAGGTTCAGTCACCATCCATCATCCATGACTGGATGTAGTAATTGAAAATGCAGGCTTTCTATCAGAAAAATATATGACAAAAGTAAATTACATTTTCTCTTTTGTTATAGGTAAACCTGACTTTTGTTCCTGGTGCCATCTGTTTGAATTAATGGAACCTATGAAGGATAGGCATTTCAAAAATAAGCTTCCCGTGTCTGAACTTGTGTTTAGCCTTCGTATCGGTCATGATAAGACACTTTCAATTTGATATGGTCACTTCAGATTTTGTAATGTTGCTTGGTCTATGTTGGTGTCCATGCTCCCTAGGTTGGAAAGCAGCTTAAAAATTCCATTCTTTTAGTTCCAAGTAACCTATGGTTTGGTTGTCTTGGAGATCAATTGGACATTAAGATGTATTTCTGAACAAACTGTCGATTTTTTATTGTTTATTTTATTTTTTGCATTCCTGCTAAATTATGAGGCCTTTGGTTTTGAATTTTTTTTGGCAATCTTGTAGAAATAAAGAAGTCGAGGAAATGGATGGGTAAGAGAAATGGAGAGCCACTATCTTCTCCTCAAAATCCTTAGGCCTTGTTTGGTACAAAGCACTGGGGGTAGGAACTTGTGAGTGGGTCAAGAACTGGGCCCAATTGTATTGTTTGGGATAGGGAGTACCATAAAGTCAGATTGCTACAAAACCACCTCCGCTGTATTGGGTGAGCAATGCTGGGATTGAAAAATTTTGGGACAGAGGATGGAGCGGAGAGAAGAGAGACAGTATCAACAGTGAGAAAAAGATACATAGATAGAGAGAGAGATTGAGATGAAGAGAGACAGACCCAGAGATTAAGAAATTATGAAGGCAAGCTGATGAGAGATTGCCGGATAAGACAAATTCTTGAATACCTTTTGAGTTGAGTTACCCAACTCCCTTTTCATCTTCAATATCTTCTATTGCTGTTGTTTAGGAATTGCTAAAAGGTTAAATTCTTATTTTGAGAAAAAGAGAACCTTAGTTACTTAAAAAACGTTTAATGGTTCATAAATCAATTTTTTGGGGCTGACCAAAGTTTGACGGAATTTGAGCAAACAAATGCCACTGTTTTTCTAGAAAATTAATATGGAAGTTCAATTTGATAAATGTAAACAAGGTGCTATCATGTGGGTATGTCATTTACAAATCGAAGATTTATGATGTTGTTGGTTTGCTGAAACTAAAGAAGTATATATATGTGTGTGTGTTTATTGTAGCAGCTACAAATGCATATAAATGATGTGTATATACGAGTTGTTTGAACACTACGGGATTCAATTTTGTGAATAAAAAATGAGGAAAAACTTAGTGTTCTGAGATATAGAAATTGGGAACAAATGTCATAAATCATTTAATCACACTTAGATTATGTTCAAAAGGTTCTGTTTTGTGCTGCTTTGTGATAAATAAGTGTCTTACCTATATATAAACCATGGTTAAAGACATTTAAATGATGGTTGAATTGATGCTTGATGAACTGCATTGTTGAAGCTTGAATTTGAATTATGAGTTGCTGTTTTAAGGTTTCTACATGTTAAACAAATCCCTCAAAGCATCAAAGTCTGATTAGGGATCTCAAAGAGATGATTAAATTCGATATTTATGTTAGTTGCTGTATTTTTCTGATTAAGAACAAGTGCTGTCCAACTTTGAGGATTTTCAAGAAAACTGGAACATTTTCCAGATTTAGAACGTGTGCTTATACGTGAGGTAATGAAGTTAAGGAAGACAGAAATCTTATTGTTCTTGCTGTGGTATATATTACTGTACATGCTGGAAGTTTCATTAGGTATGATAAACTTAAGTAAATACAAGTTAAGGCCTGTACTATATATATATATATATATTCACATGAGTTATTGTGGCTGTCATTGTTCAATGTTGGAGGCAAAAAAACTGATTGAAATACTAAACAATTATTCAAGGTGGGTAAGCCTTAGCTAGAGGCATTTGAATGTTGATTTAGTCTATGTTTTTTTTTTTTTTTTTTTTATACAAGGAAAGATAATCAACCGAAAAACTAACAAATGAAAGATACTAAGAAATTAACGTCTCGACGCCTCCCGGCATGCTTTGTACTCCCGCCAAATCGCAACAAGGAAACAGTAGAGACCAGCAGGGGGATCAGAGAAATGGGTTCCATTAGGAGTCTCCACCTGCGATAAAGCAAAATTGGCCAGCCAATCCGCACACTGGTTGCCCTCCCTTAGAACATGGTTATACCGTATAACCCATTGCCTGCGAGTGATTGCTCGTATCCGAGACACCAAATGGGACTCACGAGCTGCATTACCTTGTTTAGAAAGTAATGCAATGACTGAATGACAGTCACTTTCAACAACAACATGCCTCCAACCTGCCCCCCAGGCCATCTCTAGCCCTTTCAAAACTCCCCATAACTCAGCTAGCATCGCTGAGCACCTCCCAAGACCAATAGCAAAACCTCCAAGCCACCTACCAGAAAAGTCTCGCAGCAATCCCCCACAGGCCGCCGTCTGATCAGCTCCCTTTGATGCACCGTCTGAGTTAAGCTTCACAAACGGGTCTTCTGGGAAGGACCAAAACATTAACATAATTCTCGTGTTGTGCATTGAATTCCTCCTCTATCAGTTCCAGTTCTTAGCACTCCCAGTAGCTCTAGGATGGGCCTCATGCAATATTTATTATTTGCATCTTACGTGCTGTGAATAAATTCATTACGCCATTTCCAGATAAACCAACAAGAGACAATAAATACCTCATGCCAAAGAGATCCTCCTAGGGCACTTCCATCACTCTTCCAATTCTCTGTTACCCAGTCAGTCCAATTATAGCTAAAGAAAGAGTGTAGTTGTTCACCATGTACCATCTCATACCAAAACGCACTAACCACCTGACAATCTCTAAATGCATGAAGACTGGTCTCTACTTCCAGATGGCAAATTGGGCAAAGACCATCGTTATCAGACCAAGAACTGATCCATGACCTAGAGGGAGCCGCTGGTGAAATAATTTCCATCCAAATACCTGTATTCTAGGTGGTCCCATCCATTTCCATAACTTTATCCACATGTCACAATTAATAGCATTGCTTGAAATCCGACTCGCCTAAATACGTATAGCAACTTTTAACACTAACACCAGATAAACTACCAGACAACCAAAAGGAGCGATCTGGCCCATCATCATAAGAAGGTGGAAGCATACCTTTACTTAGATCAACCACGTTCTGGGGAAGTAGGCTGTTTAGTAAAGGCAGATCCCACCAGCCATGTTGATCAACAAACCTATTAACCGCAGAGTCTCCCATCTCAGCAGTAATGGGGCTAACTACGTAGTCCTGAAGACAAATGGAAGAGGACACCCACTTATCTTTCCAAAAAGAAATACTAGACCCATCTCCAATTTCCCATACCACCTCATCCTTCATATTAATAAAAATGCTACATAGAGAAGCCCAGAATGGTGAACAACCAGATTTAAGAACCGGCAAGTTTCCAGTTTGCACCTTGTACTTACCCCGTAAAAACCGAACCCATAAGGCTTCTTTGTCGTTCTGGAACCTCCAACCACACTTCATAAGGATAGCATCATTCATAATTGCAGCCGATTTTAAGCCAAGTCCTCCCATGGTCTTAGGACTAGTCAACACATTCCATCTTAAAGGATGATGAGCTTTATGAAGGTGGGAATCACCCCAAATGAAATTCCTTTGAATTCTATCAATCTCCCTGCAAACATTTTGGGGGAGCCTAGCATATTGCATATGAAATACAGGAATAGTAGATAATACGGACTTGACAAGAGTTATTCTACCAGCCTGAGACAGACACTGCTGCTGCCACCCACCAAGCTTCCTCTGTAGCTTCTCCACAATATGTTGATAACATTGCTTAGTTGCACGCCCATGTACCATCCAAGCCCCCAAGTATCTTCCAACATTTTTAACTCTCTTAAATCCACTCTTAGCCTCCAATGAACTAGCCAAATCCTCATCTATGTGCTTGGAGAAGTATATGACAGTTTTCTCCATGCTTACCTTTAATCCTGAAATCTGTTCAAACAAGGATAGGCACTTCATAACAGTCTTCAATTGATTATCCTTTGCTTCTGCAAATAGCATAAGATCGTCAGCAAACATCAAGTGAGAAACCGGCGGGCCTCCTTGGCCCACCTTAATAGGGGTCCAAAGCCCACCACTAACAGCCGTGGATATAATATGAGACAGTTTCTCCATAGCTAGTGTAAATAAGTATGGGGAAATGGGATCGCCCAGTCTGATGCCCCTGGAAGGCTGGAAAGATGAAGTTTTACCCCCATTCCATAAAATATTGAAGGATGAGGTAGAAACAGCCTGCATAATCAAGTCATTTGTAGTACATGGAAAGCCAACTTCCTTAAGAATGTTATCCAAAAAGTTCCAGTTCACACGATCATACGCCTTTTCTAAATCAACTTTAATTGCCATAAACTGTCTCCCACGCATTTTGTTCATTGAGTGAATCAATTCTTGCGCAATGACAATGTTATCATGAATCTGTCTATTGGGGACAAAACTGGATTGGTATGGCGAAATAACAATCTCCATTATCGGTTGCATGCGCCTCACAATCAGTTTAGTAATCAATTTATACAAGACTGAGCATAGAGAGATGGGCCGAAACTGAGACATCGACGTAGGTACCTGCACTTTAGGAATCAAAGCAATCAACGTATCATTTAGAAATCGAATATGAGAAGGGTTATGCCAAACATCTACAATCAATCTCATAATCTGATTACAAAGCACACTCCACTGTCTCTGGAAGAACACAGCAGGGAATCCATCAATTCCAGGGGCTTTATAGCTTCCCATGCTAAACAAACAACTCCGTACCTCCTCACATGTAGGAAGCTGATGCAATCCGTCCATTGAAATACTGGGCACAGTCGGCCAAGTCGACGTAATCCACCTGCGGTTGGGCTCCCCATCTAAAAACAGACTTCAAAAATACGCAAGGGCCGTATTTTTAAGTTGGTCCTCATTTTCCACCCAAATATTGTGCTCATTCTTCAGTCGGGCTATTTTATTAAAACTCCTCCTAGTAACAATTTTCAGATGATAGAATTTAGTATTACGGTCCCCTTCGGTCAACCATTGATGACGGGACTTTTGAAACCACAAAGCAATTCTTCTCGCTTTAAAACCTCATTCGATCGTTTTTGCATTCTAACTCCTTTAACCCCCAGCTAGCAGAGTCATTATTTACACGTTGCTGTTGCAACACTTCCAGTTCAGAGCTCAAAGAATTCTTCATCTGGAAAATATTGCCATAAACCTCCCTATTCCAATGACCCAAGGTGATACCAGGCGAGCTAACATAATAGGAAGGTCAATGCTCGTTTTCCATTGAGTTGTCATAAGATTGGGAAACTCAGAGTAATTCATCCAATCAGCTATGAAACGAAAAGGTCTAACCTGTTTTCCTTCCAGAGGGCCAGCCAATCTTAGCAACATAGGACTATGGTCCGAACTATAACGCGGGAGATTAACCACATCTGCCTTGGCAAAGGACATGCACCAGGATGCATGAGCTATAACACGGTCGAGCTTTTTAAAAACTTGAGCCAAATGTCCCCACTTTGGGCCTATCCATGTGAAGTAGCTCCCAGATACCTTAATATAATCAAGTTGCCATCCTAATAGCCGGCTCTGAAAAACCCGACACGGGCCAATAAGGCGAAAAGATTCCCCCTTTTTTCTCCTTCACATCCGCAATCTCATTAAAGTCTCCGCGATGATCCATTGATCTTCAATAGCTCCTGCAATAGTATCCAGACGTTCCTAGAGAATTTTACGTTCCTCATCCCTAGGACTTCCATACACAGCCGTAAACTGGAAACGGTGATCCATAGCATCCACTTTCATATGAACATGTTGAAAAGAATTATTTAAAATGGTAACCTGAGTATCCTGTGATTTCCAAAGGATCCAAATCCCTCCAGAGAAACCACTTGCTTCCTCCACAAAAGAACTATCGAACCCCACCTTCTTCCTCAACCTCAAACACTTATCTCCACTCGTCCTCGTCTCAACTAGCACCAATAGACTAATATTATACTTTGAGATCAAAAACCTCAACTGGCGCCCCAAATCAGCATTGGCCGCCCCCCTACAGTTCCATATGAGGAAAGACATCATAATAATTGCGGAGAAAGGACAGGCGAGTCGCGCACCTGAGACGCTTTACCACTGCTTCCCATCTTTGCTTTAGGCTTTCCACTTCCTATTGGTCTACCTCTTTTTCTTTTATCACCATTCTTCATGAGACTCCCACTTGCCACGTCCAAACATCTACCACCACCATTTTGAGTAGAATTAATTTGGACATTACATTCCTCAGAAAAGGCTCCGTCAACCCCACATTTATTCTCCTTACTTCCATGGCCCACATTGGGAGAGGCCACACTCATAGTACAAGTGATCCCCCCATCCTCCAGATTCGAACAATCTTTATTGCCCTCCACACGTGCCTCGGGTTCCTCTTGCAATACCTTTTCAATTGGTGCATAACCCTCCACGCCACTCCCTACCACATGTGCAACGCTTGCCTCATGATCGTGAATATTCTCCTCTTCCACGTAGCAATACCTCTTGCATTATCCGGCGCTTTTTGTGACTCCACCGCCGTCGATTCTCGCTTGGGAGGTGCATCCAATAACTTACCTCCACGTTGAGACCCACATACTCCATCAGAACCCTCATGACCGAGAGCATCCTCCACGACCACAATCTCAATTTCCAAGGAATTCTGAACCTTCACGGGCTTCTTACTTTCCTCGTTCACCTCCTGATGGGGAGGTTCCTTCAATAATAGAACACCATTTTGGGGTTCTAATGCTGCAGCAGACACCTCCTTATCAGCAACGCCCTTCTCTCCTACCACTCGCCAAATATCAGTAGCAGGCCGCGACCTTTGTATCCCTCCCAACACAACCCTGTCAGATCGTACTGACAAGCAATTTCCTGACCTATGTCCTACTCGCCTGCACTCCACACACACATCATCGATCCCCTCATAAACAATAATTCGTTGTTTATTTTCCAAAGATGTACTCCAACTCTAGCTCACGTGACAGTCGACTTCAACACGTTCGTGTAAACCGACCTCTTGCAACTCGTGTGGCCACCGAATCCATCCTAATAAATCTGCCAATAAAATTGCCTACATCTGACAGCAATTTCGACTTCACAAACTCTGGGGGGAATGACGGCAAGCGCACCCACAGTTTAACCTTACGAACTACATCAATTTCGGGGTCAAATGTTGGCGTCCACTCACATCTTTGCGATGTAGTGATTCTGTATCATCCACGGTCCTCCATCTTTAGCCACATCCAGGTCTTTAACGGACTCAAACCGAACCAAGAAAAAACCATTCGCAACATCTGTAACAGCTATCCAACCTTGCCGCGCCCATAAAGACTCCGGCCGACGCAAAAAAACCGGAACGCAAACTTCCTTCCCAATGGCTTGACCACGAGGGTTTAACGCCATCTCCGCCAAGCTTGTTGCTTAAAGCCATTCGATAAAGAAAACACCATGATCCCCTTCCCATTCCGTTGCTGGGTTATTCCTGCATCTACACCCCCGCCTTCCTCCATGCCGCCATCATCCAATTCGCCATCCCATACCGGCTGAACCACACTAACGGCACTTGCCTATGAACGCTCCTTCACGACCTCCCTCTCAGTCTCCATTCAACGGCAGGGCCAAACCCTAGAAGGCCAAACCCTAGCAGAGCTCTAATTTTTGTTTGTGATGATTTAGTCTATGTTTTAAATCTGGAGAATTTCCAGAATATAACAATAAGTGGTTTAGCATATGAGAAAAGGTGCAAAATGATGGTGCTAATGTTCATATCAAGTTGGACATCATTCAAAGAAAAATTTCAGATGCTACCAGAGATATTTTAAAGCTAAAATAATTCTTAAAAGTAATAATCAAATAATTCTTAAAAGTAATAATCAAATAATTCTTAAAAGTAATAATCACATGTTGAATGATAGAGGCTTAACCATGTGGGTGATTAAATAGGCAATTGGAATATTATAGCATAAGTTTGTGAACTTTTATCTAGGATACTAATTGAGTCACATGTGAAACTCTAGAATGAGTTGTGACATTCTCTATGCATAGTGTCGAGAATCTCTTTAAAGCACCCTTCACATATACATATTGGTTGTTTGTTTATGTTTATTTACTATAATAATTTAGATTTTTTCTTTCTTCTTTATCAGTCTTCGAATTAATTTTTAGAATGAATCACAATCAAATAACAAACAAATAAATAAACTACAAACAAAGGAAAATATAAATTAAATTTGATTGGCACATATGTAAATATATATTTTTTGTTGGGTTAAGGTGCAAAAATACACATGTGCTTTTACCAAAAGTGGCCCAATAGCAAGTGTTTTTTTTAGGTACAAAAGTGATTGCGTGGTTATAAAAAGGGGCAAAAATCACATTTCCGTTATGTTGATCGTTAGTTTGACTAAAAATACTAACATAGATGCTAACTTAGCAAATTTTTATCCTAGTTGGTGGTAAAGGAAAAATAAAAAAATAAAAAAAAATTCACAAGTGCTTTTGAACTCATGATCATCCGTCCTTCCTTCCTTCGAAAATTCACCTTTTCCATTGACCACCATCGTCCTACCTTCCTTTACATTCATTCTTTCACCACACCCACTACCATCTCTTTCCGAACTCACTATGACTGTTGAAAATCTGAATTGGGCTGTGAAGAGCGAAACAGGCTCAACAAGTTGAAGAAGAGAGCACACCATCATTTCTCCTCCATGCACCACCATCGTCACTGCCGGCGAGCGACGTTCCCTCACTCTCTACCACAGTTGCGAGACAGAGTTTGCCAGAAGACACAGCAGCGGGGCCCACGTCAGGCGTCGGCTATTCGCCGAAAACTGGAAAACAGAGGAAGGTGGGTGAAGAACGACGGTGATGATGATGTTGTGAATGGTGCATCATTCTAGACTCTTGTGTGAAACATTCTGACACCGCTAGGTTCTGCGCAAAAATTGAATGTGATTGTAAGTAATTATATCATCTTTCCTTCATTTATATTTCATCTTATTTCTTAAAGTATAAAAAATGAGTGACTATGTGTGTGTGAATGTTTTATAAAAGCTTATATAAAAAGTTAAAAGCCTTCAAAGAGAGAGAAAGAATATCTAAAGGGACATAGTCTTTACTTGCCTCAAATATGACTGATTCAATTTCTAGTGCAGATAGTTTGTAGCGATCGGCCTTCATTATATTGGCGTTGGTACCTGATAAACTACTAGACTTATAAGATGGCTCTAGCCTGTGTGATTTACTTTTCAGGAACATAATAGGCCAATGCAAGACATTAATAACACAAATCAGAGGTCCAGATCAACTGACAACATAAACCTTTTTACACCCATATAATTTCTTTCTTTCTTTTTTTCCATCTAGTTAATAAACATAAAATAGTTGATGGTTCATATTATATAAAATTCAGCATACAAGAGCCGAAACACAACCTATTCATTGTTTGATAAAAGTACAGTGAAACGGTGGCCAGTGTACTCATTATCAAAGCCAAAAGCTCACAATATAGAAACTGAATGGTACACAGGATGCATAGAATTGTGTAATATGACAACTAGCGCAAGTATTGGGCCATAAAAATATAATTTAGACTGTGGGCTTATGTTTTACGTAGATTGTGGGCTGTTAATGGTTCTGTCTCTCTTCCTGTGATGATGATGATGATGTTGTGGATGGTTCAGTCTCTCTTCAGTCGAAAACTGGAAAACAGAGGAACGATGGTTCAGCCATCGACGACTATGATGATGCTGTGATGATGATGTCCGTCTCCTTCCCTCCTCTGATCGCCTCTCTCTATCTCTCTCTCTCTCTTGCTCGTCCAAAGCTTAAGGTCCCACTTGGCTCAGTTCGCGACTAGATCTTTCTGTATCTATTCTCAGTCCGCCTCTCGGGTCAGTCTCTGGGGAAGAATAAGGTCAAAATCTGATCTAAAGTTGTTTTGACTAGGGATTAAAATGACAATTTTAAAAGTTCATGGAGGGACTAAATGGAAATTTTTTGAAATGGGTCCTGGGTCGTACTATAATTTAGAACAACTCAGAACCCATCAACATCCACGTCATCATTTTCAGTACAGAAAAAGTCAACTAACGGTCAATGTGTACTTTTGCTCCATTTTTGTAACCACGCAGTCACTTTTGTACCTAAAAAAAGCACTTGTTGTTAGGCGCATTTTTAGTAAAAGCACATGTGTATTTTTGTACCTTAACCCTTTTTTGTTTATTGTACATTTGTTAATTCCTAAGTTTAAATTTTTTAAGAAAATATTAAGTATAATTTAAATTTCAATTAAACAATATATAATTGTTACAAATTATTAAAATAAGAAAAACCAACTCTAGACTTGTCTATATTTTAATAATATTATATTCTTTTAATAATATTATATTATTTTAATATTAGATAGATAGAGAAAACATAAAATTAAAGTTATTAAGAGATAGATAATATCTTTGAAAAAAAAAAAGTATTGGCATAACACATCGTGTCCATTCTGTATGGTTTAAGGTTTTGATGTCATTGAATAGTTTATAAGAATTTCAATTATTTATATTACAAATATCATGAGGTTCCATTGGTTCTTGATCTTCACTTTATTTGTTATTTCACATAAATGAAATGATGATTTTTTATTCTTTTTTTTTTTCTGTTTTTCCTTGGTTGTGCTTGATCTTGAAATATTCTTATTATCCCTTTTTCATCTTTCAATTTTAACTTTTATAAATTAGAAATATATTTTATAAATCTATTTCTAAATTTATTAAATTCAATATAGAAATATATTAAATATAAAAATTAGAAATCAATATTTATATTATGTGCAATTCCAAATGTGAAGTAAGTCTTCGTATCTTATTGGTGAAATTGAATAATTGAAATTCAATCGATCCCTGGTTTTCTTCTTTTTTTTTTCTTGTGAAATAACGGATATAAATGATTTTTTTACCATAAAAAAAATGAAAGCTTGTCCCCCCCCCCTCCCTTTTTTATTTTACGAGTCTAGATATTTTTATTGATTAGTAATAATAATGACACTCATTTTCAATTTGGTATATACAATAATATTAATTTTCTTAAGAGTTCCGATTTTTCAAATAAATTTTGATTAATTAACCCAATTCAAATAGGTATACAAAAAATACTATATTTATGCATTCACAAAAGCAAAATTGTAGACTTCAAATAAGAAGATTCAGTTATAGATCTAATGGGTAGGATATATCATTAAATTAGTATCGTGCCTCGGAATAGAGGGTAAGACAATGCATATGTGCATCTATTTGTTTTCACATATCAGATATGTGAAAACAAATAGAAAAAGATAAAAGAAAAATGTAGATTAACTAATTTTCAATCGGGGATACATATGTATCCTTACCAAACTAAAACGGCTGCCATTGTTGGTATCAAACCAATAGTGATTCATACAAGCTAAATCTTCTAATCGATAATTTGGCCAAAGAAATAACTTTAAATTAATTATTTTTTTAATCTCTATCAAGATCTTTACTTGTATCCAAAACTTGACTGCAATTGTTCACTTTATTCTAATTGTAAAATGCCTTATTTCTATGAACACTATTTCTATTCTTAGGATTGAAACATATTAGAATTATCAATTCTCTACGACGTCTAGTGGATAAAATATTTTCAGAACAAGCAAATAATAAATCTTTTTTTCTTTATTTTCGCCGCTTTTGATCTCTTGTTCTTGTAATGGATTTCTTAATAATTTGGTGCTTTCTCTTATGAATAAACGAAAGGCCTATGATTTTATACATATTAAATTGTTCGTGTTTTCTTCTAGACAGACGAGTTGGTTTGATCCTCAATATTCCATTTTTTATCAATTCCGTATTTTTATTCAATTCTCGCAAGAGTGAAATCCTTCGATTCTTAATTTTCATAATATCTAGACTTAGTTCTCCTCTTTGAATAGAGGCTATAGCAATCTCATTTAGATTTTTCAGTCTAGCGGGAGACAATATTCTTTGATATTATTCATTATTCTTTCATTTAAGCAATCATGCCAGTTCAATTAAAAAGGCAAATACCCTCCTAGGAAGCAATTAAGTTCGCTTTCGATGTTGTTCGTGTATCTATATTTTTTTACACTCTTTTTTATGTTGGATCCTCGCATAATCTTCTTTAACATCTTTTTCTTTCTTTGAAAGGGATGCTTCAAGATTTAGTCGACTTGCATATTCTATTTTATTCTTTTTTGTGATCTTTTTCTTTTCACTAACATTTTGATTTACATTAAGATTCAAAAAAAAGAATTTGATTGGGATGATCCATGGGTTCACCATGCTATAGGCTGGAATGTATTGACTACTCCTAAGCTCATGGGCGGGCTTGGTTTGAAATCGGCTACCCTTATGAATGATGCATTTCTCATGAAGTATGGTTGGAGATTTCAAAATGAGATAGATGCTCTTTGGGTTCGTTTTCTATGGGGGAAATACAAGATTGAAAATGGTCAACGACCTATGTTTAAGGCTGGATGTTCACCTTTTTGGAGCGCTTTATGTAACATTTTTAATAACATGAAGGATGGCGTACTATGGGAGATTGGAGATGGAGCTTCTATCTCATTCTGGAAACATAAATGGGTATCCTCTACTATTTGTCTGCAAGATTATGCATTGAGTCCCATTCCTGATGATATGCGGGAATGCATGGTTGCTAGATTTGTTGGTCAAGATGGCCGTTAGGACCTGTCACTACTACACAGTCTTCTTCCTCAGAATGTGATTGGTTTAATTAGAGGTATACTCCCTCCCTCCGTTGATGATGGCCCGAATCGATCTTTCTGGTTGGTTGGAGATTCAACTGGTGTTAGTGTTAAAAGTTGTTACATGTATTTAGCCGAAGCTGGATTTCAACACTCCAATATAAGTTGTCACATATGGAGTAAGTTATGGAAGTGGGAGGGACCTCATAGAATACAAATTTTTGGCTAGAAATTATTCCATTAGAGGCTCCCTCTACAGTCGTGGATCCGTTCTTGGTCTGGCACGGATGGTCTGTGTCCAGTGTATCATCAAACAAAAGAGACTAGCTTACACACGTTTAAGGATTGCCTTGTGGTTCGTACTTTTTGGCATGAAGTGTTACCCACTGATCGGTTCCACTCATTTTGTCATTAGGACTGGATTGACTGGGTTAGGGAAAATTGGATGTGTGATGACGTAGGGTTTGGCGAATATCTTTGGCATGCTGTATTTATTGTCTCTTGCTAGTTCATTTGGAAATGGAGGAATGTTACCATCTATAATTCGCAAGATGAGTGTGGTAGATATCGAGCCAGGTCTGTCTTTCAGTTTTTGGAAGGTATTAAAATGACAACTTTTAAAGTAGGGATTAACAAATCAGGGCACTATCCTACTACTGATTGTTGGGCTTTCCTTGAAGCACCGTTTGTCAAACTCAATTCGGATGGGGCCTCAAAAGGCTTATTACAGGTGGTGGCGTGTAGGGGTTTGCTGCGAGATTGTTCTGGTAACTGGCTTAGAGGCTTTTCTGCACAACTTGGAAGGTGCTCGGTGCTAACACGAGTTGTGGGAGTCTTGAGGGACTAGAGATGGCATGGGAGGCGAGGTTGGAGACATGTAGTGGTTGAAAGTGATCACAAACAAGTCATCGCATTACTTTCTAAAAAAGGTAGTACAGCTCGTGAGTCCCATTTGATGGCTAAGATACGAGCAGTTACTCGTCGTCAATGGAATATTCGATTCTGTCATGTCCTTAGAGAAGGGAATCAATGTGCCGATTGGTTGGCTAACATGGTCCTATCCCATGTGGAGATCCCTAATGAAGCTCATTTCTCCAACCCTCCTATTGGACTTTATCACTTTCTTCTAGCTGATGTGATGGGAGTAGCTCATATTAGGAGGGGGTTGGGACCTTAGTCCCTTTTCATTTTTCTTTTGTCTTCTTGTTTTTTTCTTTGATTACTTGGTATTTTTTTAAAAAAAGTACATATCTGTAAATGAGTTACCACCCAAATATAATTCTTTTAAAGATGTGCAATTGCTTATTGATTTTGGAATGCATCCCTCTAATTGATTAAAATCAATAGAGAAGACAGTAAACGTACAATTCTTAAGGAAGCAATGGTGAAGAGAGATGATGTAATTTCACCTGTTTGAATTTACAAAGTCAACAAGATATATCAAAGTAAGCCAATAGCTAAAAGGCTTTGGCATTCATCTTTAACATTACTATGCCACATCAAATATTATATTGGTTGTTTGGAAAGAACCGTTATATATATTGGTAGATATATAACTATTGTTAAATTAGAACCGTTATGTACTATGCAAGAATTATTATATATTATGACAGTTGTTTACATGTGCCCGTTAATTATTATCACATCAATAGGTATATCATTGTCTCACCAAGCATCAATCATAACGGATGTTATATTATAACCGTTATAATAGGTCCGGAATAAATAACGTTTCGAAACCATAATGTATTTGGGTGCGGAGCTTTTATAGTGCTCACATAAACGATGGTTTCGAATCGTTATGATGGCATTTGTCATATATCACAATTTCTGTAGCAATGTTATGAAGTTTGGTTTAGCTACTTAGGTAGCTAAAGGACAAACTATTATTCAAAAAGTTTACTTTCACCGCAAACTATGCCACTATAGTACTTTATTAGGTAATTAAATGACACCTTACTCTAAGGAATAGGTAAGTCGGTGAGTGTGATGTAAATTTGTAATAACCCATAAAATATAAAATAATTTTTCATTCTTAATCAATATTTTGTGGTAGATTTTCAAGAAAAATGAATTGGGGTCACTCTTATTGGTGACAGATTGGGCTAAAAATCGATGAGGGAGAACCAAAATGCAATTTTCTTTCTTGCTCATAGACATTTCTAACACTGTTAGGCTTTATTTAGTACTTTTTAACTTTAGGGACTAACAAATCTAACGGGAGAAATATAAGACCCAATAAAAAGGGCAATAAAAGCTTAGGGATCTAATTCAAAACTGATGAAAAAAATATAAGGACTTGCTAATATATTTTCACAAAAAGAAAAACAAAAATGAAAAAAATCCACAACCAATATAATCAACTCAGAAATTTCAAATTTTAAATACTTTATATATTATTACATCATATATAGGATCACTCAAATTTATAAGATTACTTGGAAAAATATCACAAGGTTAAAGGAACAGTTTGATTTAACATTTATTCAATCAGTGGCCTCTCAAGCATTTTCCATAAACAAAGACTTGACTTTTCTCAATGATGCTACAACATCAATCATTGTAAGTCGTGTGTCTGGTAACTCAGTGGAGCAATGTAATGCTAACTCAAAAACTGATGACATACAAGGCAGTATATTACCAATATTTTGATTTTCTCTCTGTAGCAAATTGACATCTATAATATTCATGATTGAATGTGGTGTGGAGTTGCTCACCCAATCTTTCAAACTTAGTCCTTGAACAAACATTTCATCCGTTGGCTTCTTCCTTGTAAATATTTCCATTAGCAAAATCCCATAACTATACATATCTCCTTTGGTGGAAACAACTCCTTTCGATCCAAACTCTATATGTCATATGGAATTATTAGTAGAGAAGTCATTATATGAATACGGTAAGTTAGTTTTAACTGTTCTTTTGTATCATTACTTCAAATCCTTACACATGAAGATGGCAAATATTCGCTAGAAGTTGAATAATATAAAATTATATTTTATAAAGCATAACAAACAAAAGAATATAGAAATATATCCAAAATTTTATTATTAAATCATTACCTGGTGCTATATAGCCAATTGTTGACAAAGTTTTCGTATAAATTTCCAATTGCTTTTCATCAAACAATTTAGCGATACCAAAATCACTAAGATGAGCCACCATATCTTTGTTCAACAAAACATTGCTTGGTTTCACATCACAATGAACAACTATTGTAGAAGAACCATGGTGAAGATACTCCAAAGCAAACCACATCAATCATTATGTTCAACCTTTGTAAGACATTTAAATAATAGTTTTGAGAGTATAGCCATTTGTCAAGACTCCCATTTACCATGAATTCCATTATTAGAGATTTGAAATGACCATTTGAGCAACTACGATGACCTTAATGAGATTGCGATGGCGTAAATGGCACATGGCAAAACATTCAACATCAAAACTTCTTGATGCTTCTTCAATGTCTAAATTAAACACTTTTACAGCAACTATCTTTTTATTTGGAAGAATTGCTTTGTATACTGATCCAAAGCTTCTAGAACCAATAAGATTACTTTCACTAAATCCATTTGTTCCCTGTAGAAGCTCAAAATAGGATATTCTAATTGGTGTATCCACAGCTATTAAATCCCTCCTTGTTGAATTATTATCATCATCTCTCTTATTCTTTAGAATCACAATGGCTGAAACAATCAACATGGCAACAATGGTAGGCAATAAGCATTTTATCATCAACATCACTTCATTTGATATGTGCTTGTTTCCTTTCCTACGTGGTTGGACTTGTAGTTGAGATTTCCCACAAAGATCTTTATTCATCATAAAAGATTGAGCAGTAAAATTTTGAAAAATGCCACCATTTGGAATTTCTCCATGCAGTAAATTGTAGGAAAGATTGATGTATTTAAGATAGAGTAATGACTCTAAGGACTTTGGAATCACGCCCGGACAAATAATTATGGGAAAGATCCAAGGACTCCATGCTTACCATGCCACTAAGCGATTCGAATAGGCCCTTCTAATTTGTTTTCGACCAAAGATAGGGTTTGCAAAGTTTGCAATCCACCCATAGTTGTAGGGATGCTTCCTGAAATTTGATTTCTTGACAAGTTCAACTGAATAATTGCCCTCAAGTTTGATACCTCTGGTGAAATTATTCCATTCAATACATTGGAGGATATGTCTAAAACAAGGATATCTTTAAGACTCCAAATAGAAGAGGGTATTTGAGAAACCAATCTGTTAGAGCTAAAATTCAACTTTTGCAAAGAAGTATTCCCAAGACATTCGAACCACTCTTGAAAACATGTTGTTATCGAGATGCAACTCACTTAGACTTTTAAGTTGGCAAAGTTCCTTTACAATGAACCCTTGCAATCTATTGTTGCTAAGACTTAAGCATTGAAGGCTATGTAATTTGTTAATTGTATCAGGAATCAAGCCACTCAAATGGTTCTTACCCAAATCTAGTTCCATCAAGTTTGTTAAATTTCCAAGTACATTGGGTATAGCTCCATTAAATTTATTCGATAACAAACGTAATGTAATGAGTTTAGAAGCATTTGATATGCTGCTTGGAATTTGTCCAGTTAGTTCATTTTTCCCCAACCGTAAAGTCTTCAAGTTGGGAAGGCCAATTCCTAAATATGATGGGAGAACGCCAGAGAGGGAATTACCAATAAGGCTCAAGGTTGTCAATGTTGAAATGTTGAATATATTGGAAGGAATAGGTCCTTTCAGATGATTATAGGAGAAGTCCAAGAGATTAAGTTTATCAAGTTTGCCTATGCCTTTGGGTACAAAACCGACGAAAAAGAAAAAGTTGAAGGAACCCACGATTTTCAAATACAAAGAATATATACAAATAAACTTATTTCTATTATTTTTTGAATTCTTTGTAAAATTTTTAAAGCAAAAATGTAAGAGAAATCATAAACTACCTGTGAGATGCCATGGTTATTGAAGATTTGTTTGAAAATGTTAAGTTTTTTATGTTGTAATTTTTGAATAACTATTTAATAGGAAACTAATACATTTGTAAACCAGAAAAACTAGGAACAACTAACAAAAATTGATAAAAGAAAATTAAACAAGAAAAGATGGCGGATAAAAGAAAGGGAAAATGCATTTACGTGAGTTGTTAATGTGGCTAATATAGTTGTTAACCGGGGTTGATAAGTTGTTAATGTGACTGATTTAGTTGTTAAAATATTGTTGTTAATGTGACTGATTTAGTTGTTAACGAGTATTGATTTTGTTGTTAATTTGGCTAATTTAGTTGTTAACGTTTTAATGAATCCCAAAAAAAGCCTTAGGGCCTGTTTGGTGCTACCTTGTGATAAATAAGCGCCTTGCCTATATATAACCATGGTTAAAGACATTTAAATGATGGTTGAATTGATGCTTGATGAACTGAATTGTTGAAGCTTGAATTTCAATTATGAATTGTTGTTTTAAGGTTTCTACATGTTGAACAAATGCCTCAAAGCATCAAAGCTTGATTAAGGATCTCAAAGAGATTATTAAATTCAATATATATGTTAGTTGCATGTTAGTTGCTGTATTTTTCTGATTAAGAACAAGTGCTATCCAACTTTGAGGATTTTCAAGAAAACTGGAACATTTTCCAGATTAAGAGTGTGTGCTTATAAATGAGGTAATGAAGTTAAGGAAGACAAAAATCTTAAGACCGGAAATTTTATGTGGTATATATTACTTTACATGCTGGAAATTTCATTAGGTATGATAAACTTATGTAAATACAAGTTAAGACTTGTACCCTATATGTGTGTGTGTGTGTATTCACATGAGTTATGGCTGTCATTGTTCAATTTTGGAAGCCAAAATACTGATGGAAAGTCTATTGCTTAATGCCTCTAGATAATTAAACAATTATTCAAGGTGGTTAAGCCTTAGCCAGAGGCATTTAAATGTTGATTTAGTCTATTTTTTAAAGCTAAAATAATTCTTAAGTTAATAATTACATGTTGAATGATAGAGGCTTAACCATGTGGGTGATTAAATAGGCAACTGGAATATTATGGCATAAGTCTGTGAAGTTTATTTATATTCCCTATTTAGACGAGAAATAGTTGAACTATAACATGGATGATACATAACTATCTTGCTTTTACATACAAATGTTAGGATTTGCTTTGTGCCCTAACCCACCAACCTAACCCACCAAGAGGATATTAGGAAAAAAGTGCAAGCGTGAAAGAGCATGATAAAAGTATATTTAATCATTAATTTCATATATTTTATTTTGGTTGCATGTTTGTTTGTGTCATTATTGACGCAATTAAACGTAAGAACATGGAAATTCCTTACTTTTGTTATTGCCATGGTCATGTGTAATAAAGTTTCATTTATTCAGTTTTACAGTTATTCATTTATTGTAAAGTATTATTCTTTGTGGTTTATTTCACATGCTCAGTTATTTACCATGTATTATATACTGAAATATGATTATTGCTTCGAGGGAAAAAAAGAAAAAAGATTATTGCTACTAAGATTTCCCAATCTCACCCATCTCTATGTTTTAACCATAGGAACAAGTACATCCTTTGGAAAGGAAAAGCTGGTGGAAGCTTAGCTAAGGTGGATGGAAGAAAGCATGCCATGTTTTGTTACATTAATTTTGCATTAGCGTGGCTTATTATAATTACTTTTGCATGTAAGCTTAAAGTTTGTTTTGGGTTGTACATAACTCCATGAGGAGTAGCGGGTGAGTTTTGATATCTAAAGAGAGTTACTGCCAAGATTTCAATCCGACAAAATTATGTAAGTTATAACTAGTTTATATTTATGCTGAAACGTCAATCTTGTGATTGACTTTATATAGGGTAAAACTTATATCTAAATCATGAAATTTTGCATGATAATAGTAAACATCATAAATTTTAATAATTATTAATTTGTAATTTTTAGATGTGTAGATAAAAAAGATATGAATTTTCTAATTTGGACCATAATTCTGAACTTTTTGCAGAAAGTTCCTATTTATAGTATGAGTTTTGGGCAAGTTATGGAACTAATGTGATGCTGTTGAGTCTGCGTCTTAATTCTATCATAAAAGCATATCAAGAGCTAAAGATAGAGTTTTCAACCACTATTTTTGGGTATGAAACGATTTATTTATGGATTTTTGAAGTTTTAGGAATATTTATTATATCACGTACCCAAGCTCTTAGAAATTTTTTAAATAATTCGTCCTTATAAGGATACTAATTGAGTCACATATGGTTCTTAAATGGCCAAACAATTCTGATAAGTAACTCATGACACTATCAATGCATAGTGTCAATGAATCTCCTAAAAGCACCCATCACTATACATGTTGGTTGTTTGTTTTTGTTTATTTACAATCATAATTTAGATTTTTTTTTTTTTTCATCTTTACCTGTCTTCGAATTGATTTTTAGAATCAATCACAATCAAATAACAAACAAATAAATAAACTACAAACAAAGGAAATATAAATTTAATTTAATTGACATAATTAAAATTAAAATAAGGCCTGCATCTACCTTTACTTTTCCTTTTTAGTTATAAAGGACTATTATGGCCTCTTAACAATATTCAGAAAAATCCTAATTAGAAAATTGTTAAAAGTGTACGCCTGGATTTAATTTTTAGTATTTCATTTTCCCTTGATTTTTGACACATATCTAAACAATTTTTTTTTGTTTATTGTACGTTTGTTAATTCCTAAGTTTTAATTTTTTTTAAGAAAATATTAAGTATAATTTCAATTTCAATTAAACAATATAGAATTGTTACAAATTATACATATAATAAATAAGAAAAACCAACTCCAAACTTGTCTATATCTTAATATTATTATATTATTTTAGTATTAAAGGGATAGAAAAAACTTAAAATTAAAGTTATTAAGAGATGGATAATATCTTTGGAGGGGAAAAAAAGTATTGGCATAACATATGGTGGCCATTCTGTATAGTGTAAGGTTTTGATGTCATCGAATAGTTTATAACAATTTCACTTATCTATGTTACAAATATCATGAGGTTCCATTGGTTCTTGATCTTCACTTTATTTGTTGTTATTTCACATAAATGAAATGATAAAAACCATAGTTTAATTTTAGAGAAAAATATTTTAAAAGAAAAGAAAACACACAAGTAAGGTACATACCTATAAATAAGTTAGTACCCAAATATAATCCTTTCAAAGATGTGCAGTTGCTTATTGATTTTGGAATGCTTCCTTCTAATTGATTACCAAGAACGCCAAAGACTTCAAGTAAAGGAAGTTGATGACACATTTCTTCTAATAAATTTCCTTTTAAATGATTCAATCCAAGGCTAACATGGATCAAAGAAGGCATGTTCCAAATAAAAGAAGGAATTCCACCTATGCAAAAAAATATAGAATATTTGTTTGTTAATTAGAGGTTTAAAATAATAAACTATAAGTAATACATGTAATTTTGTTAATTATAGGCTTAAAATAATAGACTATAATTTAACTTTTGTTGGCAATCAATTTAAAAGAACTTCCAATATAATATCAATTACCAATTGGAAATTAAAGCTCTTAAAAGATATGCTAAAGAGAGATTATGGAATTAATTTCACCTATACAAAATGAACATCCAAGTTATTTATATTTTGCATTAAATCTATTTATTATTTATAAGGCTCTAACTTCAAAATTCTGGTTATCAATTCATCATAGACTGAAAAGGCTAAAATTTTAGTTTTTATTTAAGGAATTTAAATACTTTTAGTTACACATTCTGAGGTAATATAGTATACATAAAAATAAAATTTCTGTTAAAGCATAAAATTAAGAGACTTGTAGATTGAACATACCGTAAAAAATTCCATGACAGATCTAATGCTTCCAACAAAGTCTCATTACCAATTGATATTGGAAGACTACCATTCAAATTGTTCTTTGCTAAATTAACAACTCTTAAAGAAGAAATGGTGAAGAGAGATAATGGAATTGCACCTGTTTCGATTTACAAAGTCAACAAGATATATCAAAGTAAGCTAATAGTTAAAAAGTTTTGACATTCTTCTTTAACATTACTGTGCCACATCAAATATTGATAGGTCATGAAATTCATTAAGACCGATTTTTTATAGGGCTCCATGTCATTTTTAATCACCCAATACAATATTAATTACCAATTGGAACTTAAAACTCTTAAAAGATATGCTAAAGAGAGATTATGGAATTAATTTCACCTATATAAATTGAACAACCAAGTTATTTATATTTTGCATTAAATCTATTTATTATCTACAAGGCTCTAACTTTGAAATCCGGTAGAAAAAGGCTAAAATTTTAATTTTTATTTAAGGAATTTAAATACTTTTAGTTACACATTCTAGAGGTAATATAGTATAAATAAAAATAAGATTTTTGTTAAAACATAAAATTAAGAGATGTGTAGATTCAACGTACTTGTAAAAAAATTCCATGACAGATCTAATTTTTCCAACAAAGTCTCATTACCAATTGCTATTGGAAGACTACCATTCAAATTGTTCTTCGCTAGACATACAATTCTTAAAGAAGAAATGGTGAAGAGAGCTGATGGAATTTCACCTGTTTCGATTTACAAAGTTAACAAGATGTATCAAAGGAAGCTAATAGTTAAAAGGCTTTGACATTCATCTTTAACATTATCATGCCACATCAAATATTGATAGGTCATGAAATTCTTTCGACCGAATTTTTTACAGGACTCCACATCAATTGATATTGATAGGTCATGAAATTTCACCTCTTTTTAATATTTTTTTACTATGAGCACAATTTGACAAGCTTCTTATAGTTCTTTAAAATGAATGAAAAAAATGAAAAGCAAAATCTCTTTTTAAAATTATTATTCACTGAATAGATTAAAACAAAAACACACAACGTATAATTAGTTCAATCATAAAATTAAAAGCTTTAACTTGAAAACCGTTGTCGTCAAGATATAGGAGTAAATAAAAAAATTAGTTTTCATGTTTTAAATCTCACGTGATCCCATTAATCCATATTCTTATCTTTCTTTTCTTTTGAGATTATAATCACAATCTATATGTACGTACCATTATGATTGAACAATATATGAATGAATGAAATGAAAAAAATAAAAGAAATGACAAAAAAAAAATCTCGTTTTAGTTTTACTCATGGTGGAGATAATTATATAAAAATATTATAGAAAATCATAGAATAGTATCGATTCATGAATTTTTGTTATTTTTGTGATTGTAAATTGCTGGCTACATTTAACCCCATTGCTAATATGTACAATATTAATGAAAAGAAAAAACCATAAAATATCATTTTAAATTATTTTTACTTTAAAAAAATATTTAAAGAAAAGAAAATAATGACGATAGAAAATAATAGTCTCATGCTTGTAAAGAGTTCAGCTTCAAAATACAATTGATTAACATCAACTAATTGTAAGAAAGCTGAATGGACTTTAAAACAAAAATGAAATGAGTCATAATATTTTCATAATATGTTTAACGTACAATTTTAATATAAAATTGATAGGTAAAATTAGCTCCAGTCCTTAATATAAGGCTCAGTTAAGTGATTTGTGGAGATTAAGAAAACTAATTAAATTATTTAATTATTATATATGTTAATGGATCTATCTAAATGTTGAGTTTTGAGCTCCTTTTCCTATGTGAAGAAAAGTTCATTTTTGAATTGAACAAATTTTATATATTTCATATTTTATGTATTTCCTGTTTTATGAAAAGAAAAGAAAGGAAAGGAAAGAAAAAATAAAAAAGAAGGAAAAGAGTGAGAGAATGCAAAAAAAGGAAAGTTTCCTTATTTTTCTTTTCGAGAAAGAATATTCTCTAGGAGTTTCGATTGAACCATATTTTTATATGTTTTTTCATAATTAAATTGAGATTTTTAATGCATTTCCTAGGACATTATTGCATGATTAAACACAAATTTGACTTAGTGACATTTGTATTGAATTAAGTGTAATTAAGGGTAAAATGTTCATAATTAGTTAATTCCTGCAAATGATTTTTTAGACTTTTGATACTATTTTGCGTTTAATTTTTGCATTGTAGGTGTTCTATAAAAAAATTGGAGATTTTGGAGGGGCAGAATTAATATTTTGAGGACTAGAGAAAATTGCGAGAAAAGTGCTTAGGTGTTTTAAACATTTCAGTCTGATCCCTCCACAAACTTTCAAAATTTCCAGAGATCCCCTGGTCAACTTGCATTTTCACCAGGTTTCTTAGGTCGATGATGAGGGTAGTTCGAGATAAATACAGCGCCGCGGAGGGAGTTCGAACCAGAGAGACGTGGGTGGAGGAGAAGACCTTCATTTTCACCTTCATCTTGGCTCTTCTCTGTCGTCGGTGACCTTCCCTTCCATCCAACACCATCCATCCTTTTCTTCATTCCAAATATGAGTTTTGGCGGATAGAGGAGAGGGAAGCACTGTCAACTTTCACTAGTTAAAAATCTTAGTCTCCTCTTCACTCGTAATCATTGCCGCCAACGACTTCCATCATCAATTTCACTCTCACCATCGCACCTACCTTCTCCCTCATCTCCATCGTCGGTGGGCTTCTCTCCTATCTCCGACAGCGTGATTCTCTTGAACTGAGTTTGGCCGAGATTTTGAAGAAAACTAGAGTTTGGACTACACATTAATCACCACCATCGAACAGCTTTAGATTTTTGACGAGCTTCTACCTACCATCACCCTTCATCACCGCTTTGTGATGAGATCGAGTTTGAGAATATCCAAATAAGAAGAACAGCAGCAACAGCAAGTTCTTGAGCCTTAAGCTTCGACCTATCTTCCATTCATTCTTAATGTTACCTTCTTCATCCATCCAGACTTTTGTCGGCTTTTCTCTATGATTTCCGGCAAGTCTATGAGTTTTCTAGCGAGACTTTGAATTTTTCGACGTGACAATTTCTAGATTCCGGTGAGCTTGAGTCCATGGCTAATTTGATTCTACATATTGTGTTGGATGCTTTAATGGCTATTTGTAGCCAATTTTCTTATTGCTTGGTGATGAAGATTTGTGGCTTGAGCATTTGTGCTTGAATAGGGGGTAGTTCATTATTTCAATCTTGTGCTTAGACTATGTATTTGATTTTGTTTTTTAGGTTTATCTTTGTAGCTGTGAGACTTGGATTGCAGTTATGTGGATTGATCATTGTAGTTTTAATTGGATGATGTATTTTGGTTTTCAAATTTATATGTATTTTAATGTTCTTGATGAAATTATGCTTGTTGTTATGTTTATGGTTGGTAATTATAGTTGATTTTGGCTCTTGAATGATTTTTTAAAACATTCTAATTGAGAAGAACAATTTAAATCATTCCAATTTTAATTACACATTAAATGGTTTTACAATATCTTAAGAGGTAGTAATTAACTATGTTTGTAGGAGCTACTATTAATTGGGAATATTGGACTCAAATTATCTTGAGATTGTTCTTGAGACATAATGAAATTTTAACTCCCATAATTTTTTTTAGCAAGGATAGCCATTTTATTTATTACCAAGAGCATCTATCATTCATATCTTCACTTTCAGTTTAAATATTTTTCATTATTTCCAAAAATACCAAAAAGAGTAGAAATAGCTTTATTTTCATGAATTTTAATTTAAAGAACCCATTTCTGACCATGTTTTTAGCACTTAGTCCAATCTAGGGAATTCAAAATAAAAGGGCTCCTTGATAAGAGAACAATCCTGAGTTGTTTGCACTATATTTCATTTTAATTTGTGGTAAATAGTTATTTGACTCCAAGGCGACTAAGGTTATGTCAAATCAGTTCCATAATTTGAGGTTGTATCTTACTTATTTAAGTGGAGAGATGACATATTAGGTTTTTGGCCAGAGAGGCCTTGTCGAGGCTGGATAGGCCGAGGCTAGAGAGGTTAGAGAAGTCTAATGTTGCAGCCATGTCGAGAGAAAGACACCGACTTCACGGGTCAATATTGGTAAATCGGCGTTTACGCATCCATTGCCTGTTGGATATGAGTTGAAATTTGGTTAGAAAGTTTAGAACATATGGTTCGTTGTTTTCAACGGTGACCATCATTTGCAAGCTTAGTGTGAGGAAAACATGTTCATGGTCAGGGACATTTTTTCTGGTATTTTGGACTGCTTTATTCTCTATTGTATTGAACAAAGTATAAAATATAAATGATATGGTGCAGAGCACTTAAAATTTTTTGCTTCCACAGCATGTGGTCCCATGAGCTCATGAATGAACATTATGATGAATGAATGAAATGGCGAAAAACAAAAGTCAAAGGCATGCAAACTCATTCCAAATTGAAAAATGACATCTCTCATTATTACATTAAAAAATTTCAAATAAAGATTAATGAGTGTTTTGTATTTTATATTTGTTTTCAATATTAAGTTTTTTTCTAAATTTTGGGAAGCTAAAATAAAAAGATTATTCAGATTTAAGAATATCAATTATTATATCCCTAAATATAAATAGCTAATTACAAATGATCACTCAGATGGATATATCAATGGGAAAAGTCATACTCCACTCTTTTAGTCCAATTTGACTCTAAGTAGTGTTGTATGGGGCCCTTTTATAGGTTATTTTTCTTCGGGCTCCCTGTTTCTTTAACGATTGAGAAAATATTTCCATTTTATTCATATTCACTTTGGGATTAAAACAAAGCATCACATTCTATGTCTTCAAAAGTAATCTAGCAAAATCATTATTCAGTATTGTCTTATGAAATAATGGAATAGAAGTTAAGACAATGATATATATAATTAAAAACGCTTACCTTGCAAGTTGCTGTTATTAAGATATAGCCACTGGAGTTTGGTCAAATTTCCAATGTCACTTGGTATTTTTCCTCTGTTGAATATGTTATCACCCAATTGTAAACTTACTAATTCCTTGCATTGATGCCAAATGGAGGGTATTTCGCCAGACAAATCATTTCCATGCACCAAAAAAACTTCAAGTTTTGGAAGCCCAAAACACACATTTGTTGGGAGACTACCAGATAATTGATTTTTTAAAAGTTGAAAGTCTTGTAGCATTGAAATGTTAAATAATGAAGAAGGTATAGAACTAGTGAGTTGATTGTCTCCAAGATACAATATCTTCAGTTGTGAAAGATCACCAATTTCATTTGGAATGCCTCCTTCAAATATAAAGGGAATGGGAAAGAAAATAATGTCAGTAACAATTTGTTACGTGCACAAGTTATTAGGTACATGAGATGAATTATTATCTATAAAAACACATAAGACTTGCACATTTTTTAAGAAATGAAACATATATTAGTAAATGATAAAACGCAATAAAAGGTATAACCCTTTTAATTCGGGCGAGGTAATAACCATAGATTAAATCAACTGGTTGTGTTTGGTACGTTGAGAAATTTTGATAAGATTAAATCTAAGAGACAAATTGAAATCCAATTTTCCCTTCCTTTTCATCATTCCTATCAAAGCACATGTTTCTTGGTTGTAAAGTTTATTACGTAAATGGAGCAATATACCCAGAGGGGGGTGAATTGGGTATTTTAAAAACTTTTTCTGAAAGTGCTCTTTTTGACTAAGTAAAAACAGATTATAACGAAGGAGGAAGGGAAGGAAAGCTTGCACAAGAGAAATTATCCTGGTTCGGTCTTATCCTTGACCTACATCCAAATCCCCAAGTCACACTTGGGATTTTCAATCCACTATACTCACAAACTAATTACAAACTACGTACTCAAGAGTAGTTCTCTCTTTAGAACTCACTCCCCTTACAAGTTGCAATCAATACACCCAACCACCAAGTCCCCGACTTGTGGTTATCTCAATCAATAAATGATTTACATATAGAACTCTCTCACGGAAGCGAGATAAGATGAACACTGAAGTGCAAGTATCAGATTGATAAAATATAGATGAAAGTTGAACACAATAAATGACAATCAATGAATTTTCGCTCTCAGTAGTTGTATCAGCTTGAGAAGAAGTTAATGCACTCTATTTATAGGTAGAGAACATTAAATGACCGTTGAATGATGAATCCAACCGTTGTAGGTGATTAGCATTAAGTTTGGTCATCTTCTCTCTAAACTCCAACTAATCCAGGTGTTAATTTGATCTGATGAGATTCTCTGAGAATTTGCCCGTTGGAGATTACTTTGCTTGTTGTAGTAAGCATTCTTTAACGTTCAGAAGGCGTGCTCAGATGAATTAGCTGAGAGTAGGTAGATTTGCAGAGGTGCATTAAATGCACTGAGCACCTTTATGCTTTTTGCTTTGATCTTCATTAATCTTCATCTGTGCTAACTGAAATTCACTCAATAAACTTGTTAAACATATCTGGGAACATGAGTGAATGATTTATGAAAGCAATAGGATCAAACAAGAGTGATTTGCAAATTCGTATAATTCAAAAATTGGTTTCTACCGTTGTAAACTGCAAGTATGTTCATGCAAACTCGGTATGGCACTTTGTTCACAAGTGTCCAAACTGCAAGATATCAATTGGATACTCGAGTTTGCACCTTTAGGCAAACCATCGTGACTTGTTTTGAAAGACAAAACCTATACTCGAGTTTGCCTATGCAAACTGCGATATTGGTTTAACTTGAAAAATCCATTTGCTCTGTAAGTCCAATACTCGAGTTTGGCTACGCAAACTGCGATATTGACTTAACGTGAAAAATCCTTTTGCTCTCACGGAAGTCCAATACTCGAGTTTGGCAATGCAAACTGCGATATTGACTTAGCTTGAAAAATCCTTTTGCTCTCGGAAGTCAATACTCGAGTTTGGCTACGCAACCGCGATATTGACTTAGCTTGAAAAATCCTTTTGCTCTTCGTAAGTCCAATACTCGAGTTTGGCAATGCAAACTGCGGTATTGACTAAGGTTGAAAAATCCTTTAGCTCTACGGAAGTTCAATACTCGAGTTTGGCTATGCAAACTGCAGTATTGACTGTTCAATACTCGAGTTTGGCTATGCAAACCGCGGTATTGACTTAGCTTGAAAAACTTTAGCTCTCTGGAAGTTCAATAATCGAGTTTGTCTATGCAAACTGCGGTATTGACTAAGTTTGAAAAACTTGGTTGCTTTTACTCGAGTATGGCCAAGCAAACTGCAGTATTGATTTCAATACTCGAGTTTGCAAACCTATCTTTGCGGTTTGCAACAATCGAATGTTTTTAAACAACTTTGCAAACTTCAAAACATGTTTTACACTTGTTGTTAATCATCAAAACATATTGAGAACTAACATTCTCCCCTTTTTGATGATGACAACACTTGTAAACTATTTTGCAAAGAATTTGAAAGATGTAATTTGTTTTGAAATGAAGTTTTCAAAGTTCAAGGTTGAGTTATCAGAAAACCATCCAATTTTGCATTTCAACACTTGAAGTTCAGAGAATGGCAGCGAAGTGGAATTCAAAAATGTAAACAAGCTGAACTTTATTCATTTAAGAATTCTTCATATAATCAAGAATAATATCAGAATGGATAAACACTCTGATAACTACGATATCATTCGATAATCACAACAAGTTCGAAACAACAAAAAAATAGCTACTCGAAGGAGGTACAAAGAACAAAATCAAATTATCTAGAATAACAAACTACCTAGAACCAATAGACCCTATACATCTACACCTTTCTCTTCTTCTCCCCCTTTGTCATCATCAACATACTCGGGATCAAGGATAACAAAAGGAGGGGAATAGAGGACCATGGCGTGGATGGATCAAAGGTAGGGTCATGGTGAGCTGCATAAGGAGAAGGTGTGGGGAATTTCTCAGTAGATGGGGTAGATGGAGATGGAGGTCGGTCAGGTAGAATCTCTGTGGAAGGAGTGATAGGAGATGATGGAATCACAGGGGTAGGAGTGGAAGTGGAGGCTGGGGGTGAAGTGGTGTGAGGTGGACTGGGAAAGGAGAAGGGAGGTGAGGAAGGTGGGGAAATGTGAGTCTCTGGTGGCTGGGTTTCTGGTGCAGGAGAAGATGAGGATGGACCGGTAGTGAACCCAAACGTGGATGAAGAGGCACCAACACCAAAATGGTCAATCAGACGATCAATCTTATCCCGGGCTTCTGATGCAAACTCATATGTCATTGATAGCCGGAGTCTAGATCAATGCCCTGATCAAAAATCTCGCTCGCTTACCGGTCGAGTGGCATCCTTCGGCTTCCCCAGTCGGCCTTCACATCCATGAGACCCATCTTAAACTGCGCGCGACATGTCCAACTCGGCCTTCATAATCGGTCTATGAGATGAGAGGGCAGCATTGATCATCTCTCTCAACCGTTCTTCGAGTTCCAATGATGGAGGAGGATGCGGCGAGCCTCGTGCGCATATGGCGTGATGCACGGGCTTGTGACCTCGGAGGAGCCCTCGGCGGCGATCCTTCCGGGTCGAATGAAATCTTCATAAAGTTCAATTGAGTCTTGCCGAAGGATGGGATGAACTTCATCTGCTCATGTGGTCCCACATACCATATTTTGTGATAAAACATAATGAGAGATGCCAGTGAGGCAAAGGGCATATATGATCCCTTTCGGGATGAAAACTTGAATGCGGCGATTTCTTTGAAGAGCCACTTGCCCAATGTTGAGGGGATGCTTCTTGATGAATCTTTGTGAAGAATCTGTAATCCTTCTCGTGCAAAGTGAGTATAGCTCCCTCCTTTACGCACAAAATTTTGAGTGTAGATATACCAAATGACTCGGTGCAGGGATGGCATGTCTGCAGGCTTGATAGACAGATGAGGGCACTGATCTTCCGGTACGTCCTGAGTAAGCATTAGAGTCCTATACACCTCAGCATTGGTGTATTGTGGTGTGGACCTTCGGTGGAGGATGAGTAACCTTGAGGATCTTGTTGATGATGGCGGCGGAGACACGGTGAATTGGACCCCCCGAACACATGTGGTGATTCTCTCCTCAATCGCACTGCCTTCTATGTCCAAGAGGTTGTAAATGGAGCTATATACCCAAGAGGGGGGGTGAATTGGGTATTTTAAAAACTTTTAGAAATATGCTTTTGAAATAATGAAACCGAGAGATAGACAGGAGGAGGAAGGGAAGGAAAGCTTGCTCAATGGAAATTATCCTGGTTCGGTCTTATCTTTGACCTACATCCAGTCCCCAAGCCACACTTGGGATTTTCAATCCACTATACTCACAAACTGATTACACACTCTGTACTCAAGAGTAGTTCTCTCTCTAGAACTCACTCCCCCTTACAAGTTGTAATCAATACACCCAACCACCAAGTCCCCTGACTTGTGGTTATCTCAATCAATAAATGATTTACAGATATAACTCTCTTACGGAAAGCGAGATAAAATGAACACCGAAGTGCAAGTATCGAGATTGATACAATACAAGTGAAAGCTGAACACAATAAATGACTTAGTAAATTTTCGCTCTCGTAGGTGTATCGGCTTGAGAAGAAGTTAATGAACTCTATTTATAGGTAGAGAACATTAAATGACCGTTGAATGATGAATCCAACCGTTGTAGGTGATTAGCATTAAGTCGGTCATCTTCTCTCTCTAAGCTCCAACTAATCCGGATGTTGATATGGTCGATGTGGAACTCGAGGATTTGCCCGTTGGAGAAGAGTTTTCTTGATGAAGAAAGTGTTTTTGAACGTTGAGAGTTCGTGCTCGGATGGATTAACCAAAAGGATGTTAATTTTAAGTGCAATAAATGCTCTGACCACTTTATGCTTTTTCTCTTGATCTTCATTAACTTTCATCTGTGCTAACTGAATTCCACTAAATAAACTTGTTAAACATATCTGGGAGCATAAGTGAAAGATTCATGAAAGCATTTGGAACAAACAAGAGTGATTCAAGAATTCGTATAATTCAAAATGTAGTTTTTGCGTTGCATCTGCGGTTTGTTCTTGTAAACTTCGAGTATGGCACTGTTCACAAGTGACCAAACTGCAGTATCCAATTGGATACTCGAGTTTCCACTTTTCAGAGGCAAGTCATCGTGTCTTGTATTTAAAGGTCAAGACCTATACTCGAGTTTGCCTATGCAAACTGCGATATGGGTTTAACTTGAAAAATCCATTTGCTCTGGAAGTCCAATACTCGAGTTTAGCAACACAAACTGCGGTATTGACCATTCAATACTCGAGTTTGCCAATGCAAACTGCGTATTGATTTATCTTGAAAAATTCTTTTCTCTGCGGAAGGTCAATACTCGAGTTTGTTTTGGAAACCGCGGTTTTGACTTTGTTTGAAAAACTTGTTTTGCTTACGGAAGTCCAATACTCGAGTTTGCCAAGCAAGCTGCGGTATTGGGCTGTCCAATACTCGAGTTTGCAAATGCAAGCTGCGTATTGACTAAGTTGGAAAAATCCTTTGATTCACAAGAAGTTCGATACTCGAGTTTACCCATGCAAGCTGCGGTATTGACCATTCAATACTCGAGTTTGCCTATGCAAAGCTGCGGTATCGACTTTGGTTGAAAACTTGGTTTCTTTACGTATGGCCTATACTCGAGTTTGCCAAGCAAACTGCGGTATTAGGCTGTCCCATACTCGAGTTTGCCAAGCAAGCTGCGGTATGGACTTTAGTGAAAACTTGGTTTCTTTACGTATGCCCTATACTCGAGTTTACCAAACAAAGCTGCGGTATTGGCATCCAATACTCGAGTTTGCAAAGGCAAACTGCAACGGTATTAGGCTCCAATACTCGAGTTTGCGGATGCAAGCTAGGTTTGCAACTTTCGAGTGTTTTTAAAACAACTTTGCAAACTTCAAAACATGTTTTACATTTGTTGTAAATCATCAAAACATATTGAGAACTAACATTCTCCCCTTTTTGATGATGACAACACTTGTAAATTATTTTGCAAAGAATTTGAAAGATGTAGTTTGTTTTGAGATGAAGTTTTCAAAGTTCAAGGTTTGAGTTATCGAGAAAACCATCTAATTTGGCATTTCAATATTTGAGGTTCGAGAGAATAGCGGCGAAGTGGAATTCAAAAACGTAAACAAGTTGAACTATACTCAATGAAGCAAACAATGAACAATATCGAGATAAGATAGATACTCGATAGCTAGCGATACTACGATATCATTCGATAATAGCAAAGTACAAATGATAAAAACAAAACATCTAGAACAACAAACTACCTAGAACCTATAGACCCTAAACATCTACATCTTTCTCTCCTTCTCCCCCTTTGTCTTCATCAACATACTCGGGATCAAGGATAACAAAAGGAGGGGTCCGAGGACCATGGCGGTGGATGGATCGAAGGTAGGGTCATGATAAGGAGAAGGTGTGGGGAATTTCTCGATGACGGGGTAGATGGAGATGGAGGGCGGTCGGGGAGAAGCTCTGTGGAAGGAGTGATAGGAGATGATGGGATAACGGGGGTAGGAGTGGAAGTGGAGGTAGGGGAAAAGGTGTGAGGTGGACTAGGAAATGAGAAGGGAGGTGAGGAAGGTGGGGATATGTGTATCTCGGTGGCCGGGTCTCGGGTATAGGAGAGGATGAGGATGGACCGATCGTGAAACCAAATGTGGAGGACGAAGAAGCACCAAGACCAAAATGGTCAATCGGACGATCAATCTTATTCCGGCTTCGAAGCAAGCTCATATGTCATGGATAACCGGAGTCTAGATCAATCCCCCGATCAAAAATCTCGCTCGCTTCGGTCGGTGGCATCCTTCGGCTTCTCCAAGTCGGTCTTCACATCCATGAGACCCATCTTGAACTCGGCTTTCAAAGATGTCCAACTCGGCTTTCATAATCGGTCTATGAGATGAGAGGGCAGCATCGATCATCTCTCTCAACCGTTCTTCGAGGTCCAATGATGGAGGAGGATGTGGCGAGCCTCGTGCGCATAAGGCGTGATCCACGGGCTTGTGACCTCGGAGGAGCCCTTGGCGGCTGATCCTTCCGGCTCGAATGTGATCTTCATAAAGTTCAAGCGAGTCTTGCCGAAGGATGGAATGAACTTCATCGCTCGGGTGGTCCCACATACCATATCTTGTAGTAGAACATAATGAGGGACACCGGTGAGGCAAAGGGCATGTATGATCCCTTTCGGGATGTAAACTTGAAGGCGCGATTTCTTTGAAGATCCATTGCCCATGTTGAGAGGATTCTTCGGATGAAGGCCGTGAAGAATCGATAATCTTCCGAGCAAAGTGAGTATAGCTCCCTCCTTTCGCACAAAGTTCCGAGTGTAGATGTACCAAATCACTCGGTGCGGTGCGGGCATGTCGAGGGCTTGATAGACAAATGAGCAAGCGTCGGCCGGCGCGTCGTGAACGCATTAAAGTCCTATACACCTCGGCATTGGTGTATTGTGGTGTGGACGGTGGAGGATGATCAACCTTTAGGATCTTGTTGATAATAGCAGCGAGACAAGGTGAATTGGACCCCTCTAACACACGTGGTGATCCTCTCCTCGGCCCGTATAGCCTTCGAGTCCAATAGGTTGTTGGTTGCCATATTGAAATAGAACATCTTGACCAACTCCGGGTAGTAAGCGGCTTCGATGGAGATGAATGGCCGATAAGGCCCAAACCATGGTGTGAGATCCACATTGCGTCGCGATAAAGTTGCTCCAAGTCAACCGAGACAACCGCGCACGAAGCCACGAGATGAATCTTGGTCCTTGAATTTGGCATTGAGACCGGGAGGAAGAGGAACCGGGTGACTTTGAATCCGAGGAGCGGAGTCTTGTGAAGCTTAATCTCCTCTATTGCATTATCGATGAATGGGGAGACTCCTTCGTGCTCATCTTCTTCGATCTCATGTCCCGAAGAGCCGGTAACCTCGATGTGGAGCGAGAGCCGAAGCGGGGGTGGCATTCTTGGACCTTGTTTTGCGGTGAACAACGGTTCTTTTCCCTTTTGCTTGGCTCGACTCGGCCGTTCTCTTCCGTTTGTGGGTGAAGAAGGTTCTGGACCCTTTGAAGTCGAATCACATCTCTTGGGATTCGAGGATGGATTATCCTTAATCACAACACCCACTCCGGGGATTCTTGTATCAATGCCTCTCTGCAACTTCTGTGGAATCGATTTGCTCCTTGGAGCTCGTGGAGGAATCGGTTGAGAGGATTGTGAGACTTCCTTAGACATCTGATCGCTTAGGGTTTCAGAAGGAGAGAAGATAAGAAGAATTAGATGAAATTTGGTGAGGATTTGAAGGGGTTGATGAGGGATTGTGACGGATTCGAAGGAGAAGAAGAGAGAAAGTTGAAACTCTAGGGTATCTTGGAGTGAAGACGCGAGTTTGGAAGAACACCCTTTGTTCACATATATATATGAAACGGACCTCCTTACTCGAGTTTATCTATTTCTTACTTGAGTCTAGCAAACTTTCACTAACAAACTCGAGTACAAATGGAAGTTTAGGAAACTGTCACTAACAAACTCGAGTACAAATTGAAGTATGCCACATCGTTGATTTAAAATGGTGTAACGTTTGGAATTCACAGTGACATACTCGAGTTTAGCTTCTCCTTACTCGAGTTTAGAAAACTTTCATTTACATCTGCGGTAAAGGTGAAAGTATACTAACCTGGACTTCAAAAATGTAGCGTGAATTTTTGAACCCACGATGAACATACTCGAGTTTAGCTTTTCCTTACTCGAGTTTAGCATACTTGCACTTACAAGCTATGGTTTGTGCAGGTCCTAAACTAGGTTTTGGTTCCCCATACTCGAGTCAAGCTATTGATGAAGGTCGGTTTGGCTTCGTGCGGTCCTAAACTCGAGTAACCCATCCTATCTTTATAAGTATGGAACTTCGAAGCATTGAAATATCCTGCAAGAGACATATCTAAACGCTCCGATGCTCAAGTTAGTAAAGATTAATCATCAAAAACATAACTAACATTAGATTGAATGAGAAATTCTTACAATTCATTGGGATTTACCATTCCCAATTCTCTTCTTATGAAGTTGAAAGGTTCTTTGGCTAGAGGCTTTGTGAAGATGTCGGCAAGTTGAAGATGAGTTGGGATGAACATCACTTTGACATCTCTTTTACGGACATGATCCCGAATGAAGTGATGCCTCACATCAATATGCTTGGTTCTTGTATGTTGCACCGGATTCTTGGCCAAGCTTATTGTGCTTGTGTTGTCACACAAAATTGGGATTTCCTTCAAGTGAACTCCCAAGTCGGCAAGTTGTTGTTTCAACCATAGCACTTGAGCACAACAACTTGAGGCAGCCACATATTCGGCTTCGGTAGAGGACACGGCCATAGATGTTTGCTTCTTGCTGAACCAAGAGACAAGTGAGTTGCCAAAGAATTCGCATTGGCCACTTGTGCTCTTTCTATCTGTCTTGTAGCCGGCATGATCCGAATCTGAGTATGCCACCAAGTGTTCCGGTTGACCTTTGGGAAACCACGGTCCAAGAGTCTTTGTGTCCGAGAGATATCGAATATCCTCTTTACTTGTTCGACATGGGACTCTTTTGGAGCGGATTGGAACCTTGCACACATCCCAACACTTGAATTGGATGTCCGGCGACTCGTTGTAAGATAGAGAAGTGATCCAATCATTCCTCTATACTTTGTGATGTTGAAATCTTTGCCCTCCTCATCGGCATCTAGTGAAGCGGTTGAGCTCATGGAGTGTCGGCACCATTGCACTTTGGTCCATCCCAAATTTCTTCACAAATCATTCGAGATATTTGGTTTGGGAAATAAATATCCCATCTTTTCTTTGCTTGATTTGCAGTCCAAGAAAGTAGTTGAGCTCTCCCATCATGGACATCTCAAACTCTCCCTGCATAGTCTTTGAAAACTCTTCACACAAAGCATCATTAGAAGCACCAAATATAATATCATCCACATATATTTGAACCATTAAAATTTCATTTAGCTTATTACTCTTTATGAAAAGAGTTGTGTGCCTTTTCCTCTAACAAAGCCTTGATCTAGAAGGAATTTGCTTAATCGCTCATACCAAGCTCTAGGAGCTTGTTTCGAGCCATATAGAGCCTTCTTGAGACGATACACATGATCTGGACAATGTTCATTTTCAAAACCAGGAGGTTGTTCCACATAAACTTCCTCTTGTATAAAACCATTCGAGAAAAGCACTTTTCACATCCATTTGATATAGTTTAAAACCTTTTACACATGCAAAGGCTAGAAGTACTCTTATGGCTTCCAATCTTGCCACCGGAGCATAAGTTTCTTCATAATCAATTCCTTCTTCTTGATTATAGCCTTTGGCAACCAATCTTGCCTTGTTGCGGACAATGATTGCGACTCATCACGTTTGTTCTTGAATACCCATTTGGTGCCAATGACGGGATGATCTTTGGGCCTAGGTACCAAATCCCAAACATGATTTCTGTCAAATTGATGTAACTCCTCTTGCATTGCTATCACCCAATCATTATCCGAAAGGGCTTCATCAATCTTAGAGGGTTCTATATGAGATATAAATGCGAGAAAAAAGTTACTTCATTCAAAGTACTATTTCTGGTTCTTACTCCCCGATGAATATCACCTATAACTTGGTCTAAAGGATGATTTCTAATAAATTTCCAAGCTCTAGGTTGAGTCGATCGGGATTTTCAATAGAGTTTTGGGGATCGGCCTCAAAAACATTTTCGGGATTTTCAATAGAAGCGGGAGTAGTTTTCGAAAAGAATTGATTCTTGAAAACATTTTCTTCTTCATTGTCCAAGGCTTTATCAGATTTGGATTCACGAGAAAACAACATGTATTGACTCTTCAACAATACGTGTGCGAGTATTAAAGACTCTATAAGCTCTACTCCTATTTGAATAACCAATGAAGATACCTATATCGGCTTTGGAATCGAATTTACCAAGATTCTCTTTACCATTGTTGTGCACATAGCACTTGCATCCAAAGACATGTAGGTGGCTGAGATTTGGCTTCCTTTCCTTGTAGAGTTCATATGGGGTCTTGTTCGTTTCTTCCTCAAATAGGCTCGGTTGGAGATGTAGCAAGCCGTACTCATCGCATCAGCCCAAAACACTTGAGAAGTGTTGTTTTCATTTAACATTGCCCTTGCCATCTCAGTGAGGACTCTATTCTTCCTCTCAACCACACCGTTTTGTTGAGGAGTCCTTGGAGCTGAGAAGTTGTGATCAATCCCCACATTGTCACGAAACTCCCGAAAGCGTTGTTTTCAAATTCGCCACCATGATCGGTTCTTATACCGAAATTGCAAAGCCTTTCTCGTTCACGGACCTTTTTGGCAAAGGTAACAAACTGATCAAATGTTTCATCTTTAGATGACAAAAATATCGTCCAAGCAAATCTAGAGTAATCATCAACTATGACCAAGGTGTAAAGATTTCCACCAAGACTTTTTACTCTAGGCGGTCCAACTAGATCCATATGAAGTAATTGAAGAGGTCTACTAGTTGAAATCTCATTTTTTGCTTTAAAAGAAGATTTGGTTTGTTTTCCTTTTTGACAAGCATCACGAGACTATGTCATTTTTTGAAATTCAATTTAGGAATACCAATGACCAAATCCTTTTTCGAAGAACTTGTCAAGTTGAAACATATTAACATGAGCTAATCGCTTATGCCATAGCCAACTCTCATTCAAGTTACTAACAAAACAATTTTCGAAAGCTGAAGCATTGCTAGAGGTTAAGAGTGTAACAATTTCCATCTCTAGGTGCTCTAAATAAGGCTTTAGTTTTCAAATCATCAATGGGGACTAAATCTTTTCTAACAATCAAGCATTCATTTGAATCAAAGATAACTAGGTTACCCTTGTCGGTGCTTTGGCTCACACTTAGGAGGTTGTGACACAATCCTTCTACTAGGTAGACATCTTTGATGAGAGGACCTTCATTGTTTCCTATCTCACCAATTCCAACAATTTTCCGATTGGTCTCCTCCGAATGTGACTCTACCACCATCCTTTGGTTTGATTGAAAGAAATTTGGATTCATCTCCGGTCATGTGTCTTGAGCACCCACTATCAATGTACCACTTGTTGGGTCTTGATGCTCTAAGACAAACCCGCAATTTTCAAGGGATCAAGCCTTAGGTACCCATCTTTTCTTGGGTCCTTTGGAGTTAGTTTTGACCTTAGGAACATAAGTTCCTTTCGGTACCCATTGATAATTTCCCTCTTTGGTTTAATTTTTCTTTCCCTTTTATGAAAGCAAGATGAAGTAGAATGACCCTTCTTATTACGATAATTGCAATGTGCAAAGGGATTTGAAGAGTGAACTGATTTTGTAAAATAGTTCATGTATGTTTTACGACCACTCTTCTTCTTGCCTTTCTTCTTATCAAAGTTTGATGCGTAACCAATGCCGATCTATCATTTATAAAATGTTGTTGTTTCAAAATGACATTGAGCATTTCACTTCCTCTAGTGAATTTCTCAAGTGCCTTTGTAAGATATGAATTCTTTTTCTTCAGATCGGGACAATCTTTACAAATAGTATTTTAGAAGAGGACAACATTTCAACTTGAGATTCAAGAGTAAGATTTCGGTTTTTCGGTTTGAAATATTTTTCAGCAAGTTTTTCAAATTCAAATTGCACGATCATATATTCATCAAACAGATCATCATAAGGAGGTTTGCAATCATATACCTCTTCAAGTTTAGCACGTTGCTCTTCTTCTTCAAAGCAACTAGGCATATATTTGCTTTTTCTTCCTCATCCTCATCATCTTCATCGATGAGTTGTCACCCCAAATCTTGGGAGACATAAGCTTTCTTCTTGTATTTGCTGAACTTCTTCTTTTCTTTGTCTTTGTTGTTCACCATTGTGGGCATTCGGACTTGATGTGACCAGGCTTTTGACATTCGTAGCAGGATGACCGGCTTCTTTGCCTCATAAATTTGGGAGCTACCCTTGTGAAATTTCTTGAAGCCTTGGTCCTTCTTGTAGAATTTCTTGAATCTACGAACCATCATGCCTATTTCCTCATCTTCGTCTACATTTTCATTTTCCTCATCTGAATCTTTAACTTCTCTTGTAGACTTGAGGGCAATTCCCTTGTTTTTGCCATGAACTTCATCAAGTCCCTTCTTGAATTTGAGTTTAGCCTCATACTCGGAGAGACGCTAAATAGAGCGGCTCGACGTCATTGACTCTCCTCGAGCCTCTTCAATAGCCGTGTGACCTTTGCTTCCCATTCCTTGTTAAGGACATTCAAGATCTTCCTTACTTGGACCGGTTGGTCATATTCTTTTCCCAAGGCGACAAGTTGATTGATGAGATGAGTGAACCTCGAGTGGAACTCACCAATGGATTCGCCATGCTTCATTCGCGAGAAGATCATACTCGGTCATAAGAGTATTGACTCGCTTTTGCTTTACTCCACTTTGTTCCTTCATGAGCTATCTCCGAGCATCCCACATGGCCTTAGCGGATGATAAGGTGCAAATACGAAAGTATTCTTGTTGACTCGATGCACTTTGGAGAAGCGGAGCAACCGCCTTGCTTGTTGAGGGTGACGTTTCTTCCGTCGTTCTCATCATATTCCTCTTCTAGCTTGGGAACTCGACTCCATCTTCCACGGTTGATGGCTCATAATCTCCTCTTTCAAATACTCTCCAAAGACCATACTCGAGTTGCCATAACAAACACTTTGAATTTGGCCTTCGGAAGGAGTAGTGCTCTCCATTGAAGCCGGGTGGTCTCGTTGATAGATGCTCCATCGAGGTAAGATACCTTCCATAATGATCCTTCTCGAGTTGTTAAGCTCTTAAGAGAAGACCTTGCTCGATACCAAATGTAAATGGAGCTATATACCCAAGAGGGGGTGAATTGGGTATTTTAAAAACTTTTAGAAATATGCTGTTTTGAAATAATGAAACCGAGATAGACGAGGAGGAAGGGAAGGAAAGCTTGCTCAATGGAAATTATCCTGGTTCGGTCTTATCTTTGACCTACATCCAGTCCCAAGCCACACTTGGGATTTTCAATCCACTATACTCACAAACCGATTACAAACTCGTACTCAAGAGTAGTTCTCTCTCTAGAACTCACTCCCCCTTACAAGTTGTAATCAATACACCCAACCACCAAGTCCCCGACTTGTGGTTATCTCAATCAATAAATGATTTGAGATATAACTCTCTTACGGAGCGAGATAAAATGAACACTTTGAAGTGCAAGTATCGATTGATACAATACAAGTGAAAGCTGAACACAATAAATGACTTAGTAAATTTTCGCTCTCGGTAGGTGTATCGGCTTGAGAAGAAGTTAATGAACTCTATTTATAGGTAGAGAACATTAAATGACCGTTGAATGATGAATCCAACCGTTGTAGGTGATTAGCATTAAGTCGGTCATCTTCTCTCTCTAAACTCCAACTAATCCGATGTTGATATGGTCGATGTGGAACTCGAGGATTTGCCCGTTGGAGAAGAGTTTTCTTGATGAAGAAAGTGTTTTTGAACGTTGAGAATTCGTGCTCGAGATGGATTAACCAAAAGGATGTTAATTTTACGAAGTGCAATAAATGCTTTGACCACTTTATGCTTTTTGGCTTTGATCTTCATTAATTTCATCTCGTGCTAACCGAATTCCACTAAATAAACTTGTTAAACATATCGGGATCATAAGTGAAAGATTCATGAAAGCATTTGGAACAAACAAGAATGATTCAAGAATTCGTATAATTCAAAAATGTAGTTTTTGCGTTGCATACTGCGGTTTGTTCTTGTAAACTCGAGTATGGCACTTGTTCACAAGTGTCCAAACCGCGATATCAATTGGATACTCGAGTTTCCACTTTTCGAAGGCAAACCATCGTGTCTTGTATTTAAAGGTCAAGACCTATACTCGAGTTTGCCTATGCAAACCGCATGTATGGGTTTAACTTGAAAAATCCATTTGCTCTCTGGAAGTCCAATACTCGAGTTTAGCAACACAATATTGACTTCGTTTGAAAAACTTGACCATTCAATACTCGAGTTTGCCAATGCAAACCGCGAGTATTGATTTATCTTGAAAAAAATTCTTTTCTCTCGGAAGGTCAATACTCGAGTTTGTTTTGGAAACCGCAGTTTTTGACTTTGTTTGAAAAACTTGTTTTGCTTTCGGAAGTCCAATACTCGAGTTTGATTTTGGAAACTGCGGTATTATCGTCCAATACTCGAGTTTGCAAATGCAAACTGCGGTATTGACTAAGTTGGAAAAATCCTTTGATTCACAAGAAGTTCGATACTCGAGTTTACCCATGCAAGCTGCGGTATTGACCATTCAATACTCGAGTTTGCCTATGCAAACTGCGCATATCGACTTTGGTTGAAAACTTGGTTTCTTTACTGGATGGCCTATGACTCGAGTTTGCCAAGCAAACGCAAGATTGGCTGTCCCATACTCGAGTTTGCAAAGCAAACTGCGGTATGGACTTTGGCTGAAAACTTGGTTTCTTTACGTATGGCCTTTACTCGAGTTTTGCCAAGCAAACTGCAGTATTGGCTGTCAATACTCGAGTTTGCAAATGGCAAACTGCGACTTTGGCTGAAAACTTGGTTTCTTTGGATGGCCTTTACTCGAGTTTGCCAAAGCATGCAATACTCGAGTTTGCAACTTTGCCAGTGTTTTTAAAACAACTTTGCAAACTTCAAAACATGTTTTACATTTGTTGTAAATCATCAAAACATATTGAGAACTAACATTGATTGGTCGCCATATTGAAATATAACATCTTGACCAACTCCGGGTAGTAAAGGCATCGATGGAGACGATGTAATTTGTTTTTGAACCATGGTGAGTTTTCCACATTCACTCGATAGATTTGTTCCAAGTCTAATTTTGATTTCAACATTGGAAGTTCGAGTTGAATGGGTCCTTGAACTTGGCATTGAAAAAGGAAGTGGAACTATGACAATTAATCCAATGAACAATATCTTGTGAAGTTTAATCTCAAAAATTGTCGATGAATGGGGAGACTCCTTCGTATTCATCCTCTTCGGTCTCATAATCGACATGGAGCGGTAACCTCGATAGTGGAGGGAGAGCCGGAAGCGGGGTGGCTCTCTTGGTCCTTGTCTTTACGTGAACAACGGTCCTCTTCCCCTTTGCCTTGCTTTGCTCAGGCCGTCTCTTCCTTCTTGGTGGCCGATGAAGATTCCGGGTCCTTTGACGATGAATCCCTCTTCTTGGGGTTCGAAGGAGGCTTGTGCCTCAATCGTAATACCAACTCTCCGGGATTCTTGTATCAATTCCTTGTAACTTCTTGGGAATCGACTTCATCCTTGAAGCTCGTTTGAGAAGAATCGGTTGATCGGATTGAGATTGATCCTTTGACATTTGAGATTAGGGTTTCGGAGAGAGAGATTGGGAAGAGATTAGGGTGGTTTGATGAGGATTTATGGGAATTGAAGGAAGGTTTGTGACGATTTCAAGGAGAAAAGAAGAGAAAAAGTCGTAACTCTAGGGTTTACTGGAGTAAGGACGCGAGTTTGGAAGAACACGACTATTCAGTATATATATAGACAGACCCTTATACTCGAGTTTAGCCATTTCTTACTCGAGTTTAGTAAACTTTCATTTACAAACTCGAGTAAAGGTGGAAGTTTTGAGTCTACGATGACCATACTCGAGTTTAGCTCTCCCTTACTCGAGTTTATCATACTTTCATTTACAAACTGCGGTAAAGGTGGAAGTATACTAACCTGGACTTCAAAAATGTAGCGTGAATTTTTGAACCCACGATGACCATACTCGAGTTTAGCTTTTCCTTACTCGAGTTTAGCATACTTTCACTTACAAACTTTCTCGGTCCTAAAGCGCAATTTTGTTTCCCATTGCAAGATTTCGGTTTGGCCTCATGCCTGGTCCTAAACTGCAGTATTGTTCCCCATACTTGAGTTTACAATTTCTTGAAACATCAAAATACCATCATAGCAAAAGCATGACTAAACACTCCGATGCCCAAGTTAGTAAAGATTAATCATCAAAAGCATAACTAACATTAAATTGGATGAGAAATGCTTACAATTCATTGGGATTTACCATTCCCAATTCTCTCCTTATGAAGTTGAAAGGTTCTTTGGCTAGAGGCTTTGTGAAGATGTCGGCAAGTTGAAGATGAGTTGGGATGAACATCACTTTGACATCTCTTTTACGGACATGATCCCGAATGAAGTGATGCCTCACATCAATATGCTTGGTTCTTGTATGTTGCACCGGATTCTTGGCCAAGCTTATTGTGCTTGTGTTGTCACACAAAATTGGAATTTCCTTCAAGTGAACTCCCAAGTCGGCAAGTTGTTGCTTCAACCATAGCACTTGAGCACAACAACTTGAAGCGGCCACATATTCAGCTTCGGTGGAGGACACGGCTACAGATGTCTGCTTCTTGCTGAACCAAGAGACAAGTGAGTTGCCAAAGAATTCGCATTGGCCACTTGTGCTCTTTCTATCTGTCTTGTAGCCGGCATGATCCGAATCTGAGTATGCCACCAAGTGTTCCGGTTGACCTTTGGGAAACCATAGTCCAAGAGTCTTCGTGTCTGAGAGATATCTGAATATTCTCTTCACATGTTCAGCATGGGACTCTTTTGGAGCGGATTGGAACCTTGCACACATCCCAACACCGAATTGGATGTCCAGCGACTTTCTTTGTGAGATAGAGTAGTGATCCAATCATTCCTCTATACTTTGTGATGTTGAAATCTTTGCCCTTCTCATCAGCATCCAATGAAGCGGTTGAGCTCATAGGAGTGTCGGCTCCATTGCATTGGTCCATCCCAAATTTCTTCACAAATCGTTCGGATATTTGGTTTGGGAAATAAATATCCCATCTTTTCTTTGCTTGATTTGCAGTCCAAGAAAGTAGTTGAGCTCTCCCATCATGGACATCTCAAACTCTCCTGCATAGTCTTTGAAAATTCTTCACACAAAGCATCATTAGAAGCACCAAATATAATATCATCCACATATATTTGAACCATTAAAATTTCATTAAGCTTATTACTCTTTATGAAGAGAGTTGTATCTCGCTTTTCCTCTAACAAAGCCTTGATCAAGAAGGAATTTTCTTAATCGCTCATACCAAGCTCTAGGAGCTTGTTTTAGGCCATATAGAGCCTTCTTAAGACGATACACATGATCTGGACAATGTTCATTTTCAAAACCGGGAGGTTGTTCTACATACACTTCCTCTTGAATAAAACCATTCAGAAAAGCACTTTTCACATCCATTTGATATACTTTAAAACCTTTTACACATGCAAAGGCTAGAAGTACTCTTATGGCTTCCAATCTTGCCATTTGGAGCATAAGTTTCTTCATAATCAATTCCTTCTTCTTGATTATAGCCTTTGGCAACCAATCTTGCCTTATTACGGACAATGATTGCGCATTCATCACGTTTGTTCTTGAATACCCATTTGGTGCCAATGACCGGATGGTCTTTGGGCCTAGGTACCAAATCCCAAACTTGATTTCTATCAAATTGATGTAACTCCTCTTGCATTGCTATCACCCAATCATTATCCAAAGGGCTTCATCAATCTTAGAAGGTTCTATATGAGATATAAATGCGAGAAAGGTTACTTCATTCAAAGTACTATTTCTGGTTCTTATACCTCGATTAATATCACCTATAACTTGGTCTAAAGGATGATTTCTAATAAATTTCCAAGCTCTAGGTTGAGTCTCGATCGGGATTTTCAATATTGTTTTGGGGATCACCTCAAAAACATTTTCGGGATTTTCAATAGAAGCGGAGTAGTTTTTGAAAAGAATTGATTTTTGAAAACATTTTCTTCTTCATTATCCAAGGCTTTATCGATTTGGATTCACGAGAAAACAACATGTATTGACTCTTCAACAATACGAGTGCGAGTATTGAAGACTCTATAAGCTCTACTCCTATTTGAATAACCAATGAAGATACCTATATCAGATTTGGGATCGAATTTACCAAGATTCTCTTTACCATTATTGTGCACATAGCACTTGCATCCAAAGACGTGTAGGTGGCTGAGATTTGGTTTCCTTCCCTTGTAGAGTACATATGGGGTCTTGTTCAACTTCTTCCTCAAATAGGCTCGGTTGGAGATGTAGCAAGCCGTACTCATCGCGTCATTAAAACACTTGAGAAGTGTTGTTTTCATTTAACATTGCCCTTGCCATCTCAGTGAGGACTCTATTCTTCCTTTCAACAACACCGTTTTGTTGTGGAGTCCTTGGAGCTGAGAAATTGTGGTCAATCCCCACATTGTCACAGAATTCAGCGAAGGCATTGTTTTCAAATTCGCCACCATGATCAGTCCTTATACATGAAATTGCGAAACCTTTCTCGTTCTGGACCTTTTTGGCAAAGGTAACAAACTGATCAAACGTTTCATCTTTAGATGATAAAAATATTGTCCAAGTAAATCTAGAGTAATCATCAACTATGACCAAAGTGTAAAGGTTTCCACCAAGACTTTTTACTCTAGGCGGTCCAACTAGATCCATATGAAGTAATTGAAGAGGTCTACTAGTTGAGATCTCATTTTTTTTGCTTTAAAAGAAGATTTGGTTTGTTTTCCTTTTTGACAAGCATCACAGACTATATCATTTTTGAAAGGGATAAGGGTCTTAAATGCCATGGAAGTTTTCGCTCAGGAGCACTGGTAAGACGGAAGTTTTTTTTGGACCAAAAATGCCACGGAAGTTCACAAGAGATAGCAATTTTGCCCCTAAAGTATGATTTTTGCCACGAAAGTTTTCGCTGAGGAGCAATTTTGCCCCAGAAGTTTTCACTGAGGAGCAATTTTGCCCCGGAAGTTTACACTAAGGAGTAATTTTGCCTCGGAAGTTTACAAAACGTAGCAATTTTTCCCTTCTGTCCCCAAATATTAAATTTGACTATTAAATCAGTCAAAGACCACACATGTCATGTCTTGAAAAGGTCAAACTTGGAGTCGGAGAAGGAGATCCTTCGATGTTGAAATCAAGGCGCTCGAAATTTGTGAAGCCAAATTGGTCAAAGGACCGAAAGGTCTGTCACAAAACGCAAATGAAACGCAAAACGATAAATGAATTGTTCCAAAAATTGGTTCAGTAAAACAAATCAATAGTGATAATATTTACGTTTGTATAGACTGATCATTTACTTAGATCATAAGTGATGCTTCCTTTGGATTTTGTGACAGTCGAAATTTCAGTCTCTTTGACCAGTTTGGTTTCACAAATTATGGCCGCTTTGAGCTCAACATCTCAAGGATCTCCTTCTCTGGCTCCGAGTTTGACCTTTTTAAGGCATAACATGTGTGGTCTTTGATTGATTTAATGGTCAAATTTAATATTTGGGGACAGAAGGGCAAAATTGCTCCTTAGTGAAAACTTTCGGGGCAAAATTGCTCCTTAGTGAAAATTTCCGGGGCAAAATTGCTCCTAAGCGAAAACTTCCGTTGCATTTTTGGTCCAAAAAAAACTTATGTCTTACCAGTGCTCCTGAGTGAAAACTTCCATGGCATTTAAGACCCTTATCCCTTTTTGAAATTCAATTTAGGAATACCAATGACCAAATCCTTTTTCACCAACTTGTCAAGTTGAAACATATTAACATGAGCTAATCGTTTATGCCATAGCCAACTCTCATTCAAGTTACTAACAAAACAATTTTCGAAACCCAAGCATTGCTAGAGAGGTTAAGAGTATAACAATTTCCATCTCTAGGTGCTCTAAATAAGGCTTTAGTTTTCAAATCATCAATGGAGACTAAATCCTTTCTAACAATCAAGCATTCATTTGAATCAAAGATAACTAGGTTACCCTTGTCGGTGCTTTGGCTCACACTTAGGAGGTTGTGACACAATCCTTCTACTAGGTAGACATCTTTGATGAGAGGACTTTCATTGCTTCCTATCTCACCAATCCCAGCAATTTTTCCCGATTGGTCTCCTCCAAATGTGACTCTACCACCATCCTTTGGTTTGATTGAAAGAAATTTGAATTCATCTCCAAATCGTGTGTCTTGAGCACCCACTATCAATGTACCACTTGTTGGGTCTTCATGCTCTAAGACAAACCTGCAATTCACAAAGGATCAAGCCTTAGGTACCCATCTTTTCTTGGGTCCTTTGGAGTTAGTTTTGACCTTAGGAACATAAGTTCCTTTTGGTACCCATTGATAATTTCCCACATGCTTAATTTTTCTTTCATTTCTATGAAAGCAAGATGAAGTAGAATGACCCTTCTTATTGCAATAATTACAATGTGCAAAGGGATTTGAAGAATGAACTGATTTTGTGAAATAGTTCATGTACGTTTTTTGACCACTCTTCTTCTTGCCTTTCTTTTTATCAAAATCCGATCGTAGCCAATGCGATCTATCATTTATAAATCGTTGTTGTTTCAAAATCACATCAAGCATTTCACTTCCTTTAGTGAATTTTTCGAGTGCCTTTGTAAGATGCGAATTCTTTTTCTTCAAATCGACACTCTTCACAAGCAAGATTTTCTAAAGAAGAGAGTTTTTCAATTTGCAATTCAAGAGTGATATTTCTGTTTTTCAATTTGAAATATTTTTCAGCAAGTTTTTCAAATTCAAATTGCACAATCATATACTTATCAAATAGATCATCATAAGGAGGTTTGCAATCATATACCTCTTCAAGTTTAGCACGTTGCTCTTCTTCTTCAAAGAACTAGGCATATATTGGCTTTCTCTTCCTCATCCTCATCATCTTCATCAGATGAACTATCACCCCAGATGCCAGAGACATAAGCTTTCTTCTTGTATTTGCTGAACTTCTTCTTTTCTTTGTCTTTGTTGTTCAGCTGAGGGCATTCGAGACTTGATGTGGCCAGGGCTTTTGACATTCGTAGCAGATGATTGGCTTCTTTGCCTCATAACCGGAGCTACCCTTGTGAAACTTCTTAAAGCCTTGGTCCTTCTTGTAGAACTTCTTGAATCTTCGGACCAAGATGCCAATTTCTTCATCTTCGTCTTCATTCTCATTTTCCTCATCTCGAATCTTTAACTTCTCTTGCGGCCTTGAGGGCAATTCCTTTGTTCTTGCCATGAACTTCATCAAGTCCCTTCTTGAATTTGAGTTTAGCCTCATACTCGGAGAGACTCGCCGAATAGAGCACTATCGACGTCATTGACTCTCCTCGAGCCTCTTCAATAGCTATGACCTTTGCTTCCCATTCCTTGTTAAGAAT